>CM020517.1:3740000-4087500 GCA_009823395.1 Thamnaconus septentrionalis
ACAACCCAACCTGTTTCTTTTGTGTTTTTTCCTCGTGCGACGACTATAAAATACTAGCCATGATGACATCGCCTCCAATTCACAGCAACCGGACACGCTGGGACCTGCCGCTTTATTTGTTGCCGCCCGCTGACACGGCGTGGGCTTTTATTAAAAGTGTCACGGTGGGAATTTATGACACACACACACACACACACACACACACACACAGACACGCAATCGACTCACATATACGTCCACCTACAGGCACCACCGCTGCAAAACTGTGTCAACCAATTAATTCCCGCGAGACTTAAGACAGATAGATAGAAAGATTGATGAGTGTTTTATTTATCCCCAAGGAAATTCAGCTGCAGAGGTTAGCACTGCCGCCTCCGAGCAAGAAGGTTGCGGGTTCGATTCCCAGAGTGGTACCTTTCTGCATGTTGTCCCTGTGTCTGCCTGGGTGACTGCAGGACGGAGCGGGTATTGAAAATGGATGGATGAGTGGATGGATGGATGAATGGATGGATGGATAGATGATGGGTGGATGGATGGATGGATGGATGGATGGATGGGTGGATGGATGGATGGGTGGGTGAATGGATGGATGGATGGATGGGTGGGTGGATGGATGGATGGATGGATGGATGGGTGAATGGATGGATGGGTGGATGGATGGGTGGATGGATGGATGGATGATGGGTGGATGGGTGGGTGGGTGGATGATGGGTGGATGGATGGATGGGTGGATGGATGGAATGGGTGGATGGATGATGGGTGGATGGGTGGGTGGATGGATGGGTGGATGGATGGGTGGATGGATGGATGGATGGATGGATGGGAGGATGGGTGGATGGATGAATGGATGGGTGTATGGATGGATGGATGGGAGGATGGGTGGATGGATGGATGGGTGGGTGGATGGGTGGATGGATGAATGGATGGGTGTATGGATGGATGGATGGATGGATGGATGGATGGATGGGTGGATGGATGGATGGCAATTCAGTTTCTCAGCTGCACAGTCATTCATCAGCATATCAGCTGCTCGCTCAGTATGCTCAGATTGAGGAGTCACTTTGCACCCGCCGATAAAAGAAAGCAAAGAAATGGAATGCAGCCGCAGGTCCGCGCGGCTCGTCGGTGTCGTCGATGTAGGGTCAACCGCTCGTCGCCGAGGATTCGTCGCGGCTTCACGGAAAACATTTGGAACTCACCGTTTTCTACGTTTCTGCTGGATCTTGATCAGTCCAGAATATCGCAGCCAGAGGGTGGCGCTCTCGTTCTACGGTGTCGCGGGCCTGCCGCTATTGCTAGCATCGAGAAGTTTGCTCGGTTTTCGCTACGTTGCGACACAACATTCAGCTCAGTCTCCAACAGCAGGGGCCTGTTTCTGATCTCGGAGCTCCGCTTGACATTCCGGCCCCGACGGAAGCGACGCCCACGCTTTTTTTTGTAGTTTTATTTTTTTCCTTCCCGCCTTGTGGAGCTGCTCGCGCGCGATGATGGATGGCGGCGGCGGCGGCGGCGGCAGCTGTGTACACAGTTTTGCTTGTTTATTAAAGTTAACTGTGCGCGGAATAATAAGACACACCTGTTATCCCCGGCCAGCGTGCAGCGAGTCACCTCTGGCTCCCAGCGCCGCCAATCATCCGCTACCAGCTCGCAACACACACACACACACACACACACACACACACAGACACACACACATGAAGAGTGCTCTTTCTACTGCGGAAACACGCAACTCATGCAAACCCTCTTCGACATGCCATCTGACACACACACGCACACACAGGAGTTTGCAGCATGAGGACACACACTCATCATGGTTTGAAATGGTGTTTGGTGACGGAACGAGACACCTGACGAGCTGACAGCAGGAGGCACATTAGGAAACACACACACACACACACACACACACTAACACACACGCACACTCAGCAGAGCATCGACAGCTGGGTCGTCACCGAGCCTCTTTAGTGCGCAGAGGGAGAGCGTGCACGCACGCACACACACACACACACACACACACACACAGGGGAGGCCGAAGGAAATTCATGCGGAGTGGCAGAGCCACCCTGCATATTTTCACTGAGCACGTCTCACCCACACACACACACACACTTGCACATGCACGCGCGCGCACAACCTGTCAGACACGCAATTCCGAATCCATATTACATCAGGAATGGGAAGACGCCCACGTGCGCTGGCAGGGACGTCTTCAGCGACGTGGACGCCCGTGTGTGTGTGTGTGTGGATGCATCGCTTGAAATCTGCAGGTTTTTTTTTTTTTTGGCTGACAAGACTATTGTGTGTGTGTGTGTGTGTGTGTGTGTGTGTGTGTGTGTGTGTGTGTAAACTAGGCCAGAGGCGGAGAGAGGCTCCATTTTTCATCGCCGTTACTTTTTCGAGACAGTGGCAGCAAATGAGGCAGACGCGCAGACAGACAGAGGCGCGCGCGCGCGCACACACACACACACACACGCGCGCACAGACGTTGAACGCTGCCAACTCAAAGGCCTGAATTAACCCTGTTCAATTTCAATTAAAAAAAAGCCTCTCTCGCCTTTTTCGACGCCGCAGACGTCGACGCTCGATCAGCGAGAAAATACTCGGTTCAGATTCGTCGGCCGGGCTTCGACTTGTCGCGCGCAGCAACAACAAAAAAAATGCTTCTTATAATGTCGTCCAGGCGAGTCGAGCGCTAGCGATCGAGCGGCAGCGGGGCCGACGAGCAAGTCGACTCCTCTTCAAAGTCCGCCTCCCGAGGCCCCGTCACCTCTCGTGTCACCGACTGAAGTGTGCGCGCTGAAGTGTCAGATGTGTTTTCCCTCGTTAGCCCCTCCCCCCCTAGAAACCCCTCACCCCCAGCCCTGCCCCCATCCAAACATCAAAACGCCGCTGATGCCGCTGAAGCCGTCCAGACTGTTGACGAGGCCGTTTTTCTGTTCATTTATTTATTTATCTACCTGTTTTGGCATGTTTGGCTTTTTTTTTAATACGACGTTGTCACCAGAGGCCGTTCTGTCAAGACCGTGACGGAACTCAATGTGAAAAAACAGCTCATTTAGTCGCGGAGACCGAGGGGGAAGAGGAGAAGAAGGAGAACTTCTCTCAGCAGAGGGACGAACTCACTAACGACAGCAGCTGGCGAGCCACGTCCACCGAAACTGCCTCACGACGTCAGCGTGGGCGGATTTCTGTTTGACACAGTGGCTGGAAATAGTTTGGGGCTCTTTGCGCCGATGCCTGGAGGTTATTGGCTGTTGCACCTTTTTTTTCTCCCCCACACCCTGTATTTTCCCTCAACTCTCTCCAGACTCCAGATGGCGGAGAGCTGATGGCCCGAGAGTGAAAAAAAACCCAAAAAAACAAGCACTTTTTTAGCTCTTTGCGAGCAAAACAGCAAAAGCAGCTCCAGTCAATGGCGTGACGGCTGTTGGAATTCTGCCGCTGTCACGCCTCGGATTTATACTTATATATACATTGTAGGGGAAAAGGTTGGAGAATTCCAGCCATTAAGTCGCAGACAGTTCACAGCTTTTCTCCGCCGCCGACTTTCCATCATCCTTCATCCCTCGACTGACCTTCAGCAGACGGTGGGGAGAAAACAAGCGAGCAAAAACGTCCATAAACTCTCCGAATTTGATGAAGCCGCCGCGGCCGACGGAGAAATATAGCCTCCTGCTCGCCGCTTTCCCTGCCTGCCGCCGCCTGCCGCCGCCGCCTGCCGCCGCCTCATATTTCATCCTCTCCGCCCTCGCCTCCTCATTCGACATCGCTCGCGCACTTTTTGAATAATTAAGATGCAATAAATCCCACTGTCACATCAGGTTTCCAGGATCCGTCCCCTGCGAGCGGGTGTGCACCCATGTGTGTGTGTGTGTGTGTGTTCTCGTGTGTCACTGCGGCCCGGTGCGTGTCAGACAGCGCCACCCAGATGCCACCGAGCTGCATTAAAAAGAAGCGGTTTTATTGATTGTCACGCCTTTTTTTTCCCCCATTTTTTTTTTTTTTGCCCTCCCGCCAAAACAAAATCAATGACGAGCCTCTTCTGCAGCCGTCTGGCGGGATGAGAAAAATAGTGAGCTGCGGATTGGAAAAAATAAAAATAAAAAAAGGGAGGAAAAAAATCCCCTCAGAAATGCTCCACTTTGGCTTTTTCACCGCCTCTGTTTAATTTATTTATTTATTTATTTTTTTCTGCAGATGATTTCATTTTGGCCGCAGGGTTCTTTACACTTGAACGGGTTCCCAGCGGTTCACACCTGAGTCCACACACCTATACACAAAACACACTTCTTTTTTTTTTCTTTTTTCTTTTTTGGCCGAAGCAGACAAACAAAATGCCTGGCCACTTTATTTTTTTTTATTGTTTGTTTGTTTTGGGTCCTTTATTTTGGAGGGAAACGAAGTGAAAACGGTCAAAGCCCATCGCTGCTAATGCAACTAATCCTCATTTTATGCAAACACGCGTCCACACTTGCACCGCGCCTGTGTCGGGGAGATAACCTGGGAAGGATTAGCCCTAACGTGTCGGCCAGCGGGAGAAAGAGAGAGCGAGAAAGAAAAAAAAAAACACACCTTGGACGTGTGTGTGTGTGTGTGTGAACGAAGCCGGAGCGGAGTCGAAATTATTTCATCCAGCCAGCGAGAGGGAGGGAGGGAAAGAGAGAGAGAGAGAGAGAGACCGTTCACACAGCAGAGTCGTTTCCCCTGCTGGAGAACAATACTGAAAATTTAATTCTCAGACCTGCTCCTCTCTCTAACTCTCTCTCTCTTTGCTCTCTCTTTCCCTCCCTCTTTCTCTCTCTCTCCGTTGAAGCCAGTGCTAAAGATTCCAGACGGCGAAATAATGTAAAGCAGCTAATCAGCCGAGGCCAGAAACTTCCTGTCCCGCACGCCTAATTATGTTACTGTCAAAGGAGGAGTCTCAGGGTGAACGTTAGACTTTTCTATTGGCTCAGAATCTTGGCAATAAGCTCCTGTCGGAGAAGTTGCCGCTTGAAAAGTTTTTGGAAATCACTTTGGAAACTCGGGGTTGGGGGGGGAAACGCTGGAACGTCTATATGAGTTGGGGAAAAATGGGGCAGAGGGCAAAGGTCAGCTGCTGGAGTTCAACTTCGGTAGTTCAGATGCTGACTTTGTATTTAAAGTAGGGCTGTCGAAGTTCATCAAAGTTAATAATGAGTTATTAACGCATTTTTAACGCATTATTAATGCATTATTAACGTGTCAATGTCGGTAACGGAAACTCCTTTTCACGGCACTTTTTTCACGTGCGATTAAAGCCTGGTTCACACCTGAGGCGTAATCGCTGCGAGGATCGCGCACGAGCCGCAGCCCTCCTGTTCAGGCCGGGTTCACACCAGCCGCGGAAGCGCCACAAATAGCCGCGGAATGACGTCGTTCGTGCCAAACTCGAAGCGGCGCGCACTTCCGCGGCCGGCTCGCGTCGTATGTGAAACACAATAAATATCTTGTAAAAGTTACATATAGAGCAGGGTAAGAAATTGTTTTTTTTTTTTTTAATTTGCGAGTAATCGCAAGTTAAACCAGGACACTATGCGATTAATCGTGATTAAAAAATTTTAATCGACTGACATCCCTAATTTAAAGCAATGATGCAAAATCCTTTTATCGGTCGCGATTACAGATGCGATGCAGCGGCACCTTGAGGCAAAAGACCTCCAGGCTCTGCAAGTTCTGGCCACTAGTTGTTAGAAAACCTTCTGATGAAGCGGAGACGAATAGAATCCGGCATTTAAGGTTTATTAAATGCTACGCAACACCACAAACAATTTTTTTTAAAGCTGCTACTTGATGCTTGACACCATCCTTGAACTCGTAGTTATTTTTTTTTATTAAGAGGAGAATGCAAAGTGCAGGGAGCGGCGATATTTCAAGCGAATCAACAAGCGTTGACACTCTGTTTGCAAACACAGACACCATGGAGGCAGTTTTATTTATCTGTTCGGCTGACAAACATCCAGCAGGCATGTTCGCACGCGCGCAAAAACACACACAGATTTCAGGTCCTTGAGGTGCAGCGACAGCTTGAAATGTGTGACTGTGCTAATATATGCTAGTTAGAGGGCTGAAGTTTCTATTTTCGGTCGTTCTTTGTAAAGTCGTGTCATCGACCCACAGGCCCGTCGGCGGGACTTACACAGAGCTGAGGTCAATTTTCCGGGATGACGTCGGGGGGGAATGAGCACATTAGCAGCAGCACCAATGAGTGAATGAACTGCCATGAAAATGAACGACTCACCGTTGACGGCGGATGACGACCGGATACGAGGGGAGCGGCCACTCGGCTCACTGGACGTGGAAGGGCGATGATCGAACGTTGTGTTGATTGTCGACAATCATGTGTTACGATCCACATTTAGTGATAAATAAAAAAAAATCACTGTTCTAAAGATCGAGATGATGCAACAAGGCTCAAAAACCCAGAAATGTCCACTGCATTTCCTCGTGTGGATGATGACGTCACCTTGAGCCCATGACCTCACAACGTCCACCAGGTGGTCTTGTTTGGTTGGTTGGAGGTCACCGTGTGGAAGGTCATTTCCACTGTGGCCTGGCAGCAAAGAAGATTGTAGGTTTGATTCCTGGTGATGTGAGATTCCTTTGGAGGCATCGGTCATCACCCCAACCCCACCCCCACCGCTGGCTGAAGACCGCACACTTGTTTACATATCTTCATCTTTTTTGCTAAGTTGCTTCCAGGCAGTAAATTTGTCTTATTGTCTTGACAAAATAGTTCTGAGGTCCAGACCCTGGCGTCCTCCCTGCTCATGATTTCTACTCTCTGGTCGTATAAATAAGCAGATGGATATCTGATGAAAAAAAGAAGTGCAAAAAAAACCCTCCACTAAAGTATTTTTGTATTTATTTTTTTGGGGGGAAAGCAGCCAAATAATCTGTTTACTGGCCTTGGCTGCTTGGATAAAAACACTCATCTCAACAAATCACTTGAGATGATTCGGATGATTTGTATTCAGCTTGATTAAATTGTGGGTTGTTTGTTTTTTTCTCCCCGAGCTGCAATAAAAAAAAAAAAAAAAAAAAAAAAAAGACGCTTGTGAATCTGGATAGACGGAACTTTTATCCAACTCTTGGAATGATCCGGTAAACTCTTCCAATTGAATCCGCTCAGGTTCAACAACCGCCGAGTCCCTGGAATCAGAGACTCCTGAGGTCGCCGTGTCTCATCAAACATCGATCTCCAGGCTGCTTCTTTACCTCCTTCTCCTCTTCCTCCTCCTCATTTAACTTTACCCTGCCGACAGCTCAAGGATCCAGACTTTGAGGTCTTGTTTTATTCATGTTCTCAGCTGAGGACCGGGGTGGAGCCACTCACTCTTCGCCATCGTTCGGGTTGCAGAGGGCGAGCGCGGCGGAGAGCAGCGAGCCGACAGCCGACCATCACCATCAGCTTCCTGACGAGTCCTCCAGCAGGCAGAGTGTCGGCTCGGACGAAGCCAAGAATGGTAGGATCTCTCTCTCTCTCTCTCTCTCTGTCTCTCTCTCTCTCTCTCTCTCTCTCTCTCGCTGTAATTGTGAGGATCCTGCCTCTTCCGCCTGAATTGAGCCTTCAGACGGTCGCCTCCACTTCACCTTCTGACTGGAACACCGTCCGGACAGTTTAACTCTTCACTCATAACTCATCGTCGCCTCCTTTGCCTCAGAAGAGCCTTGCAGCTTCCGCTGAGACCAGACAGATTCAGTGCTTTGAGATATTCCCCTTAAGATTTTAAAGGGGTCCCATTATGAACAACTGACTTTTCTTTTTCAGCTTTGTTTTTTGCATTACTGCCGTGCCAACTCACACGGCAAGTACAAAATCCGAATACTTGCACGTGTCCAAACAAACCTTGTTTATTGTTGGAAGTAGACTAACAAAATGAATTGATTAAATCTGGAAATGAGCATAAAAGGGACTCTTTAAAACATACGGCTTTAAAAAGATGGAGATGAACTTTCATGACCCATTGTGGTAACCAATAATCTGCTCAGGAATTCCATAATTATGGAGGATGTGCATCATGGCTGCTCTGTCCACACTGTCAAAGGCCTTTGAGAAGTCTACGAATATGATGGTGCCTTTCTTCTTTGAAACCTTGAGTTCGTCAATGATTCGCCTTATTGCCAGAATCTGCGGAAGGGTGGTTCTTTTCTTCCGGAACCCATTTTGGTTCCTTCTAAGAATCGGGTTAAGGTGGAGAGTGATCCTGTTCAGAAGAAGAGAGTTGTAGACTTTCGAGGCAATGGCAGATAGAGTGATACCCCTGTAGTTGTTTGGTTGTTGTAGATCACCGGCCTTTGGTAGTGGGATAATGCAGGACTTTGAGAATGCTTTGGGCTTCTTACCCTCGAATGTTCCATTGCAGAATTCCAACAGTTGATCGTGAAAGAGCTTGTGCTTCCAGAGGAAGGCTGGAATGTTATTGGGTCCTGGCTTTTTTTTTTTTGCCTTATTCAGGTTTTTCAGGACTGATTGGAGTTCTTCCCTGGTAAACAAGCTGGTATCAATGGGTAGCCTGTCACTCACCTTTCTATTATAGTAATGATCCTCCAAGTCAACCGATTGTTGGACAGGACTTCCAAGAAGAGTGCTGAAGTGATCGAACCATTTGTTAAATCTTTCTTGAGTGGTATCTCCTCTGATCTTTATCATTGGGGAGCCCTTTTTGTTTGTTATCTCCCTTAGAGCTTCCCAGGCGGCACCATGTCTCCTTCCAATGTGTGCCCTTTCCAGTTCCTTGGTTTTGGATATGATCTGTTCTTCGAGCTCTCTGGTGTAGGCATATTTAAGAGAAAACTTGGCCGCCTCTAGTCTGGTGTCAGAGCCCCTTGTGGGATGAGTTCCATGAGAGTTGGCCACACTCTTCAGTACCCTTCTTGCATCCAAAACTTTACCACTGTTGGAGATCAGATGTGACTGTTTCTTCTTGATGCACATCCTCCATAATTATGGAATTCCTGAGCAGATAGTTAAGGCTATTGCCATTATGTACGAAAATCCCACCAATTTTGTTCAGAGCCGCGATGGTCCAACAAAAGAATTCCATACCGCAGCTGGAATTCTCCAAGGTGACACGCTTGCGCCTTTCCTGTTTGTCATTGTGGTGGACTGTGCTCCACGGCAATCAGTGGACGCAATCAGAGACAAGGGCCTCATGGTTGGAAGAAGATCTGGTCGTCAGAGTGGGAAATACATCACTGACCTCGACAATGCGGATGATGTCGCCCTGATCACAGAGCACATAACATCTGCTCAGACTCTGCTCATCTCATTTGAGGAAGCCACTGCCAAAATAGGACTCAGGCTAAACACAAAGAAAGCAGAATGCATGCTTATGAATGAGGACCCCACCCACCCAAGTATTCCTTCAATGGATGTAGCACACATTAAGGAAGTCAAGGACTTTAAATATCTTGGATCATATGTGGCTGACAGGAGAAAGGACTTTCTTGCCAGAAAGGGACAAGCCTGGAACTCCTGCAACAAACTCAGAGTTTGGCAGTCCGGCATTTCAACCTCCACCAAGGTCTCTTTCTTCAGGGCCTTTGTTGAAAGCATCCTGCTATACGGTGCTGAGACATGGACTATGAAGAAGGAACTACAAGACCGGCTGGATGGCACATAGACAAGACTCCTCATGTGTGTTAAAAACATCTCCTGGAAAACTCATCCAACCAAAGAGCAGATCTATGGTGAACTCCCGCCAATAACGACAACCGTAGCACGTCGTAGCGCAATCTTTGCTGGTTACTGCTACCGCTCCAAGGATCAAGTAATACCAGACTTCCTGCTATGGTGGCTCCCCCAATCGTCCAGAGGATCCAGGCCTCATACATATCCTGACACAATCTCCAGGGACACAGGACTTGCATTCCAAGAACTGGAAGCAGCAATGGCCGACAGGACCCGATGGAAAGACCTGGCATCTAGGATCTCGACGACACTCAAAGGATGATGATGATGATGATGTGGTAACCAAAAAGTCACGACCAAGATGAAAGGATTTATTGTTCAGAAGCCTGGGACACCCAACAAAAAAAAAAAGGGCTCAGTATCACATTATAATGTCATACTTTAACGAAATAATGTGACAGTTTCACATTTTTATGTGATAATTTCCACGTTATAACATGAAACTATCACATTTTTACATAATTTCCACATTATGACGTGATACTGACGGGACATTGAAAAATGCTTAAAGAGCTTAACATAGCTTAATGACCGAAAACTGCGATCAATCATCGCCAAATTTCATTTGGACATTATAATGTAAAAATTTTCATGTAAAAACATGACAGCTTCTCGTTATGACACAAAAATTATCATGAAATAACGTGATAGTTTCATGTTTTAACATGATAACTATCACAAAATAATGTGAAACAATCACGTTTTTGCATAAAACTATCATGAAATAAAGTGAGAGTTTCACGTCATAGCGCGAGACTGAGCCCTGCTTTTTTTTTCTTTTCTTTTTTCTAGGGTGGCAGCAATGCGTTTCCGTACAAAACAATCAGTTGCAACAGAGGAATCAGACATTCCGACCTCTAACACTGCGCCCTCTGTTGGCCTGGTGCAGGACTGCAACACACAGAAGAAGAGCAAGTGGGACATTAAAGTTATAGTACTGTACCAAGCCATCTGATGAACACGTCACTGGGTTGTAGAGAAAAGACACAGAGGCTCTTTGATAAACCAACCCGCCCAATAGTCATGTTCTTGATGACATTCTTCAGCTCTTCTTCCTCACACGCGCGCACACACACACTGCTGGTCCCCCTCTACCTCTGTCTGTCTCATGTGTCTCCCGGTGGGTGTGAGCTTGGTGGAGCCCCGCCGGGCACCGAGCGGCCAGTAATTGTTTATTGATCTTTATCAATGAGCACGAAGCTCATCTGCGAACGCCAACTTATTCCAGCGAGCAAACAAACAAACAAACAAGCGAAGCGAGCGGCAGCGGCGCTGACGACTCAATCAGTGATGCTTTAGCGTGTGCACGGCCCAAATTCTCTAATAATAAAAATAATAATAATGATAATAATAATAATTATTATTATTATTATTATTATAATGTGCTCTATTTAAAACTCTTGCAGGCAAAAGGGGTGGGGGTTCCTCTGACAAAGACTCCTATCATGCTCATGAGTGATTGTGGTGGTGGTGGTGGTGGGCGGGGGGTTGCCAAGGTGACGGTAAAGCGAAGCCTTTGACAGCATCCCTGAAAGACATTGTGACACACTGTGAGACTCATGGCGGCGGCAGCGGCGGCGTGCCTCCGACTGCTAGTCTAAGATTTACTTTTGGATTCTGCGCCAATATAAAAAGCAATGTTTCCAACTGCTGCTGTTGTGGTAAATTGATTGCTTTTTTTTTTTTTTTGTTCTTGCATACAAACCGCAGTCTCCCCAATGATTGGCCGTCAAGGTGTGTATTTGTAAGACACCCCACGCTGTGAGAGTGATTGTGAAAATGTCCCAACAAGTTTCCCAAGTGAGTGACCTCGGCCTGCAACCTGCGGAACATCTCTCTCCCCCTCATGGCACAGAGAAGTATTGCTCGCTAAACTCAGCGTAATGGCTCCAGGCCAGGACTAATTGTGGCGGCTCCTGCTGTGCTCGTGCTCTGTTCTGCTTTGAATTAAAATCTCCTTCATTTTGGTATCTTTTTTTTTTTTTTTTAGGAATCTGAACTTTGTAGATTTACAATGCCTGGAGTAATTTTAAAATACCCCATGAATATTTAGTGTTCCTAGTCATTATAACTGCCTATTAAAGAGATTATTTGTCTTTTTAAAAAATTCTTTGGTTACTTTATAAATGGGAGAGTTCCAGTCAAATAGTGTGCTTGGTTGTTAACTTTAATTACAGTGGAAACCCAGAAAATAACTAATCAAAGCTTCAACTACTCTAGCCTGTGTTTAAGCAACATGGTCAGAAGTTTGCAGCCTTGAATCTGAATTTTTTTTCTAACTTACTCAAATCATTTATTAAAAATGGCAGAAACTTCAAATGGCCTCTTTGCACTGATTACAGCTTAAGATTTTGTTATTGCTGTTGAAAGGCCCAGCATTTTTGGGATTTTGCAACATCTAGTGTTAAGATATCATACTGCATGCAATGTTGTTGTGGCTTCATGCAACTGAAAACATCTACATGTTTTGACTAGCCACAATAGATCCTTTGAAATGTTACCGTTGGCCTTTTAACGAGCCCAGAATTATTTGCTGCCAAGACACTGATTTGTTTGTTTGTTGGTGACATGGTTGATTTGTCGGTTGGAGTGTTTATCTGAGGTGAAGCACGTTAGTGGACACCGATGTAGTCAACTTAATGTAAACATACCTGAGTTAGCAAAACGCCATTTTACATCCATTTGTCTCTGGCCAAAGAATCAATAAAGAGAAAAAATAAAGAGCAAGAAATCAGGCAATTAATATATTTAGCACAAAAGCATTCCAGATGACTTTAAGCATCCACCCTGGTCACTGGAGCGAATCCGGTAAGGAAAAACACCCACACACGCACATCAATACAACTCACATTAGAGAAATCACCTGGGAAGCCGGCGCTTCATTTAAAAACCAATATGAGCCACAGGGGGGGGATTCGGCGAGGGGGAAATTAAAGGTCTGCGTCAGTGCTGCTCGTTAAAAAAAAAAAAAAAGCAATGTTGTGAGGGCTCAGAGAAAACTCGCAAAGTGGTTCTAACTTCACCAGTTCCCCCGCCGTAGTTAGAGGTTCAGCACCACGGACAGCTCCCAGCTCCAGCCAGGCCAGGAAGACCGAACAAAGCTGCCAACGTCTCAACAACACCAGGTGGTTTCCGCTGACTGCAGAGGACTGGACTGGAGAGACTTAGTCTCAACTCAAAGTTAGACTCAACTGGCTCGTCTCCAGGTCCGTCTTACCCCTGCTGGCAGAAGATGGACCTGTTTTACCAAAAAGTTGATTCAGTCTCGTGGATGTTTTTTTTAATCCAAGCGGATGACGTCACCGTGGACGATGGTCGTCAGCCAATAGCACCGCCGAGTCCGTGTTGCTCCACTACCCTTCCAAAAGCTGAGCGGAAAAGCGTGCGGAACTCATTAGGCGCATCAAAAACATCATCACGATCGGCTACCTGGGTGCATGATTCACAACCTCGCAAGGATCCCAGCTGCTTTAATCATGCCGTCGTTTTTGTTTTGTTTTTCTTCTTTTTCCGAGCACCAATTAATTAGTCATTTACCGCCGACGGGAGCCGGGCGGCTGAGCTTGGTTTGAAATGGGGATATTTTCTCACGTACAAGAGCACAAAAGGTGAAGAGAATTATCTCGTTAGGACGGCCTATCAGAGCCCGGCTCAGGTCTGAGATCTTGAGTCGGGTTTGTTGTTGTTGTTGTTTTGAGTGCGGTCTTTGCAGACGATGCAACAATTAGCACCTGAAATAGCTTAATGAAGAGAAATAAACAGATCAATACATTAATAATCACGACATTAATTATTGCAAAGTAGCTGTGGTATCAAAAAAACACGTGATTTCTAGTCCAGCCAGGAAAAACAATAACTGCAAAAACTGTTATACATTATTATTGCATGCTTATCTCCAAATAAATTTGAAAAAACTAACAGTAACAGTGCAACAATAGAACAGGACAGAATGTTTATGGATATGCAGTATTATTAATGAACCCTCGGAGTAAAGTTTGAAAACACCTGGCTGAAAAAATGAAATAAAAAAAAACAAAACAACGTGTTCAGATCAGGCTCACACACTTCAAACACACACACAGAGTGAATCAGGGGGACAAACGGCGACGCAGTCGAGGCTAAGCGTCAGCGCTGCCACTTTTATCTCCGAGCCAAAAACCACTGACAAACTGACAAAAAAACAACAAGAACAACAACACCATCATCATAGCCGTCAACAGTGGGTAAAACCCGGCAAACAGAGGGAAACAAACAGCAGCAGCGGGGAGACGACTCGGAAATAACCAGGTGCTCATTAGCGAGCAGGAATGCGCTGCCGAGCGATGTAAAGGGGTAGTGCACCTGTCGGAAAATCACAGCACGGTCCAATTAATGTCAGGAGGAAGGTGAGATCACTCCGCCGTCTCCCTGATTAATAAACATGCTGCCGGAACATAAGCAGCGTTTCGTTGCCATCCGAATCTGACGAGCTTTTGTTTTTTCCGAACAAACCTCCGACAACAATAGCGTAGCATTGTTTTTACGTCCAATCACGGCGTTGGGTGTGGCGTAGCAGAAACTTTTTTATTTTAATGAGCCGTGTTTCCAACCGTCCATTATAACGGAGAGAATAAAAGCAGTGTCAGTTTGTTGCCTTGTTTTTGTGAGACTTTGTCCCGTCTGTCTTCCATGTTGGGACAGTGTTGATGTCACGGAGTTAAATTAAAGCAAAACGTATTTCAATGAGAGCTACATTGCTACATTTGAGTTTATTAGTCGCTACAGCAGCCTAACCCTACATTAAATATATTTCAAGTGTCCTGATAGTACCAGAGGTACTATTACAAGTACTATTATTTTAATATACTGGGTTTTGATTGCAAACTGATTCTTCCTGTATTTGTCATCACCAGAGCAGCAGTCCAATGGACAATTAATACATGAATGTATGAAAATTTATGACCAAGATTTGATTTATTTATTTTTTTTAGCAAAGATTAATACATTAAAAAAAAAAGACTTTTTTGGGGAAACAACACTGACGAGAACGTCTTATAAGGAGAATCATGTTGTTATTTGACTCTATAACTGAGTTGTAAAGTGCCGCTGCTGCTTTAATTCTTCATAACTAATGACAGATTGCAATGCATCATATTTTAATGGAGGACTGAAACAAGCAAGACACCCTGCTGGAATTATTTATGAGCTGCAGAGGTGCAGGCAGGGGTGTCTCTGACTCTTTCCTTATTTATTTATTTATTTATTTATTTATTTATTTATTTATTCGAGGTGGGCGTGTTGTGTGCTTTACTTCAGAGTGAGCCGAGCTCACCGTTTGTCCCTCGATCCAAGTTGCCGGGCAGGCGCCGGTGCTAAGCTAATTGCCGTCTGGCTTTGGTTCCGGAGTTAATGTGCTGGATCCCGGAGTGGAATCAAACTCCCCTTTCACAGAGGCAAGTTTGTTTTCTTCCAAAAAAGACCCTTCAATACGTTTAAAAAACATGAAGAGCTGCCGTCCTGAGCGGCGGCGGTGGCGGCGGGAAGTTTGCGCTGCTCGGCGAACAGAAACCTTCGCCTGCATTCTCGCCGCCGCGCCTCTAATGAAGCCGACTATTGATTTTCAGCTCCGATTCCAGACATGCACACGGGGAGACAAACTCATAAATATCTAAAATCTTGTTTCCTCAACAGGCCGCGAGTGCACGGAAAGATTTAAACTTAACAAGCAGGTCGAGACTCAGTGTTGAGTACTTTTTTTTTTTGTAAGGAGGGAGAGAAAAAAAAAAACATTGATGCAGTTGATTTTTAAAAGACTCGCTGCTGCAAGCGAGAGAGAAAGAAAGAGTTGTACACAAAAATATCCTCATGTCAAGTGTTTTTCCCTGATGCCCTGAAAACCAATCATCATGTGAATATGGGACTAAATGCAGCAATCTAGCAAAACCGCCCTTTGTGACATCACAGAGAGCACCCGTGCCTCCATCAGCGTGGTGACCACACCCCCTGGCCAGATGTTGCCTTTTTTACCTCCGTGCCTTTCGACTTCCAGGCGCGGAAGGCCCAACAAAATCACCAATTTTTGTCAGGAGGCTGCAAACAGAGGGCTAAATGTGCAGTTTTACTTGAGATGCAAACATCGATAATTATTCAAGTGAGCCACTGGACTCTGGAAGGAAAAATAACTGCGTTAAATTGTCTCCATTTAACGCTGAGATAATTCACTGCAGAGACTTTGGCGCCTCTAGTGGCGACGATGAGCAATCCAGCTACAAAAGTGTGTAATATCCACTTCTGGTCTCATGGTGCAATTTTCCAGGACAAAAATCAAGTAACAGCCAAGACAAAAAGCTAGAAAATAGAAAACAGAGTTAGACGCTCCAAAAATAACTGCAAGCTATTTATCTCTGCTTCAGTTTGTCGGCTTCATCCGCTCACGATGAATTACGCTGTCCGATATAATTTCAGCCCCGGGTTGAAGTTGAAGAGAAACTGTGGGGGAAACGGCAGCAGCTGTGTGCAACTCTGAGTTTGTGTCAGCGAGCCATTATCCTGCGATTTCACCTTGCCCCCCCACCCTGTGAAAACCTCCCCAACCTGCTGTTTTCGGCATCCTCTTTCCAAACCACCATGCGAGCTGCAAGCTTCCGCCTTCTTCAGGAACCTTCAACAATAACTCAAAGTGTTGCGTGGTGTCTGGACAACTGAGGCCCAAAGGACTCTTTCCTCGTCTTCCTTGTGCACTTTTAACAATGTGCAGCAATTCAGGGCTCCGCGCAGTAACTCCAGCTGACATTTGCCACAGTTTATTACAAACCAGCTTCTGGATGTTTCTGGCGCTTTTATCGCACTTTACCTGGCAAATTGCAAAAAAATAAAAAGTCGGACGTCGGCAGCCACTATAGCTCCTGAGCAATTAGCCGTGTTGGTGCGCATTTGAGGAGAAGAAGCAGATGAAGAGGAGGAAGAGGAAGAGGAGGAGGGAGCCCATTACCCGGGCGGCTCCTGACACCGACTCAAATGTAGCGCCGGAGGCTTCAATTACACTTTGCCGCCCTTTTTCCGCGGCTGCAGCGGCGGCACTTCCTCCTGCGAGTCCGTCCGCGCCGGCAGCCACGCGCTCCAAATGACTCCATCAGTCCGAAACAAGATGCAAATTATCTGCACCTGCTGTCACGCCTGTTTTAGCGCAAAGCGGCGCAAATAATAATTAGGATGGATGAAGGAGACGACGGAGTGTTGCATTTTTTTTTTTTTTTTTGGGGGGCATTTGCGAAATCGGCGTATGAGAAGGAGGAGTGAGCGAGCGTAGCCAAGACGCGTCGGCCGAGACTAAAGAGTCAAAAGCGACACGCTGGCCTTGACGTCGACCAGACGAAGGTCCAGTCCTGAATAAGGATCGTTGTTGTCGTTGTTGTCGCTGCACAGCAACGCTCGACCTTGGCCTCGACCTCTGCACATCTGACCCAAGAGCCGACCAGCGACGGATCAGGTCGACACCAGAACGTTCTCCCAGCAAAACCGGCCGTCATCCGGAGGCGTGCTGGCGTATTAACGTCGAAGCGGCGGCGCAGACGTCTCTCCGAGGACTGAAAAAAAAACGAGACCAGTATCAGTTGTTGGGATTACTCCATAAAAGTAATCCAACTACTGATTACTTCTTATAAAGTAATCTAATTACTTCTTTAACTACTTTGTTTCATAAGTAATGAATTACTACTTACATTAGTTAAAAAAAGATAAAGTAACAGTTGAGACGGTCTTCTTTCCTGCACATAACGCACAACGAACCACAAGTATTCTTTGATTTAGACAAAATAAACAAAATCATTTTTGTATTTCCAGCTACAAACGCAATCGCTGTTTTTTTTTGGTGCATCATTGCATATCAATGACGTTGCATGCACGGCCGCATCATCAATCTGCAACGTCGTTGTTTTCCGTTGTTTTTCTAAATTTCAGACATTTTGTGGATAATAAGACATTTTTAGCTTGTAAAATATGTCAGAAAAGTAATGGAATTGTTACCTAATAGAAGTAAATATGATATAATTAACCAGTTTTGCCACATTAATCCCATTACATTACGGCGTTACTAACAAAGTAGTGTAATTACAGTAGTGGATTACTTAGTAACAGATTACTCGCCAGCACTGTGAGCGGGCAACAGAAGCACGTTCAGTTTTTTGGCTGCACCATCAAAGACGGAAGCAGATTTTTTCGAGGAGAGCTGCAGGAGTCTATTAACAAGAGGGAACTACCGAAAATGCATGTGCGTTTGGGGGGGGCGTTCACACACTCACCACTTCATCTGGCAAAGAGCAAATACAGAAAGACAGAGCAGATATCTCATCAGCCAATCACAGGGGGAAGCAGCTCAATGCCTCGAAGGTTCCTGGACTCGACCTGCTGCGGCTCGAACCAGCAGAGCAGCAGAATGAGGGAGGGGAAGAGATGGTTCGAGGCAGTGAGTCCAATTAGGACCCGGCGAGTCGAGCACAGATCCAGTCAATCCAGTGGGTCCATGACCCAGTGAGTCAAAGCCCGGAGCAGGTGAGTGGAACCCAGACACGAGTGCATCGAAAACGGACCCATGGAGTTGAAAATGAAGCCGGTGAGTCAGAAACGGACTGAGTCGGACCTGTTCATCCAACAACCAGGCGCAAATGGGAAAATAAAGAAGAATCGGCCCTCGTGAGGAGCCTCAGCCTTTAAGTGACGGATTTATTTTCTATGCCGAGCTACCGCACAGAGGCAGTTTAAACAGCTGTTCTACTTGGCAGCGCCGGCGGTCGCAGTGGTTTTAATTTATTTTTTCACCTTGTTTAAACAAAGCACCCATAGCGGCGGCGGCGGCGCTGCGCTTTGTGCTTACATTCACCTTCAGCAGGCAGTTTAGCAGCATTAGCATTCATCTGCCGCAGTGTTGCTGGCTATCTGACAAAAACATCTCTCTCTCTCTCTCTCTCTCTCTCTCTCTCTCTGAACCCTCCTCCTAGCTGTGTTCCTCTGGAGCTCCTCCGCTGGGGAATGATTGGCTCTTCAGATGCTAAACGCTCCGCTCGGTTCACCAGGCTGGCAGCCACTTCCTCTGGCTTGCTGTTTGCTAATCTGCCCGAGTGCACAGCCAGCCTTCGCGCTCGTGCTGTTTCTGTTTTTTTTCGTGTTTTTTTTTTTTTTTTCGGGGAGATAGGTGGGTTGCCTGTTGTGCCGCGGAACACATCCGGATAGGAATATGTGTCCTTGTTGCTGTGTAGTTTTGTTAAAACACTTCAGAAAAAAAAAAAAAAATACTACTACAAAACACGCAGAGAAAATGCAAGCGAAATCGTACACAAATATTGAAGCCGGGCAACAAAGCGCTTCACACTGAGCGGCGTATCGGCAAGTATCGCTCAACAGGCACGCGTCAGCATCGGCGGAATCGCGCAGCCCTTCGTACCGCAACAACAAACGGACAAAAAAAAAAACACGCAAACTCTCAAAGTTTTTCTGTCCCTCCCGGCTCTCTGCTTCCCGGCCGTCTCCCCCTCGCCGTGTTTTCATCCAAACACACACACACGCCTGACATTAACACTCGGGAACTGGACTCGCCCGCCGCCTCGAGGGAGATTCTCCTCGCGGTTTGATCACAGCGGCACATGAAAGACTGAGAGGAAACTCGGGAGATGGAGAGTGAGTGTAAAGCCGTCCAGCCGGGGTCTGGTTAACCTCTCGGTGTCAGCTGGAAGAAACTCCCAGAGTGCAACAGCTTCGCCGAGCTGCGCTGGCTTCCAGGGGTTACTTTTTCCTTTTTATTTTTTTTTTTTTACTTCCTGTTAGCGCTGCCGTAGCGGAACCACAGACTGATAATGAGACAGTTCTTCTGACAAAATTAGAATTACAAGGAAAATTGTGGCAGTATTTGCTGTGTTGGATATAGTCCTATATAAGGGCTGTGTGTGTGTGTGTGTGTGTGTGTGTGTGTGTGTGTGCATAAGAACTCGCATTTAAGTTTTAAAATGTCAGTCATAACCTTGAAATACTTGCACTGTACACACACACACACACACACACACACAGATTTTTCCAAACAGTCACAGCAGTGCAGGCCATCTGCAGACAGTAAATTATCTGCTTGGGAGATAATACCGTTTGGGGGACATGAGGAGAGAGCCGAGGGGAAGCTAGGACACACACACACACACACACACAGAGAGAGAGAGAGAGAGAGAGAGAGAAACGTGCACACACCTTGTGACAACAACAACAAAAAAAACTCGACAAAAACGCAAGAGAATAGTTTCACTTATCTGTGATGCGATAATTTGTCTCAGCGAAACAACAAGGACTTGGGCTCCGTTTGCAGTAATTACCGAGGTGAGCCGCGAGCCGAGCCGCATTTGTTTTGCTCTGCCTCTTCAGACTCCCCCCGCGCCCCCCCACCACCACGATTTTTATTTTATTTTATATTTTTCTTTCGCAGGCGAAGAGGAAGATTGAATAGAAATTCATCACGCCGGCGGCTCAAAAAAAGAGCAGCGCCTCAAGGGGAGGAGATAAGGGCGAGCGCACCTGCGGGGAGCGGCGAGTGTTCGGCGGCGATAGGGGCTGATGGACGAGCGCTTGGCTCCTCCCGCCAGAGGTGGCGCTGCGGAGACGAAGAGCGTCGGTTCGTCAGCTGACCTGTAATTGTTCAGCATCCATTTGTTTCATCGTTTGAAATAAATGACAACGGGGAGAGCCCCCCCCCACCCCACCTCTCCTGACGGGCCCCGAGTGATGGATGGGAGAAGCCAGGGGGTGTGATGACGGGCGGGGCCACACGCTCGTCCATCACTTTCCCCGTCCAGTTCGGTGGGGGGGAGGTCGCTGCTCGGCGAGTCGCAAAAAAACCCCAAATGAATTAATTGCAGGCCCCCCAGAGACTCCGCAGTGAAAACATCTTGGCTGATTTGTTTTTTTTCTTTATTTCTTCTTCTTTTTTTTTTCTTTTTTTACCAGTGAGTTCCGGAGACAACAAACGCAGTTGTTGTTTGTCGATTATCACACTGAACGACTTGATGAAGCCGCGTGACACAATTTCCAAATCCGGAGCGAAAAACACGACTTCCTCATTACGAGACACCGTTTATTCAATTTGGAAAGCATTCTAGCGACAACGCGCACACACACACACACACAACAGACACCCTTTTATCCGTCATCTCAGAGTTGTTGAGCTGTGAAACTGATTTCAGGGTTTGCACTCCCTTAATGCAGATAGCGACCTGTTTATTTTACTTATTTATTTTCCCCTGCAAGGGGGCGGAGTCGCGTTGACATGCAGAGAATGACGATGGCGCCGCCAAATTTGGAAAACGAGTCAAGGTTAAAAAAAAAAACAACCCGGCATCGCTGGACTTAAACCCGACCAATCATCCGTGTTCTTTTTATAACGCGAGAGCGCCGAGGTGGGGGCGGGGGGGCGTGGCTTCGGAAGCCGCCGCTAGAGACGGATCGCTTAAGTGGCTGAGGTGTATTTGTTCTTGTTTTGCAGCGCCTTATCTCGCCCGAGTTTCCTCTATTGCATGTTTCCATTGAAGGGAAAGGTCACATTTTGTATTTCACAAATAGCCAGCGTCTAAAGGAGAAGACTCTCTGTTTGCAGCGGGCGGAGAAAATAAGAGTGCAGGGGCCTGAGAGGGGCTCATTACCCAGCAGCACCTGCCCATCTGTGTGTGTGTGTGTGTGTGTGTCTGTCTGTCTGTGCTTTGAGTGAGCTCCTCTCCAAATTTTTAAGATGTCCTTTCTGACTTTGGGCAGAGCAAGAGGCTACAACACACACACACACACACACACACACACACAATCTCAAACACACTTCGGAGGAAACTTCCAAATAGGAGCGATTTATCCCCCCCGGCCTGTTCCACGAACACACACACACACACACACACACAGAAAGCATCAGGCTGTGTCTCCTGGTCCCGGTGGTGTTTGCGCCGCGCTGAATAATATGAGTGTTTGTTTTGTGAGGGATCAATGGACGGTTTAGCTCTAATGCGACGAGGCCTGCAGGGAGGAAGCCAGACATGGAAGGAGGCAGCGGGCTTAACTTCCTCCTCCTGCATCCCATAATCCTCTTGACCTTGTCCAAAAAAAAAAAAATTGGCTTACCATTACACTTTGTGATCCTTCTCCTCTGCAGTAATCCACGACTGTAATTAAACTACTTTTTTTTAGTAACAGAGTAATGTAACGGGATTACTCTGGTAAAACTGGTAATTATACCACAATTACTTTTATCAAGTAGCGATTCCATTACTTTTCTGAAATATTTTGCAGGCTAAAAATGTCTTATTGTCCACAAAATGTCTGAAATTTACAGAAAAACAACCGCAAACAACGATGTCGCAGATTGGTGATGCAGCCGTGCACGCAACGTCATTGATACGCGACGGCGCACCAAAACAAGCGTGGCGGCGGCAAAAGAAAAAACAGCGATTGTGTTTGATAGCTGGAAATACAAACATATTATTTTGAGTTCATCTCGTGTAAAACAAAGAATATTGTGGTTCGTTGTGCGTCGAAACAGGAAACAAGAAGTTCTCAACTGTCGCTTTATCTTTTTTGAACTAAAGTAATTAGTAATTGATTACTTTTGAAACAAAGTAGTTAACGTAAGTAATTAAACTACTTTTTAAAGGAGTAATCAGTAGTCGGATTACTTTTTATGGAGTAATCCCAACAACACTGATTGTGGGCTCATAAAATATATGTTGGCTACTCATTCACATTCAGTCACTCACTCACACATGACCGTCGGTTACTCAGGCACCCTTTAGCTCAGCATATGTACGAAGTAATAGAACGTACAAACAAATACAATAACGTGTACAGTACTTTGTGACACTGATCACGGCATTAGCTCAGCGCTAGCTCTGCAACGGGCGATCCGTGACTTGAGTGGCATCAGCTCCGACAGGCAGCGTTTTTTGACAGTTCAGCGAATCCATAACCGGTGGGCTGCCTCCGCTGATGAAGGAGCTGGAGGTGCAGAGGGATGGGAGCTCCCCGGCAAAACCACAGAGGAAGACCAGGAAGAAGAAGAAGAAGAAGAAGAAGAAGAAGAAGAAGAAGCTACAATGTTTTATGTGTTTAATTAGGCGTTAGTGTATTTCAATTAAAGTAAAGAGAAGGTTGTCGTTGTTTTTTGTTTATTTGAATCAATGAACTCTATTCACAGCATTTCCACAGAACTTAAAACTTTTAGGACCTCTCAATAAACAATGTTTAACTCCTAACTACATTTCATATTTTTCTATTTACATCTCCTTTTACTGTTGTTGTTGTTGTTGTTGTTGTTATTTTCATTGATATTCCCTATTTTGATCTCCATGCTCAGCGTACTAAGCTACATGGATATCTTAGTGTGTTTCTGTCCCTCCACTCTGTTTCCCTTCAGCTCTCATCGTCTCTCCTCCTCCCTGACCCCTCGTTCGCCTCCCATCAGCGACACTTCTCCACCTCCGCCGACCCCATTTTCTCCTCCACGCCTCTCCTTCTGCTCCGTCTTCTGTCTCCACCTCCACGCCACCCTTTGTCTCCCCTTCATCTTCCACCCGGACCCCGGCTCTCTGCGCTGTTCCCAATATCTGCTTTCTCTCCATCACCCTCCACTCTGTCCATTTGCGACGTTTAAGATTTCTTTTTCTCATCTTCTCTTCCAGCGCCCCCCGTCCTCTGCCGTCTCTCTTTCCATCTGCCCCTCTGTCTAATAGTTCTTATCTGCCTTCACTTTCCCCATTTGACACCCTTTCACCTCGTCCTCTGATTCAATCTTCACCGCTCTGCCACTGTCTCTCCGCCGTCCGTCTTTCTCTTCGCCCGCCCTTTATTGCCTCTCTGCCCTTTTTTGTCACGGTATCTCTTTTTTTGCGTCCTCCTCAACACAAAAACAATTTCTCACTGCATTACGACCCGCCGCTCCGACCTCTCCTCAAACGCTCCGCGGTGACTCAGCACGACGTGCGCAACGTTCGTCAGTGATGACTGACAAGCACACGAACGCGCGTCAAACGTGGCAGGTGAGTGCGGACTACTTGGACGTACCTGGCCGACGCAGCAGGATGTCGTCACGGTTCGAGCGACCCGATTCTTGACCTTCTCCTTCTCGGCTTGTTTCGCAGGGAAATCTGTACGCCTGGGCTGTTTCCCAGCGTAGGCAAAGTGCCTGCGGGCGACAGATCCTGCAGACATCAGACAGACACGGCTCACAGTGGACATCTACATAAGACTGAACGCCACCTTTTTCTGGCACATGTTCGTGTGTGCGTGTGTGTCTGTGTGCGTGCCTGTGTGTGTGTGTGTGCTTGCCAGGGTACTTTGACTGTAAGCGTCGGTTGGTGTCCTTGACACAAATCGACAGAGATTAAAAAGATCTCGCCAGAGATGATAGCCAGCGTTGACATTATACCCTTCAGAGCCTATCATGGCTGTGTGTGTGTGTGCGTGTGCGTGTGTGTGTGTGACACTGAGAGGAGCGGTGTCTCCATGTCCTGAGGGTGTGTTTGGACGTGTTGGTGCAAAGCGAATTCAATATAAACATATTTACTATGCTTCCAGCAAACCAGAGTTCAGGGTCCCCAGCTAATTGACTGGTGGCGTTTTCCCCAGCAAAAGTCTCCAGTCAGTCAACTCTGCAGCTCTTGGAAACCTGCTCCTAGTGACGTCACAAAGGGCATGGGTCAGTAACCACACCAACCCGAGCAGGGCGCAAGCTCCGCCTTTGTATTTCTTTGTGGAAGGACGAGCAGGAGGCGGGAAGCTGAAAAGCTGGAGTTTTTGATTGATTGGTTTTAAATGATAACTTAAAAAACAGATTAAAATAAAAATAATAAAAAAGTTAACATCAAGAAGCCAAAACCAACAATAACTGCATCTGCGAATTCTTAAGTAACTCAGCTCACATGAGCAAAAAGTAGCAGGAAGAAGTATAAACTTAGTCGGAAGACGAATGAACTTTCAGCAGGAGACTGCAAACAGAGGGCTCAACGTGCCGTTTCCCGGAGCTCTGTAGTCGTTCCAGCATCCGACAGATTCCGACAGGTCGGCGGCGGCGGCGGCGGCAGCAGCTGCACTTGCGTGATTCGCCTCCCTCGTGATGCCTTCGAGTGCATCTCGCACGACTAGCGGAATGATGGGGAGACCCAGGTGGCACTGAGAGATGACCAGATGCTCCTTCAGAGGCAATTACACCTCAGACAGCCTCCCGGTTTTTGTCGGGGAATAACTGCGGACCGGGAGCCGAGGAGATGGAGGTCGGGGTGCGGGTGGGGGTGGAGGAGGAGGAGAGGTGGAGGTGGGCAGGTTCGGAACAAAACAGTGGTGTAGGCATCCTTTGGTACATGACACAGTAGCGGGGGTTGGAATACGACATTAAAATGTGCAGAAAAGTGGGACCTTGACGCGCAAATCGGTTATCGAAATCAGCCACGAGTGGCCACAAGGGGGCGGTGTTTCTGTTTGTTTTTTGTTGTTTCTACAGGTGATTTTAGAATCTTTATTTCAAAGGTCATTCCGCCAGAACTCTTCACGTCTTCTGGGTTTGTCTGACGAGAAGGGTCAGTTTGTCAACCTGGACCTGAACGTAGAGAATTAAACGGGGGCGGACCTTGGCGCTTTCAAAATAAAGGTTACATTTTGTGTATTGTATCATGCATTGCCTGGGAATTGATTGTCTTGTTTAATCTGCTAAAATCTACAAAAATCTACACTGAGAGCTCCACATGCAGTCATCTCTCTCTCTCTCTCACACACACACACACACACACACACACGCCATCAGCTGTTCTGACATCTGCGCCGATGCTCGTTATTAGATCAGCACCACCATCTGATATGGATTCGGGGTGGGTGTTCTTTGTAATAGTGCGTACGTGTTGGTGTTTCTGTGTTGTGTTTTTTTTTTTCCCCCTCAGTTTAATTGTGTTTCTTATTTTAGAGTGGAAATGAGAGCAGCGGGAAGCAGGTGTGTTTGCAGATGGCGGTTGCAAAGATCAGGTGGTCGCTCTTCCTTACACACACACACACACACACACACACACACACACACAAACACGCACTCCTATTTTAACACCGTGACATGCCGACATGTTCCCAAACACCACGCGTGGCACCAGGTCTCCCTGCTGGTGCGCAGGGTTCAAAGGTCGCCCAGCGCCTCATCATCACATTTCCCCTGCAGTGCCACTTCGCCTTTATCTGCACACAGTGCGTGAACGGTGCGAGGCCCAACGTTAAGTCGCTTCTCATTCGCTCCCAGATGTTTCGGACTGACGGCGGTTCGAGACGGCCGACGCGGCCGACGCTCCCCACGCGTGTCCGCAGCAGCTCAGGCGAAAACGCGCGATGTGTGTTTTCGACGCGCAATGTGCGTTTTGACACGCAGCGCAGCGCATCGCGTGCAGGACGCATCGCAAACATTCCCATCCATCGCGCCTCAGTCACAAGCTCTCCCGCAGAGTGTCTCCTGCCCACACCGACACCCGTCCGCCCATCCCTCCATACTCCCCCATCCGTCTCCCTGGAAACCTGCTGCAGAGTGACAGTGCCACCTATCTACCAGATTGGGGCAGTTTTTTTCCACTTATCACTCCCCTCAGCAGCCCTATATTGTTTATTTATTTCTTTTTTCTTTTCAGTTTTATTTCCCTCTCTGGTGTTATCTTGGATGCTCGCGCACAATAAAGTGCCAAATAGACTTGAAAGGACGGGTCAGACCGGGAGGAGGGAGCAGCCGGACGAAAACTTCAGCTAAACACTGCTGCTGCTGCTGCTGCTGCTGCTGCTGCACAACCATTGGCTACTGGACTTTGCTTCATGGTTTTTGGTCCCAGGTAGAGTCCAGTTCTGATCTACTTGGCTATTCCATGTTTTGCAGCAGCCAGACACTCAAGTCCTTCCATGGTGTGAACTTCATCTGTGACCCAGAGGACTTTGGAGGTTTGTAGGAGATGAAATGATTCTTGATTTTTTTTTTTTTTTTTTTAAACAGACACAGACGTGGCACTTGTGTTTAGTGAGCTTATTTTAGTCGTTTTTCAATATTGTACATGCATTATACATTAAACAAAACAATAACTATGATAATATACATCGACCAAAAAGGTTTAGGCTGAAGCCTTTGCTTGTTTTGCCTGCCCCTTCTTACATTAATAAAGTAGGAGATTGCCATCGCTCTCTAAAGCGGCGCCGGACGACGACTCAGCGGTGACAGGAACGAAAGAGCGCCGGCCACCTCCTCCCCTCCCTGACAGAGGGGGACGATGATCGGGGTCTCTCAGCGGAGGATCTAAAGTGTCTCCGGGAAGAAACCAGTTTATCACGCCAGCGGCCGAGTCCCCAGTGAGGTGGGAATGTCATTTCACCGCCGCCAGCTGGAGGAGGAAGACTGGAATGGAGCGATTGTCTGGAAGGGGGAGGAAGAGGAGCCAGGAGGGACACGCCCACCGACGGCGCCGAGTCCTGGTGCTGTCAGGCTGAGAGAGCGCTGCGTGGCGACGACCCGTCGGCGGTCCTGATGGAGAGGTGTGGAGGGGGCAGCAGTTCTCACCTCCGCCCCCGAGGCTGAGGCCCGGATCAGTGGGTGTGGAAAACCTCCGACAACTCCTGTCGCAAAAACAAGTTCAACCCAGACGGAATCCTGAGTCTGTTTAACCTGTTCAACCAGCAGCAGCAGTTCAGACATTGCGTTTGAGGTAAATGAATATTTGATAAAACCCATCCTTTGCTCTTTCTTTCCCCCCCACCGCCTCCCGACGGCGGACGGTGACACATCATTTAGTTTAAAGCCAGCTGCGCCTTTGACCCCACCCACCCGTATGCATTTTTCCTCGGCGCCCCGTCACTTTGAATCAGCTGCCGGCCGCTGACGGAGGCCTATACGTTGCCGTCCGTCTCGAGGGCCATCATCGTTTGCGTGAGTCAGAATATACCGACTGCACACGGCTGTCGGCCTCCATCAGCATCAGCCGTGGAAAAAAATAATAAAATAAAAGCACCGGGGAGACATTTTACTCCTAAATATCATCTGCAGATGGAAGCCGGCCGGCAGTCAGACGATGAAAATGCCGGAATATTCTGACAGAATAATCCAGATGATTGAAGGAGGTTTTGTTTTCCGTTTATTTTCCAGGATTTCCGGCCGTCGAGGCACCTTCTGCTGCGTTTTTTTTTTTTTTTTAAGCGTGAACGTCACAGGAGATAAAACTTGACAATCTGTGTGGTTTGTTTTTATTGTCTTCCAACAGGATGTGCCATCAGAAAAATATCGCAGGATTTAAAAAGAGGAGACAACGGGCCAGATGGCGGCAGTGAGAACATAGTGGCAGCTCTTAAAAAAAAAAAAATAACAAGAAAATCATTAGCTGCGTTGATGTACGTTTGGTGCGCCGCGATTCTGTTTCAACTTCGCTAAGTGAATTCCAGACATGCTTTTCAACAATCTAATGAAAAAATGAAGCACGCAGGTTTATTTGCATGGCAAAAAAATGAAAAAATAGGGAAATAATAACATAAAGCATAAATTTGAGCATAAAGAAAAGAGCAACACAGTATTAAATATGTAATAATGAATAAGAATAAGAATAATGTGCAACTTCTTTTCACCACCAGAAGACGTAGTTTTGCTCCATCAAGTGCAACCAAAACAAACCGACTCCCTGCAGGTCTCAGCAGTGCAGCAGCGCTGAAGTTCCACTGGAGGCATCATTTAGCAAGCGCTACATTTTCTGTTATCTCGTTGCCTGCTTTCACTCCTTTTACTTTTTGTTTGTTTCCTTTTTTTGTTTTTTCACCAATGGTGCAGCTTGTTTTGAGGGAAATTTTCAGCCTGAGAAGAATTTCCTTTGCGGGACGATAAAGTTTATCGCATCTTATCGTCATTCGGTCGGTGGCGAGCCGCTGAGGTGCCGCGGCGCAGGAAAACGAGTGGCTGCATCTGCGCACACGCGCACACAAACACGTGCAGACACACTCCAGCAGCGTGACGAACCGGTCGTCTCTCTCTACTTTCATCGCACCTCTCATCCCTCCGTCTGTCCATCGCACGACCTTCTGCCGCGTCTGTCTGTCCACCCACCTGTCGCCCACTTTCTTCACACATTGTCCCACCTGTTATACTTCACACAGCTACACTTACACACACATGCATGCACACACAAACACACACACACATGCGTGCGAGGTTTCGGCAGCTTTGTGTTCGCAGTGTGTGCCCGTGTGTGGCCTCAGCTGAAAGCAGTTTTGATTGTAATCACACCTGTGGTGAAACACACATTCGCTTTCATTATCACTTTATGTTTATTTTTGGATTTATTATCACTTTCCACCTTTCCCGTCAGCCTCCTGAAATGCCAAAAAAAATAGAAGCGAGAGCAACGATGGAAAAAGTAAGAATAATTTTCTGGCCACCCGACACTGGATAACTGCAAGGAGGCGGCAGGAGAGGAAGTGAGTAGAAAGGTGCGGCTTAAAATAGAGCTAGAGGAGGGAAAAAAAACTTTTCAGTGAAGCTGAAAAGACCCTCAAATGTTCCGATCCTCAATTTGGCAGCCTCAGCTATCCCCTCTTCCCAAAGTGTTTTTTTTTTTTTCCCTTCTACTAATCTAAAAGGCTGGAAAAAGTATGAAAATTGAAATTACATCACGTTAACATGAGCGCTGAGCTGCAGTGGAAGTTGGAGAGCTGCAACACTGGTGGATGAAGCCGCAACTAAAAGCCGCAGAAAAATGGGGTTTGGCGGTGGAACCACTGGTGGGAAGAAAAATGTTTTCAGAGTGCGTCGCGGCCGTTTGGTTGTGATTTCATTGATAGACGGTTGTTTTCAACACAGCAAAAAGCCACAAATGATAAAAAAGTATCGGCTTTGACTGGTTCCAAATGGTGTTTAACATTGGAACCACTGGCTGGAAGAAAGCAGTTTTTAAAGTGTGTCACTCAGCGCGGCTGTTTGATTGTGATTTCATTGATAGACGGTTGTTTTCAACACAACAAAAAGCCATAAATTATAAAAATTTTGGCATTGACTGGTTCCCAGTGGACCTTCGTACGATCACATGCTACTAAATCCAACATATGCCGGACCGCCAGCGGGCGTCCATTCTCGCCCGTGGATGTCGGTCTGATTAGCGGCTGTGTGTGTCGCCAGCCGCCCCGCCCACCTCCACGGCGCAAATTGGATTTCGGTGGCGTGACATTTAAAGCCATTTAATCTGCAGCGAGAAGGTTAATTTGGAAACTATTGGCAAAATTTAATTTCATAATAATAAATAATAAAACCTTGTAGGCCGTGCAGAGGCGCGGCCGATCAACCTTTTCTGAAGGCTGAAAACGTTAAGGAGAGGAGGTCTTAGGCTCCTCCCCCTCCTCTCAGTTAGCCAGACAGGCTCATTCATTCGGTGGGTTCTGCGATACACTGGTTCGAGTTGTTTTTTTGTTTGTTTTTTAAATGTTTACTCGATGAGCCAGCAGGATTGTTTATTTTCTCTTCTTTTCCGATAATTATCCAAAAGAAAAATAACTTTCTAGCCCTCCAGAAAACAGAGTATTTAGCCATGTGTTTACTGCCTCCTGCTGAAGTGCTGGACCCTTCCCCATGTATGGAAGGTGAGCCAAACGTGGTGGGTTCAGAGGGCGGCGCCAACACCTGGCCAGGGATGTGCACTCTAATCTGGGAGAAAAATCTGCACCCTATTATTCCCCTCTGGAAATTGGAAAAAGTAACTTTTCATCATTTAGTCTGACAAAACGCTAGAACGCTAGAAAATGACATTTGCAAGAAATAAGTATCACGGCTGCGGTGACTGCAGTCTGAACTGCCGATTGTCAGACTTGAGTTCCACTCCCCCGTCTACGCCGTGAACTCTCCATCCTCCTCAGTCTCACGCCATCCTCGGGCCCTTCAAGGCTGTTTATCAGTCCGTTATCCTCCTGCTAAAGCGACACATTTGCTTCTGAATTGAGCTTTTGATCCACTGTGCACGTGTGTGTGTGTGTGTGTGTGTGCGTGTGAGCGCACACGCACATGTGGCCACTGCCACACAAGTTCATGAGCAGGTTAGCCGCCCGAAGCCCACCTGGCACCGCCGCCCCCATGTCGTTATCTCCCTCCGCACACATCCACACCTCCGTCTCTCCTTCTTATTCTTCTTCTTCTTCTTCTTCTTCTTCTTCTTCTTATTCTCTCCTTTAAACAAACATCATGTTGTCATTTTAAGGGTCCCACTGAAGTCCAAAAGGAAAAAGTCCCAAAAAAAAGTTGTTGCTCTTGATTTCATCCTTCATCCTGTCACTTTATGCCTTTTTTTGCCTCTTCGCTCATTCATCGCAAAAACAAGACTCGTATTTTCGAGGCTCTGGCTTGTCGTCACTCGGGCCACGAAATCTGCTCATAAAAAGTTGAAGCGCTGGACGTTTATGCTGCTTCACGTTGTTGATCCATGTTTGTGGGGCCTGCCTCTCATCCTTGTCTATAGGTGGATGGATGGATGGGTGGATGGATGGGTGGATGGACGGACGAATGCACTCGCAGGTGAATCAAAGAGCGCGCTGGACGGCGCCACCGGCAGGATTTCCATAACTGCATCAGGCTTCGCCGCTGTTTTTCATCTCACCTGCTCTCACATGCATAATTGATCCCTGCAGCTGCTGCACTGCACCCTGCTGCGTGCACACGCACGGACAAACAGAATCACTTGATGCAAAAGTGGCCAAAGGGAATAGCTTTTGATAAAGAAAAAAAAAATAGATAAAGAATAAAAGAAGCAAAAAGCGAATAAGGAGGAGGACGAGGAAGAACGCTGGGGGTGAAAATGTGGGAAGATGAAAAGAGAAGCTTGACGGGGGGGGGGGAGTAATACATTTAAAGTTGAAGCCAAGGGAAGTAATTACACCGCACGTGTTTTGTTGTTTTAAATTTGGGGATTTTATGAATTAAACTGCGGCTGCTTTATCAGACGGCGACCACTCAGCGCCGGATTTCTACCAGGGACCAGCGAGGCCCTGCAGAAGGGCTGACATGCTCTAAAGATAAACCAGGAAGATAAACCAGAAGCCCGGAGTGCCGAGCAAGCCCAATAACAGGGAAATAGCATCAGAAAGAGTCGGGGGGAGGGAAGGCACAAACTAGATTTGAACCTGGTTGCTATGGTGGACAAACCCTGTTTGGAGGTGAAGAATGAAGGAAGAAGCAGCCCGGCTAGTAGTTGACAGACACACACACACACACACACAGGAGGACAATCTGCTTGATACAGGAAGCACAAGTCGCTGCTGTCTGCAGCAAACCTTGGCTCCTTTTCCTCTCGAACGACAGCGCCAGTCTTTTCACAGCGCGGCTCCCCATTTGCAACGTGCGGCGCGCTCGTGTGAGTGCGTGTAACGCGTCTCTTTTGATCAAAGAAACATAAGAGAGAGCAGCAGATGAAAGGATGTGCTCTGAGAGAGAGAGAGAGAGAGAGAGAGAGGGAGAGAGAGAGCAGCTTCAGGTGTGGGTCCAGATGGTCGATTACCACTGAAACATCCCACAGTCAAATCATTTCAAAGTGTCCCCAAACATCTACGTAAGCGCGGCAGGTTTGTTCAGAAGCTTCGAACGGCTCCGATGGTTCCGTTTGAGGCTCGCTGGTTCCAGCCCCCCCGCTGCTAACGGCGGCGTTCTGTTTCAGCTCCGACGTTTGAAGGGGGTGGAGTTTTAGAAGAAGAAAAAAATCGCTCGGATCGAGGGAGCGAAGCCGCTCCGTCGCAAATCATTAAATAATGATCAGGGAGATTTGCAGCGACACGATGACATGGGAGACGTGGCGGAGAAAAGAGCAAATAGAGAAACAACGTCGAATGTTTGGCAGCCAGTAAAGATAAAGATAAAAGAGACAGAAAGAGAGACAACTAGCTTTAATAATCCGTCGTCTCTCTGCTGGTTTTCTTTATTGGGCTGCCGGCGTTTTCCCTTTGTTTCACTGTTTTTCTGTTGTCTTGTTTTCTGTATTTTGATACGCGGACGCATCGCTGGCAGCGTAAACACATTTTGTTTCTCTCTCTCTCTCTCTCTCTCTCTCTCACTCTTTCTCGCAGCGCTCCAATTTTTGACCACCCATTGGTGCTGATCATAAAATTCCACTCAGGAGAGGTGAGAGCAGCCGTGGAGACACGCCGTTCCATGTATTTAACAGACAGGAAGCAACGATAAGGGCCGGCGCTCTCCACGTTCCTGAGGAACTTTCCCGTTTCTTAGCAACGTCTCCGGCGCTGCTGCTGCTGCTGCTGCTGCTCAATACCTCCACCCTCGACCCGACCGTCAGACCTCAGCAGGTGTGTCTCTCCAGCCTGGCGAAGCTCGAGGCCGGCTGAACTTCCATCAAAAAACGACTCTCAGGAAAAAAGTGAAAAGCGGGAAACATCAGGTACCTACTGCCCCCTCCCTGCCTGGTGCAGATCTGCTCCTCACTACGGTCCTGCGTGCCCAGAACATCAGACCACTCCCGTCTGACTCATGTCATTGCCAGCCTACTTGTTTGCAAGTTGCTGCTGTAGGCAGAGCGCAGGTCTGACTGTCCTCCAGGACCTTCCAGTACCCTCCAGGACCCTCCGAGAACTCCAGGACCTTCCATGACATCCAGGACCCATCCAGGATCTCTATGACCTCTAGGACCCTCTAGGACACTCCAAGAGGACCCTCCAGGACCTCAATGACCTCAATGGCAGTACAGGACCCTCCAAGAACTCTAGGACCATTCATGACCTCCAGGACCTCCAGGACCATCCAGGACCCTCCAAGAACTCCAAGATCTTCCATGACCTCCAGGACCTCCAGGACCTATCCAGGACCCTCCAAGAACTCCAGGATCTTCCATGACCTCCATGACCTCCAGGACCGTCCAGGACACTCCAGGACCCTCCAAAAACTTCAGGACTTTCCATGACGTCCAGGACCTACAGGACCAGTCAGGACCTCCGAGACCCCAAAGGATCTCCAAGACCCTCAAGGACCTCCAGGACCCTCCAAGACTTCCAGTACCTCCAGGACCTTTCCTTCTCCTGTCGTTTGTCTTTTTTGCTTATTCCTTACATTGTGTGGTTGTTCCTCTTGAAAAACCTCCCTGCCTTGATCTTACCACCTTCCTCAACCCCACCCACCCTCAGATTCATCCTCATTAATGTGCACGAGTGCGTCTTCGGGATTTTACGTCCTCTCCGAATGGTAACACCCAAGCAGCTGCAGCAAACACACGTGCACACCAGGCCGGCGTGCACGTGGAGGAAGCTTCTGGCAGGTTGCAGGCTTTGTGGAGCAACCGCTCTGATCCGCAAGGCCTGAACACTAATTAGACCTGAGCCTGACCCGCCCGCTCGCTCACACACACACACACACACTGGGATACCCAGCGAACACACACACACACACACACACACACACACACACACACACTAGACTATAGGAACAGATTAAGAGAAATTCCACTTCAGTCGCGGCCGCAGTGAGCTGCACTTTGAAGCCGAGAGCGAGAAGCACATATCGATCTGACCGCCGTCGCCGCCTTCTGACCATCTCTGCCTCCCGAGTCTCACCCGCCCTCCTTCCATTTCGGCTACGTGTCTCTTTGTGTCATGCCGATTGTCTCACTGCGTATCTTTCCCCGGCTTCGGTAGTTTTGACGTTTTTTACTTGGTGCCACAAACCTCAGAATTTTTTCTTTACACACATTCCTATTTATTTATTGGGCAGTCACTTCATTTCCTCCGTTTATCAACAGTCAATCTTGGCAGGGGGGAAGAAACACAAATCTCAACTGTTTTCAGCCTGCCTTTGAAAGAGTAAGAGGCGGAGCAACAGCCAGAGTGTGGTGGTGACAGTAACAGGAAGTGCTGTGAGCCTGTTGCTGTTGTTATTGCTGTGTTGTGAAAATGCAAATTGCAACAATGATGGATTGGATTTATGTAGTGCTTTTCAAGGACCCAAAGCGCTTTACATTGAACCCATTACTCATTCACATCACATTCACACTGGTGGTGGCGAGCTACATGTGTAGCCCCAGCTGCACTGGGGCAGACTGACAGAAGCGTGGCAGCCAATCTGCACCAAATGGCCCCTCCGACCACCATCCAACATTCACTCACATTCATACCAGGCAATGTGGCTTAAGCATCTTGCCCAAGGACACAACGACAGACCGGGTATGGAGCCAGATTTGAACCACCAACCAACCTTTCGGACTCACAATGTGACCAGAACAGCAACAGGTTCGGAGTCACCAAAAGCCCGCCTCCTAGTGTGGTGCATGGCTTTGATTGGCTGAGAAGGATTTTGTACTATCACTGCTAAATATATAACAAGTCAGAAAAACCACCGAGACCAACATTTATAGACGCCGGCTACAGTTTGTCATGCGATCAAGTGGACCGTCATCCCATTGGACGTTGGAGAACTGGAGTTAGAAACATGAGTGAAGTGATTTTTTTTTTTTAATCTATCTTTTAAAAGGAGTTAAAGACAGGAAGCTGCCGACGGAACACAGTTTTTTTTTTTCTTTCTTTTTTACAAAGTGCATTTTTTATTCATGCGCGGCGCACAGTTAAACCTCAAGGTCGCCCAGTCAGTTGGTCGGCGGCTGAATGCTGCATTCTCGCTCCTTTTGTAGCGCCGCCCGTCATGCCGTCAAGTACCGCCGAGCGCCCACGGCTCGCTGAAGGCCAGACGTTGACACACAATGATGAATTTATTGTTGTTTGACGCCGAATAGAGAAATGTTCAGGGGTTTTATTCACTCTCTCCCTTTTTCTTTTGCGCATTGCGAGCTTTCGGATCCGACGCGCAAGTCACTCTCGTCCAAGAGTTTTTTCTCTATTATGTTTTTCTTGTTTCTCTATATATCTTTGTGTTTCACTTGAGTGACAAAAGGGAGAATTACTATTCTTCTTATTATACCACTGCTTTCGTTCATCGAGACGGGAAATCAGTACACCGTGTTCGAAGGAATTAAGGCCCCACATGCAGTGTACATGTATCACTTCCTCTTTATTGAGTTTTTTCTTTTTTTTTCTTCGCTTTGAGCTCTTGTGAATGCCACAAAAGCCTCAGAATGGTGCCTCACAAACACAAAACCACCCAAATCACATTTGGTTCCTGGTGTGAAAGGACCAAAAGAACAAGAACATGAACAAGATCATAAACTAGAATCAGGAGGACCAGTCTTGTTATTAAGATAGGATACAAAGTTTTTTTTTTCCGACTACACCCCTGGTGTTTGGCTGCAGTATAAACAATAGGTCAAGCAGTTTGTCTCCCAAGTGTGTACTAAAAAAACAGTAAAACATGAATACAATGTAACACTGTCACACTTTGTATGTCATGTAAACAGATGCTGGTCGTTCTAATTAGTCGACCGCTTGCTACGAAAGTGAGATTTCCAGATCGTGAAGCACAGCTGATTCACTGCTCGCGACTAATGTTTTTATTTTATTATTTTTTCGCAGCTGCGGCTCTCTGCACCTCGCCTCATCCGAGAGTCATATAAGCTCCCATATTGAATTGCAGTAACCGAGTCTGGCGCTGATGAGATTTTATCTCAATATTGACTCCTGTGTGACATAGTCGAGGATGGCGAATTGCATTTTGACAACACTGCGGCTTCTCTTAACCTTCGCTCCGCCTGCAATATACTGTGTGAGAGAGGCACGCCGCTCGCTCGCTCGCTCGCTAGTTTCGCTCTGAACTTTAAAATATAAAAGTATGAGACCTTTTGAATTTTAAAAGGTACCAGAAAAATAGAGAGCTGAAAATGTGTAGGAGACTATTTTGGGGGGGCGTGTATGTTTTTTTGTTTTTTGTTTTTCGTTCTGGACTTCAGTGGTGCAGCCTTGGATGATTATTAAGCTTGAAAAACCTCGAGGCGTCTCCGCAAAGCAGCCTATTTAGCCCTCTGTTTACAGCCAGCTGCCAAAACTGGTGCTTTCTTGGACCAGAACAAGGCGGTCTCACTGGGGCGGAGCCAACACCTGGGTTGGGAGGTGCCCGTGCCTTTTGTGAGGTCACGGGGGGTCTGGGGGGTCTGGGGGGGTGGGCAGTTTCCGAAACTGCGTGCTTTTTGCACTCGCTTGAAGAAAAGCGGCGCATTAGAAGATATTGAAGGACGGCCATCTGTCATTTCTACATGAAGACGCAGACTCACTGTTGGGAAACATTTGCAAGTGAATTTCACACAATGTGATGCCTTTGTATTTGATTCGCTTTGATTTGATCAGCAGCGACTTGGCAGTGTAGCGGGGACGGACATCTGCTCCTCAATAATGATAATAATAATGTGTCCAATCAATTACAATGTCAAATCTGACTTAATACTGCTTTGCGTTGGGAGCCCACAAAAACTAATGATTTCATTTATTTTGCAACAACCTTCATTATTCCCACTGGGGTTAATTAGTTGGTTCCATATTCAGTAACGATAATGCATTCCACTTTATGTGTTGTGTTAGCGGATTTGTGGTTATGCTTCGAAACAATATAAGTTATCAAAGGGCTGCGAAATGCACTGCGTGCAGACATACATATACATAGGCATTTCTTTCAAACGTTTGGAACAGAAGTAAACAACAACAACAACAACAAAAATCTTTAAGACTCTGGCGGCGCAGGCATTTGTCGGCTTTAATCTGCACCATCAAAGAGCAGAGGTCAGAGAGAATTTGCTTGTTAAAAGAAAACGGGATAATGCGCCCCGATCGTCTCCCCGGCCGATCGCGCCACGCCGCTCTGATAAAATAAAGAGCTATCGAACGCCGCGCGGCCCGGCGGGCTTACAGCGAGCTCAATAAGGGATGTTTTAAAGGTCAGGGTGCAGCAGTTAATCTGGAGAGTCCTGAAATAGAGCCGCCAGGAAAGCCAGCCAGAGCCTGGTCCCACAAACACACACACATACATGCACACTGCTCTGATGTGCTACAGAAAGGCTGTTTGTGGAAAGTCAAGGCCTGAGTTAATCTGCGAGGCTGGAGCGGAGGCAGCGCCGTTCCCCAGGCCCGACTTGCTGCAAGACCGATGGGATGAAACAAGGCAGAGGAGGAGGAGGAGGACGAGGAGGAGGACGAGGAGGAGACAAGGCCGACCACAAACACGACACCGAGCACCTCTGCCTCCAGCAGCTCGAAACTGCTACCAAAAGTAAAGGTCTGCGGATGTGATTTAGTGTTCAATGAGTAAAGATTGATTTATTGACTGCTTGACTGACTGACTGATTGGCAAAGACGGGGGAGGGGGAAATGCAACTTCACCCACCTGCAGGAGGAAACGAAGCAGCAACAGTCCAGCTGGTTTATTTGCTCTGACCAAAAAACTCTTCCGTGATTCTTATGTCGATATTATTGTGGCTCCATAAGATGCTTCTAACGCAACCGCGTGAAACCGCCTAAGGCAAAAGAAGAGAGGCACATCCAACAGGTTATGAGAGCAATTCTGCAAAGCCGGTAGATGTGGAAAAGCAATGTTGTGCAACATGAAAAGAACGAGAAGGCACAACGGTAAGTATCAGGAATATCTGTAATATTCACCTGCAGGAGCTGTGAGACAATCTGAGTCTTCCTTCAACCATCAGAGCCAGTTCAGGCTTCGCTGCAGCAGCAGCAGCAGCAGCAGCAGCCGTGTCTGTTTACAAAAGTCCTCTTAATGTTCCTAATGCTTTTCATCACCGGCGCAGGCGGAGCATTTGGTTCAACGCCTCTGACAAACAAGGTTAATGCGCGGTTCACTGGACACCGGACTAGTAAAATGGCGGCGAGCCCATTTTTCCCAGTGGCCGCTCGAGGTACTGCGGCAAAAAAATCCCATGGGTCCAAAAAGCATTTTTCCCACAGACCACAATACAAAAATAAACGCCTTTAAAACGGCGTGACTTGAAACTCGATTCGTAGAAAATCTTTCTATTGCAGATTTTTCAGTTTTGGTCTTTTAGTCGTTCAATCACCAGAAAATCACCAGAAAAGAGTTTATTCCCAGTGTGACGTCATGACATTGTACGTGCTGCTGTGTCTCAGCTCGTTCTGATTGGCTGCGTCCTGACGTGCCTGTAAGTGATGTTCACCAAAATCGTTCTGATTGGCCAAATAGATCATGTGAGTTACAGAGGCCTGGCGGGAAGTGACACGCATGCTGTATGGTCCCATTACTGCGGAGAGTCAAAAACTTTTTTCGGACGTGACAGAATGTGACCTCAGGAGGAAGAAGGCTGCAGATTCTGTGTGACTTCATGTTTTAAGGCAGAAAGAGACACTGAGGGAGTGAACGAAGGACGCTTCTCGACGCCTCATTAACGTGTCAGCAACTGTTTCCGTGTTTTCCAGAAGACACTGGCTAACCGCCACATCAAGACGGCGTCTATTTTTAAAAACAAGCCCTTCACTCCGACTGACTGGACCGGACGGCCGAGTGGCAGCAAGTGTCTGGAAACAAAAGGGCGGCAAACTATCAATTTTTCCGTCCCAAAACTCTGACAAACTGTGACTCCAGTGATTACCTTTTTTTTGTTGCAGAAACAGGCTGTAATTAGTGGAGTAGTGAATATGCAAAAAAGTAGAAAGAAAGAGTGCCCTCGAATGAACAAAAAGTTGGAGCCATGGAAAACAGGACAAGTTTGTCTGCAGCTACTTAACTGACGGGAAGAATTTGGGAACTTGATTTAATTGTTAAGATTAAAGAAGGCTGTTGCTTTAATTGGGGGGAGGTTGCCTCAGGCAGCCCTCTAAAACTGGTGCTGTCCATTATTTTGTGTTATTTTAATTTATTATTATTTGAACTGGCAAAAAAATAATCAAAATGTGAAAAAGATGTTTGAAAAAAAAAAATTCCCCTATATTTTAGAAGCCGCTGAAACAACAGAAACAAAAAGTCTTAAAGCAAAAAGACATATATACTATATATATATATATATGTCCTTTTGCTTTATATACAGTACATATGTATTATGACTATTATGACTACTTTATATGTGCACACACATCTTGGCGTTGTGTGCGTCGCAATGAGTATCCCTGTGAAACGTGACAGCGAAACCAATGTTTAGCGGCCGAGAAATCAAGCAAACAAAGCTTTGATTCAGGGAAAATTGGGATCAAATATTTTTTCAATCTATCCAAGTCGACGAATCGCTTCAGCTCCGCCCGTCGGCTCTTCCAGTCATGGTCCTGCGGCGTGCACACACAGCGGTTCCTCTCTTCCAGCTCTTCAGTCAGCTCTGCGCCGTGCAGGTCGGACTCACGTCGTCACGGTAACACTCCCTGGTTGACGCTAAAACGGCGGGATGACTGGGGAGGCGGCGCCCCGCTGATCAAACTCGTCTCTGGAGGCCGTAAAAACGCAGGCAGAACGAACGCACCAGGTTTTCTCCGAGGCATCTTGGTGTTTTTCAATTGAGTTGACACTTGAACTTTATTTTTTTGTTTTGTTTTTTTCATTTATCAGTTCAGCAGTCGGAGCACAGTTGGCGGTTTTAGCTGCATGGTAATCGTAACCTTCAATGAAAGTCCGCATTTCTTCCTCAACTTTGCATTAAAATCGGCCTCGAGCCGATTCGCTGACGCATTCTAGGAGCAGATGCGAGTTGTGAAAAGTTTTTTGTTTTTTTTTGTGCTAAATCGGTTTAGCGGTTCTGCTCAGGAACCAGAACAGGCCGACTGACGCTGATGGATGGCCCCACTTTGCGGGCCAAACACAATACAACCGCCTAATCCGCCTTAATTAGCGAGAACAGCTGCAGGTATGGAAACGATGCGAGTTCACAAAGACAAACACTAGTCAAAACAAGGTACAAAAATAAGATTGCATTGTGTTTGGCTCTTGTCGGCCACCGTACTTTGGTGACACCTGCTGGCTGAACAGCAGTCGGATGAGTTATTATAAGAGATTAAACAATTAGGAAAATTATTTGATCATAATTTTCCTAAACCGAAGCTCCATTTGCTTAATTTTGCCGCCACTGAACAGTGTTTCCACTAATAAGTTTGGCTTTGTGGATGTTGTTCCTGCTGCTTCTGGAACAAAGGACAAGCTGTTTTGTCATTGTCAGACATGTTTTTTTTTACACATTTAACTCCAGTTTTGTTCATCACCGTTTAATCGAATTAAAGAAAATAATCACCGGCGCTTTTAATAATTAGCTGGATAGCTGGAGCTCCAGCAATTATACTTGAATGGACGTCAAAAATCCCTGCCAGCTCACCCGTGACCTACATGTGCTCTCTATCGGCCAAGGTCCAGTGCATGCCGAGCCATGAGGTGGCGCTATAGCATCTGAGCAAATGACCACAATCGAAAGCCGGAAGCGAGGCGAATTAAAGACACGTTGGGCATGAGCAGAGCAGTCATGTGACCTGCTACCTCTTAATACGCGGATCAAAGTAGACAAAAGAAAACTACAAAAAAGACAACGCAACCTTACAAAAAAAAGAAAGATCGCTGCAGATGAAATGAGGGATACGAGACCTGTTGCACACTGTGGCAGAATACTGCCAGAATCACATGGCAACAACTTTGAATCCTTATTTTTTCCCTCTACTTTACCAGTGTCAGATTGACATTTAGATGGGCAAAGAACTCGCGCTAATTCCAGCCTTGTTGTTTGCCTCCTCTCTCAGTTTGGCGCCGACGACTCCCTGAAGGAGGAGCTCCGCGAGGACTCGGTGACCCAGTCCAGCGCCTCCCGTCTCGCGCCTCGTAGCGGAGGCAGGTGACAACAGTTCCCCGCAAGTGTGAACGCTGCGAAAAGGTCAACGGCGGTGCGGTGGGTGGCGGCGGCGCGGCGGCGCAGAGCAGCCATGACAACCTGCGTGTTCCTCCGAAGTCCTGAACTCCCGCCCGCGCAGCATTTTGTTCCGGAAGTTGCTTTTTTTTTTCCACCTGTTTATGAGTGAAAAGTTTAACAGCTTTGAAAAGACGTGCTAATGTGGCTTTTGCACCTTTTCTATGTAATTTTTTTGGGTTTTTTTTTTGTTTTTTTGGTTCTCACACTGAACATCGAAATTGCACCTCCGGCAGCAATTATCGGTTAATAACAGGTTCGAACCCGTTTCACGTGTTTTCGCCGAATTTCTCTCCTTCACCTGCGTCAAATCCTGTCGCGCCGAGCGAAAGCAGCACGTCGCATTTCAAAAGACGGTGGCGGCGCCGCCACCACCGTGATCCCAGCCGACACTGTGATGTTTCTTGAAACTTGGGACGAGAGAAGTGGGTTTCAAAAGGTTCCCAGCCGGCTCCAAAAGGTGTTTGTGAAACCAAATAGTATTATTATTATTATTATTATTATTATTATATACAAGGCTGCATTTCCTGTGCGAGTCAGAGTCAGGTGGAGGAGTTGCAGTTCCAGTCACAGGGGAGGCAGTGTTTTTCCTTTCCATGGTGGAATGGGAACCGGGAAGTCAAGTCCAACTGGGCGCCAGTTCCACAACGTGGCTGCTTCATCTTAAGAGGAGACTTGACGACGTTGGCGAAAATTAGGGCGCAAAAAAAAAAGTAGACCAGGAGGGGGCATCTCATGTTCCCAGGATGAGCCAGTCACCAAACACCACACCACAATCCAGCACACAACCGGATCTCGGATCCTCGGAGACTCGCCGGCTCTCTGCACCCGACCCTGGACGGGACTGTAAATCGGATCTCGGTGCTTCAGTCGCTTCCTTCACGGCAAAACAAACTACAGACTTCCTGATACAAACGTACCCCCACCCCCCAAGACTGTCGCTGTCCTCCTCACTCATTCCAGCTTGTATTTCCGTCCACCTGCCGTCCAGCTAACCTCTCTCTCCGTGCTACGAGGTCCATTACGCATCCAGACGTTTTAGCCCCGGCTCTTATTTCAGCCGCACGGCGATGCCCAGAAATGCCCGTCGGGAATTTTGAGGGAGATTTCCAGCATCTCTCTTCAATCCCTCCCACTGCACTTCTACAACTAATACGCCGCTTTAGTTTTTTGTTTCTTCCCCCTTCATTCTCTTTCTCCACTGCCGACCGCCTCCCCGGGTCTGAGCCTTTGCCGTCGGCGCCATGTCCTCGTCCCTCTGCCGCCTCCGGGACAAACTCCTTCTGACGTCTAGCAAGCTCGCCTGATCCTCCCTCTGGTCGACTGGGGGGAGTTGATGCGAAAGGTCAAGAAGGCAGAAAATAACAGGGACGAGACGTAAAAGAGCGTCGGGAAGATTTTGAGATCGAGGACGTTGCTGTTCGACAGAGGGGAGGAGTGCCAGCCGGTCCAGAGTCAAACAACAAGATCAGGAATTTCAAATGTACTCAGTGGAAGAAATGAATAAAAGAGGATGAGTGACTGAAAATGAATCGTCTTGGTCTGATGATAAGAATCACTGTCACTCTGCCGGGTGTTGGCTCCTCCCTCTCAGACTTTCTTCAAACAAACAATGTCCAAGACCAAACAGAGAGTACGAGTTAGCAGGAGGGCTAAAAATGCTGCTTTCTGGACATCTTTGCAATTTAAATGTGTTTCCACTGAGGATCAGGATGAAAATAGGCTTTAAAAATGTTTTACAATGACAAATTAAAAAAAAAGAAAATGCATCATATTCAATTATTTTTGTAAGTGACCAGCCAACAGCTGTTGCCCGTCATTTTCAAGATGATGAAGATGATAACGGATTCTGCCCCTGTGAGAAGACAGAAGCCAATTAAAACCCCGCCCCTAATAATCCCATCCCTGATTAATCCAGAGTTGTCACATGACCGAACCACTTATTAATATAACTTAACTAATCAGATTTGAAAGCGTCTGAAAGGAATGACAACAGCCATTAATTAATCGCCACTGTCTGTCTCACACACACACACACACACACACACACACACACACACCAGTCTGCCGAGATCAATTTCATCTCCGTATGGAGTCACTAACAGAGAATGTTTTGCTTTCTCACGAAATATCATCCCAAATGTTTCCTAATGTCAGACATTTATCAAAATAAGCCACAGACTCCCCAAAACGGCGGCTTGTTAGCTATGCGGCTGTGCGCGCACATCAATCCACATCCGCCGGCCTCCGCTTGCGCATCTAATTAGCGTCGTTGTAGGCTTGGCTCCGCCCCCGGCGGCGGCGGCGGCGGCGGCTGGACCTCTGCTGTTTCAGTCCTCGCCGTCCCGCTGAGCTTTCGCAACAATCCGTCAGTCGGCCAACATCCAGCGGAGCCACTTTAAAATGCCCCCCCTGTGTCTCTCACCCCCCCACCCCCACTCTGTCTTTATTTGTCAGACATTTCGGATAAGTGCTTTGCGCCATAAGGAGATGTGGGAGCGATGTTTTCATCAAACAAACAAATTAAATTTCCGCCACCGTGCGGGGAGCGCAGTTACAGCTCACGGCCTCGGCAGATAAAAGGAGAAAGAGTTGGGGGGGCGGGGGAGGAGGAATTTATTCTGCTCTTTTAAAAAATAAAACCACTATTAAGGATTTTTCATCTCTTGTCTGACAGGGGGGAAAAAAAAAACCACCCCTTCTGGATTCCTGCTGGCTGCAGCCGAAGCAATTAAAATTAACTCGAGTGTTTTGAATGTTTTTTTTTTTTTTCAGTAGGAGTTTCAGCCGTTCAGTTTTCAGATGTGGAAATAGAAGCTGCGGCTTGAGATGGAACATTTCCAACACCTGCCCAGAGAAGGTGTTTGAAGGCGGGAGGCATAAAAGATGAAATGATCTGTCCGTCTCATGCAGGTGCACCAATCAGAATTTGGTCTGCCAGATTCTTTTGCCTCTTCTTCTTCTTCTTCTTATTATCATTATTATCATTATTATTATTATTATTATTATTATTATTATTATTATTATTATTATTGTTATTGTTATTATTATCAAGAGCTGCAGTTCCTTCCTGGTTGTCACTTCTTGCCTATACATTGCCAAAGCTGACTGGTTATGGAGTGAATGGCAAAGTTAAAAGCAAGTGAAAATGTCGCCTACTGGAGTTTGTCAGAGTTGCGATACAGTTGCCTGTTTTTTTTGTTCACCCTGGAAGCAAACAATGAGAGAATTAGCGTCTCCCTCGACGCACTCCAATATTGGTTTGACTGGTTGACATTTTTCAAACAAGTTTGGACCTGCATTTTTCCTCAGTTTGCCCCTTTGTAGGTTCAAAGCTCAGCTGTAAGAAGTGCGTGTCAAACAACACGGACAAAAAAAAAAAAAACACTCCCTACGAAGCGCAATAAAGAAACAAACTAAAGTCAGAACTTTGATAGCTGCGGACACGGCGCGCTGTCATATGCCGCTTCCTGCTGCGCGCCTGTCACTTCCTGCCTCTCCTCCGTTCCCACTTGTCAGCCCCACCGGGATGAAAGCCGGGGGAGGGGGACTGAGGACAGAGGAGAGGAGAGTTTGACTCCGTCTCTTCCTCCTCCTGCTCGCTGTCACTCCGCCGTCGCTCCCGCTTTGTCTCCTCCTCTGAGCCTTAAACTGTCGAAAGTTTTCGCTCAAAAGAAACAAAAAAAAAGAAAGAAAGAAAGAAAGAAAAGTTTGAGTTTAGCGAGGGGAGAGTCAGAGCGGGGACAGACGGCGACGCTGACGGTTGTTTGGGGAGGTTTTGTGGGAACGGAGACTCGTGTTTGGGTGTGACGGAGCTAAAACGTGGGGAGGAAAAAAACAGCGTTGGACGTCTTGGTGATGGAGTGAATCATCATCCATCACGTCTGTGTTGGTGAAGATCTTGTCAGAGACCGCTGGCTGCTGCAGAGATGCTATTTAAAGGACCCACATGATAATAATGATAATAAAAAAAAAACACTTTACCGATGTTTTCGATCCATTGTCTGTCCCTCCATCCAGCAAGTCAACGTCACAGAGCTGACAAGCGATTCCTTTATTTCTTCTGCTTGCTCCATTTAGCAGACAGCCGAAAAAGTTTTTGACTTCCGCATTGGTGCCCCCATAGGACATCCATCTGCAATCTGCATCTGCAAATCACATGATCATTTTGGCCAATCAGAACGATCCCAGAGAACGTTACTGACAGACGTGCACACTCCCGAACCACGAACGGACTTAACGTAAGTAGAAAGATAGAAACTAATTGCCATTTTGTAGACGTTTATTTTTGTTGCAGTACCACGAGTGACCACTGGGAAAAACCGGCACACCTCCAGATTGGCAGTCCGGTATCCAGTTCTTACAATACATCCATTGCCCTGGGTTTCCCAGGTGTCCCACCAAAACAGTTCCCCAGGTGTATAAGCACGTTCATGAAGTTTCATGAGGGAAGGTTAAAAGGAAAAAAAAAACAACATAGCAGCTAAATATTAGTATTAAACATTAATCAATAATTGTATCATTTAATTTTTGGATCTTTTTGCAGATGAGACTGTCGACCTGTGCGACCATTTTCAATCAGTCTGTGTTGCCGGTTGATGTCCCTGAAGTCATCGGCCCAGAGGTCTGCAGCTGCTTTTAAAAAAAATTACCATAAAAATCATTTGGGGAAAAGTTGGACTTTTTAAAAAATGTTGGTTTGTTGCGAGCTCACAGACACGCCTGGTTTTTAATTTGAAATGAATTTTGATGAGGTTAGAGTTAAGGCTCAAAATGGAGGAGTGGCGGCAGCTAAAAGCAGGGGGGGGTGTGTGCGTGTGTGTGAGAGAGAGAGAGAGAGAGAGAAGAGAGCGTGACCAGGAAAATGGCATAAAAGTAAAATATGCTGCAAGAAATGTTGATTCAGAGCTAAAAGGATCCTCACTGAGGCTGTGACCCAGTGGTGGAGCTCACGGTTGTCACATTTCATACCTCTGAGCAACCAAAAGCAGCATGGTGTCTCTCTCTCTCTCCCACTCTCTCTCTCTCTCTCCACACACACACACACACAGTCCTTAATGTGAACGTCTTCATACTCATCGTCGCTGTGCCCGTTAATGAAACGCAGCCTCTGGAATAGAATGTGCACGCCAAACTTGCAAACACACACACAACTACACACACACACGCGCGCGCGCGCGCACATAGCGTGTTGTTTGTACACAAGCTGGCGCGCTTCATGCTACGCTACACACAGTTGCAGTGACAAAAAGGGACGTCCAAGAAGCTACTGGGAGCCGCGTTGTCATCACCGATTAATCACCAGGAGCGGAGAAAAAGAAGAAGAAGAAGAAGAAGAAGAAGAAGAAGCCCGTGTATACCTGTGTGTGCACGTGTCTGTGCGTGTGCATCTGCACTTTTAAATTACACAGAGGCCAAAGTGTGGTCAACTGTCAGGGGACTGAGTCTCAAAGACACAAGTCCAAAAGTGGGAGGAGCTTCACCGCTCAGGATGCTGCGTTTTCAACGCTCGCAGCGCCGTTTTCCCTGCCTGTTTCTCTCCAGAGGTGTGGCTCCACGTGCACGACCCTGATGCCGTCAGCTGGTGTTCATAAAGTGGCAGCAACTCGGCAGGGGGAGAGAAAGAAAAAAAAAACGTGAAAAGATGAGTGAATCCATGCCGGGATACGATCCAAACACAGCCAAGGAGGGAAAGCTTTGGATCTGACTGCCAGGTCCTGGAAGGAGCCTAAGCTTTTAGAGAACACAGATAAAGGCCGACCTTACAGGCGCAGGTGATTGTTTGTTGCAGTTTTTTATTTTTCATTCCTGCGCCGGGAGTCGAGTGGAGCTGAACGAAGCGAAGCGGGAGGAGGAGGAGGAGGTGGAGGAGAGGAGTCAGCAGGTTATCAGGCAAACATTGCAGATTACAGTGAATAAAGAATGTAGCTGCTCGGGACCTACAGCAAAGCCGTGATTTGTTCTGCAACTGCTCGGGAGCAGATTAGTTGTATCTGACCAAAAAAAAGAGTAAAGTGATGCAACCAAGGAGACATTTTTATTTATTTGCAGAATGCATTGAAGAGGGTTTTGAGGGGGTGCAAATAGAAAAACCTGCCTGACGGAAACATGTACATGTTGAGGAAGCTCCCATATGTGGAAAGACGTTTTGATGCTCATGTGAGGTAGTACTACTTACGACCAGAAGTAGGAGTAAGTCACACATGTGCAAGTCTTAACCTTCGAGTCTCAAGCAAGTCAAGTAATACAAAAATCTACCCCAGTTTCCACATTAAACGTAAATTACTTTATATGACCTTACGTTGATGCGATGCATATCTTAAACTTAACATGGCTAAATATTAGCATTTATATCAGCAAACATTCGCTTTCTAGCTAACGTTTGACCAATTTGACCAGCCGATAAGTTAGCTAAAGACGCTTTTATCATGCATTTTAATGAGAAGACGTACCTTACTTAGCTTTCTGCCACGTTAAGTTTAAGCTATGTTAGTATTAGCAAACGTTAGCTTTCTAACAGCACAACAGCTAGCTAACAAGGTGCATTCACGTAGCTTACCTTTCTTTGTGGGTTTTGTAGTGACGGATGAATTTGGAAGTTGTGGTGGTTGTGTGACTGATTTTTGAGCTGCAGACCTTGCATACCGAGTCAAAGTCAAGTCGAGTCTTTTATCAGTGTTAGTCAAGCAAGTCTCAATTCCTCAAATTTACGACTCAAGTCTGAATCGAGCCAAGTCATGTGACTCGAGTCTCCCATCTCTGCTAACTACTTCAGGCTATTTGAAAATGACACACTTAGGACAACAGGAAGGGATGAGGAGCTGAGTTGCTGAAGCATTACAACATATTTTACCGCAATATTTAACGTTGGAGACCAGCTGACAGTGCGGCTGCACATCGAGACCTCCGGGACAGAAGTGATGCTTCCAGGAGCCAAACGACGGAAAACTCTGACACGACGGAGGCGTCCATTAGGCGGGAAAGGAACCGATGACAGCGAATGCTGTCGCTTCACCGGAAATAAACCCGCCAAAGTTCAGAACAAGCCGGTGCCAACCATGGAGCGACTTGGTGTGACAGGAGAAAACATTTTTTGTCACGTGACGTCAGTCGGAGAAACTCCGTCGTTCAGCGTTACGTTTTCCCAAACTTTTGCAAATAAAAGAAAATGCAACGGAAACCCAGTCGGTCGGCATTCAGACATGCACGTCCTCTGTTACATGTTGAGCATGCTGGCATTAGCACGTCAGCGCTAACGGGTCAGACTCGTACCTAAAGGCAGGGGGCCGTTGTCGTAAAAACTATAATTAGTGGCACACACTGGCACATGCGAGTACAGACAGCTGTTTGACAGCATAACAAGCTGAAGAGTGAGTGTGTTAGCACCACACACACACACACACAGATAGGAGTGACACGAGTGCTCAGCGTGTAGCCGCGCTGCGCCGTGCGCCACGCCATGAGAGGCAGGAAGTGATTGAAGCTCGCTGCTGAGAAGAAGAGAAGTGGGCGTGGCAGTCAGTCAGTCAGTCAGTCAACCTGTCTGTCTGTCTGTCTGTCTGCTGTACGTCTCTCCTGCCGAGTCGCATCTGGGATCTTTATGTCTCAGGCACCACAGCGCCACCTGCCTGACTGGACAAACGACTTAAAAATCACAATCATTTATTCATTCATTTATTTAGGACGGAGGCACGAGGAGGTCCGTTGCCTTCGTTCACAGTGAAAAAATTTAATACAGACAACCATCATCATCTAACATGTTCCAGTTCTGCACATTATTTCCGTCACAATGTTTTTTCTATGAATTTTTTTTCCAATAAGTGTCAACGTGATGGAGGAGCTGATCGATCACTTTCCTCACTTCTGCTGATGCTCAGTATTGTAAGCATTGACATGTCGCAATACGGCACTCGTATCAACTTTCCATCCGATTTCCTGTGTGTTTATTTTGTCACCACAGCGCTGCCTTCTCCTCACCCGTCCAATAAAAAAGGGAGAACAGAGGAGGAACGATATTAAGACTGAATAAGATGCTTCAGTGAATAATCCCAGACTTCAACTCTGTTTTCCTCCGCATGAGTCAGCGAAACGCCGAAGGGCCCGCGATTGATTTATACGACTTCATCTTCGTGCAGTTATTATTCTCTTCCGCCAGACCCACCTGGACTCCATCCTCCTTTGTTCTGCTCGGGGAACCTTGTTGACTTTGATTTATGGTCAGTCCGGCTTGCGGGAGCAGCACGCAGACACGTCGCTATGCTAATACGGAGAGGAGATTTATGGAAATTCGTATACACATATTGCCCAGTAAACGACATCAAACCCCCAGCAACACAAACGCGCACACCCATACACACACGACACCACCACCGCCATCTTCACACTTTTCCCTGTAAAACTTGTGAAAGCTGTGGAAAAAAACAAAAAGGCTGAGTGAAGCACAAACTTTGAGAAAGTCTCAGATCAGACCGAACAAAATACCACAAACATCAAAAAATAAGGCCACAAATCAAATACTGCACCAGAAGCGGGAAACCTGCAAACTGGAAAACCATCCTTCAGCCCTACATGAAGACTTGGAGTTCTGCCAAACACCACATCAGGGACTTGTTTGAAACATTTTCTGGTATCCCACGACAAAACTTGCACAATAGACAGAAAAAAACAACTAGTTGTTTTAGAACCGAGGGCACTGCATCGATACAGCGATTCAATATCACAACTCCATGACACCTGTGGAGGAAGATCAAAGAGAAGGGTGGATGAGTGATGGATGGATGGATGGATGGATGGAGGTGACTGACACGGAAGTACAGGCGAGATGAGAAGGCATGAGGGGAAAGGAAAGAGGGGCCGTGTGAAAACAAATGAGGGTGAGAGAAGGTGACGATTTACAGCCAGCAGCAGGGCGGATGTGAGGTACAGACAAGTGGATGACGTCACTGTATCCAAAAAAAAAAAAAGAATGAAAAAATAGGGAGGATAAATAAGTCGGGGTGGTAGAGGCTCAGGTGGAGGAGAGGAGAGGATGAAGGTACAAAAAAAAAGGTGAGAGTGCAGAGAGCGAGAGAGGACTGGATTATCAGGACGTGAGGAAGAAGGAGGAGAGAAGTGGAGGAGATTTAGTGAGAAGAGATGAGAAGAGGATGAGACGGGGAGCAGATAGCGGGATTAAAAAAAAAAGAAAGAACGAAAGAAAGAAAAGCGATAACCGAGCGAAGGCGCCAGACAGGAAGCGGCGGCGGATGGGAGGCGGATGGGAGGCGAGCGGAGTGATTTGAACAAGGGGGAGAAAAGGGATGGAGATAATTTGGAGGCAGAGACAATGACAAGATGATACATTAGGAGCGAGGTGGTAATGAAAAAGAAAACAACAACAACAACAGGAAGGGGAGGAGGTGGAGGAAATAAAGGCCGGGGCGGCGGATTGGATGAGGCGGGGAGGGAACGGTCGGGTGGGTGAGTGGGTGGGAGTAACGAGACAAGAGCTGAACCGCCGAGCTGATTTCTGGCTGATGGATCTCGTCCACGGCTGCAGCACCTCCAACACTCTCACAGCGACAGAGAGGAATTAAGTGAAGCTGCTTCGACCCCCGAAGAGCCCATTTCATCTTCTACGGAACATCGGTTCACACACAAAAGGCCACAGGGAAGACAAATCAGAGCATGTGTGTGCGTGTACAGGGCTTTATTTCCAGCCATCTCAGCAGGTCACTGGGTAAACTATTGGAACCATCAATACTCAACCAAACGGTTTTTGTTTGTTTTTTTTTTTTGTTTTTTTTTTTAGGTAAAATGCTCACTTGCACAAGAGTGCTTATTTGAAATTCAACCGAAATTGTCTTGAGCAATCACAGCGTCTCCCGACAGACCGACAAAGTTTGCCACGGCTGACTGTGTTCCAAGTCATCTGGGCAGGAAATCAAGTTTTCAACCGCCGCTCATCACACTGCAGCAGCCAGGAGCAGCTCTGACCAATGAGTGGGCTGTTAGTCTTGACCACTGAGTGAATCAATGTTGTGATGGAACAGTGACGAGCCGTCAGGGGAGGCAGGTGAGGGAAAGAAGAAAATGTAAAAATGAAAAAAAATAACGACATGGTTATATTTATCCAGTGATTTGCACTTTAAATGTACTTTCCAGTTAACGTCACCAGTTTCAGATTGTTTTTCAATCGAAATTGATGGATTTTCACATTGCTTGTTCAGATACTGGGAACAGACGCACGGAGAAGCGAGGCAGCAGCCTGCTGTGCCTCTCCATAGATTGTGCAATGACTCGTTCACTGTGTTGGCGCCCTCTGCAGTGAGACGTTAAAATGTTTCAACACTTTTGCTGTATGAACTAAATTTTCATACAGCTGTTTTTTTGTCAACAGCTGTATGTGTGTTACTAGTTCCTTGTTGCCAAGAGCCACTAAGTGAGGCACGCAGTTCTCCTGCCTCATGGTGGGGGCGCTCGTGATCCCAGGGATTCTTCTTGTGCGACTCGGCTGCAGGATACAGTCAGTCAGTGGCAAATGTTGCTCCGGCTAGTGCTAACTGTTCCAGCCACTACAGCATCGGTGGAGCGGCCATTCTCAGCACTGAAAGGACTCGAGGCAAACAGTCGGAACAGGGACTGAACGAGGACGACTTTCTTCGCTGGCAGACAAAAAGACTTTTAAAACTGAAGGACGGCAAGTTCAGAAGGAGCGGCGCATGGACGTCAGTCATAAGTAAGGTTAAGACCGTAATAATGAATTTTTAATTAAATGTGCTTTTTTTTGTGTGCTACAGTTTGTATGCGTAAATAAAGCTGAAATGAGATTTTAAACATAACCCGTTAACTGCTGCCAATCAAATGGTGAATAAGCTACTCTGTAGGGTTCATATCGTTAGCCTAATAGCATAATTGGCAAAGTAATTTTATTTTTTATTTTTAGCCAAATTGTTTTCTCTGCCTAACTTTAGCAATGCGCTTGCTAAAAAAAATGTGTTTTTTCTTGTTTTCCGAAAACGTTTAAATATGACTTGGGCAGCTATGCTATCAGGCTAACGATATGTTTGTAAACGTAATTGTGATCAAGTCAGTGCCTCACCAGCCATGAACCTCACCGCACGTCACTGTTATCGAAATGATGGAGTCTCAATTTGCATTAGATGGGTGTGTCATCACCAGCGCACCCCCCAACTCCACCCTCCGCACTGCATCACTGCTGTTTCATTGTTGGTGGTCAATTCCTCAGGCAGCGTAGGTTCACTGGTGTGTCAACTGGCGCGTTAATAACAACCGACACCGGCGGAAAGACTTTCCACCGTAACAGCGCAATAGATCAAACAAAAAAAAAAAAAAAGGAGGTGAAAAAAAATCCATTGTGTGGTAATTTGTTGAGGAGCAGCAACAACACCAAACAGCACGGGAGGTTTTTCTAAAGGAGCGGCGAGCTGTGGAGTCCAAAGCCCGGAAATGCAAATTTCTTTGTAACAGAGGCGGTACAGAGGGAGACACTGGGAATAAGAATAACAATAAAAAAATAAAATACAACCTAGACATAGGCCATAGGGTGGCATGAAATGTTCTGAGAGGAGTGTGTGTTTCTGTTGTGTGTGCATCTATGCATAGGATGAAGTCCTAAGGTGAAGTCTGTTCATCTCAAAGGTACATTTTCCACACCTGTTCCACATCATTGTGTGTGTATGTGTGTCTCCTCCAGGTACTGGCGCAATTAACCTGCGACACTGTTCCGTCTGCACACTGCTCCCCTCCCCCTGTCTCTCTCTCTCTTTCAAACGGTGCATGTCTCGCACTTCGCACAAAGTTCACACAAAGCACAAGAAGAAACCGGCGCTTAAAAGAAAAAAAAAGAGCCGATTGACACTCGGCAACGAGCCTCCTGGAGCTAAAGGATAATTGATGTGGTCGATCGTGCGTCACTCCTTTGATGTTTACCCATTTTTATTCACTCCTGGCCTGTAAAACACAAGCAAGAAGGGAGGAAAAAATAACGAGGAAACCTTCGGGAGCGACGGAAGGACAAATAAAGAAAAAAAAAAGCGGGTGAATGGAGGCGGGGGGAAAAAAAATAAAGAAAGGCGAGTGAGTGAAAAGGAGAGAATGCAGCAGAGAGGCACGGAGAGTCAAATTAAAGGGATTAAGCTGCTCATTCGCCCCTAATTCCCTAATCGCCCCCTCCCACACTGGATTGCTTCGCCACGGCGCTGTTTACATGACCTCCGTATCGGGCCGGCGCCAAAACAGGCATGGCACACATTATGCTAAATCCCCTGTTTACCTGCGCTAATCCCTCCCCGACAGAGATCACTCCGCGGCCTGGCTGCTACCTGACAGCGTGGCGGCGGAGGCCTTTCCGTCACGGAGAGGGAGACCCGCTCAGACACAAAAAATGCAAAAAGACGGAAAAGTTTCCAGACCCAAAGAAAGACACAGGCGTTCGCGCAATCACAAGCTCCTTCCGAAGACCGAAAGAGCGAGTCGGAATCCAACTCAGGCGGCGGAACGCACGGACAAGCGCGGCTCCCTGATCCCTGGGTTTACATTCTGGTGTTGCGCGCTCCCCACTCGGCGCGTTCAGCGTTTACGCGCTGTAACGACAGGCTTTGTCCAGCAGGGCGTCAAAAGCTAGGTTTCCAATCCACATAAAATTGCGGAGAATCTAAATATCGCGATAAAAAGACTGGTAATGGAAAGACCTAAATTTGGAAAAACCTCTCAAATATCGCTAAAAGTTTTTTACAATCTCATGAGGTGGTGTTTCAGACGTATCGATAGAGAGGTACATCGCAAAAGTGTCATGGAAACACTTTTTTTCGCATTTACGCGTCGCCGGACGTGACGTACGGGGTCATGTGACCAGTTCACTTCAAGTGAAAATGGCGCTTTAAATTTGGACGGAGGAGGAGACGGAATATTTTTTACAAGCCATCAAAGAGAAAAACATAACGACCATTCCTGACAAGAAAACAAACGTAAACAAACAAAAGCAAACGTAATTCTCGTAAATCTCGCGGGACGAGTATTTACGGCTTAGGCGCTTCACACCGTTCAATGGAAACACCTGCAAATCGCAATTTTAGAAATATCGCTTTTATTTCGTAAAAAACCTGAAATGGAAACGCAGCTTCAAACGCCTACAAGTCCTCCCCCATTGTCGCCGGTGAGCGTGACAGACGTACCGCCGAGGAGGGCCGCAAGCAGCAAGCAGCGGTTCGGCTTTCAGACACGCACACACGCACGGGTGTGTGTTTTGTAAACATCCAGAGTACATCGTCAGAACCAAGAGATTCGTTGCGGCAGGCGGAGGGAGGGGAAGTGTGGTGTGTGTGCGTGGTGGTGGTGGGGGGGGGGGGGTGTTGGCGTGCCTCGAATGGCGATGATTGCTGCGTTGCTGGAAAGAAGGACGAGAGAAGAGGAGAGAAGGAGCGAGTGACAAGGACGGAATACAAATGGCCGCAACACCGGGTATCTTCAAGTCCATTACTGCAGGCAAAACGTCATAAAACTACTAATGAGGGATGATGGAGAGGGCGGCTGAGGAGAGGAGGAGGGGCTGGGCGGAGGAACCGGGGGTGGGGGGTAGGAGGAGGCGGAGCAAGGTCATGCGTTCTCCTGCGCTGCAGTAACGTGATCTTTAGGCAGGGGGCGGAGCCACAATTCACATCGGCTTGACTGAGAGAGAGAGAGAGAGAGAGAGAGAGAGAGCAGGAAGCAGGAGGAAGACGCGGTGGTTTGGGAAATCTGACAGGCCAGAATGGAGAAGTTCAAGTCTGAGCTCCGACTCGTCCACCTTGCATCCAACCTCCACCAGAGAGCGCTGGAGGTTGGATGCACAAGCATCATCCGAACGCAGCGAGGTGGCACAAGCACGCTGTTTTGAGGCTGCATACCGAACAAGTAAGAGGCGGATCCAGTTGACCGAGTTGATGTAGACGATTTTAGGCCACATCTGGTGACAGCAGAGCAAAGCACGAGGAACTATAGGTGACATTCCAGAGGCTGGAATCGGAATTCGAGTCAATCCTCCAGTCAGACGTACGGCACGTTAGCCGTTAGCATGGAGCTAATGTTGGCTAGTCTACAAAGGACAGGGCTGAAATACTGGTTTCAAATACAAATATGGCTCCCCAAAAAAAAAGAAAACACACTCAAGCCATCTGAGAATAAAAATCTCACGCCCAGCGTTTGTGTTCTCAACCTTAAGGCATCCTGCGGGATGCAACAGCGTCTGACCCCTGATTGGCCGGTTGTTGAGCAGCTGGAGTCCCAAGACGTACTGGCTCCTGACAGACGCACGTAACAAAAGCGGCAGGTTGCGTTCAGACCAACAACACCAGACAAAGTGAAGCTGATTGAATCCTCATCGCTGAGGAAGAGTTTTCCAGTTGCCCACTCAGAGACTCATCACGTGGAAAAATACCCCTGCGAAAGAATCATTGACGGCCGCGGCACTGACGCACAACCCCCAGCGCCGCTCGCTGCGTATAAACAGAACTAATGAATTGCGGCTGTGGCGGCGACAACCGTGGCGCTCGACACAGTAATCAATGTTTAAGTGGATTAAACCCGAAAAAGGCTTTGATTTCTCCTTCCAGCTGCTGCGGAGGTGATTCGTCTTGTGTTGCAGCGGAGACGCAGGTACGGAGGAGGAAAGCTGAAGAAAGTGAGGCCGATACAAAGGCCTACGTTGTATTCTTTACAACGAGGTACATTTTGAATTGAATCAGGCCATTCTGTAAAAAAAAAAAAAAAAAAAAAAACTTTATTCTCTCACACTCGTCTCATTAGAAAACACCTCCCTTCATGTCCTAGAATTCGACTTTATCACGTGCGCGCGTTTGACGCGGCAGCCGTTCAATTGTTAACACGCATGTGACAACGTAACATGCTTTTAGCATGAATCATTCATGGGCGGTGGCGGATTTAGAGGAACAATAAGCCGCAGCGTTGTGGTGAATTTGAGCTGGAACTTTTGTTTTTTCATTAAAAAAAAAAAAAAAAACGAGGCTAAAAATAAACTGCTGTTGCAGAGACACACAGTCACGCACGTACCACATCTCCTCTCTGCATCGGAATAGGATGTCAGGAGAGGGAGGGAAGGGGGGCAGCGTATGAAAACAATGGACTCATGAATATTTAAAGTGAGTGAGAGACAAAAGGGATCCAAATGGTTTGTGGTCTCGGCTGCACTGAGCCGCTTCCTCCCACTGCTCTTTTCTTTAAAAACTGGGACGTCAAAGCAGCAAGTTTCTCTTTTTTTTCTCCTAACTTCAGGTGGAGTGAGTGAAAAACAACATTATGTCGCACCTGACCTGCTCCCTGGTGGCAGGCCTGCATTTTTTTTCAGTTTCAGCAAAGGATCGTGGTCCGCTGGGCTAAGTGGCGGCGAACGTAACAAAGTGTAAAACTGGGGCCGATGCTTTTTACACTTTAGCGCATTGTCTGGACGCTACCGCCGCCCCCCCTCCCCCGGCATTTTGATTTTAATGTGGAGCACCTTCACTGTGTCAGAGAGCTCCTGCGTAGAACTTCAGAAATCGAATTAAACGGTAAACGTAAAAAAAAAAAAAAAACCGTCAATTTGTCTCCACCTTGTGGTCCTGGGAGAAAATAAACCTTTTCTAAGCCCCTCCCCCAGAAAAAGTCCCATCCAATCCGGATTCAGCAACCCACCCAACTGGGTCGAGGACGTCCTGTCCGGCTCTCAGCAGAAGATCATTTAGAGGTTCATTTATTCAGCTGCAGAGTTAAAAACCCAGAAAGTTTAAATGGAGGTTTGCCATTTTTGACGCTTTCTCTGAGCTGCAGAGAAGAGAAGTGTAGGAACAGCTGAGCGCATGAAATATTGACAGCAACATCCTTGTATCTTCCCATTGCTGCTGCTGCTGCTGCTTGGCTAGGCCACTTGGCCAAAGACCTGCGTGCCTTTGAGTTTCTGCACGGGAGGGAGAACTGATGGACATTTTGGCAGAACGTTTTCTCGCGATTCACGGCGTTGTGAATCGACGTCTAGCGCTCGGACGGCAGCCACAAACGCGACTCACAAACACAAGAACTCATTAGACCTCAACGGCTGTCATAACGCCGCAACTGTGAGAGGATAAGAAGCGCTTTGATGACTTCGGCCGTAAAACAAACGACGGTGATTTAAAAGCTAGCTGGCAAGCTTGCTATGGAACAAGCTGCCTCCTCAAGTGTGTCCTCGATCCCTAACGCGGCGCAGTTCTGGATGGTTTCTTTGACAGTGTCGGAGATCATCACCGCCCCGTTGAACGGTGAAGTCATCGAATCGCTCGAGTCTTTAAAGCAGCTCTAGGTATCTTTTCGACCATAAAATTATGATTCCAAACTCAGTAAAGCGGTAGATAAACGATTAATAGGATCAATGGTGCCGCCTCGACAGCGAGAGGGGGGTTTGTGCCGGCTGTAACTGTTTTTTTTTTGGTACGACGTTATTGTCGTAGCAAACTCGTAGCAAGCTCAAGTTACCCAGAGCTGCTTTAAGGTGCAGAGTGACGTGGATGTTCCACCAAAGTTCGGCCCAATTTTTCCCACTCGTGTTGTGGCTGTCCGTCACTTTGCCGTCTCCCGGGAGACCGCAGCCGCTGATTAGAGGATCCACTCTGGTGCACTTGCAGGTGGGATCGTTTCCAGCAAATTGCATTACGGTGAATTGAAACCATCCTTCAATCCCGACTGCTGAGTCTGCTCTCCCTCCGCTCGCCTGTCGGGTAAGGCTACCTGTCACACAGCAAGACATTCCGTGTTGCACCAGTTTGTTAGCGAGCTAGCTTGAACACAGGGCTAATTATTTAGTTTAGAAATCCATGAAAAAAAAAACACAAAATTGTCCTGTAGCTAGTATTTATGATGAAACTGTGTGCCCTAGATTATTTCTTTTTCCTGCAGATCCAACCTGATTAAAACTTGGAAGTTTTACACTGACCTGCAGCTCTGAAACTCTGATCCTCCTGTCGCCCTTAATCCTCAATTTTAATACATTTATTTTGAGCGTCACTGTTGTTTTTTGGGGGGGTTTTTTCAGACAGCATTAATCACATCCGCCTCGATTCTCTCTGCCGTCATCGCTTCCTCAGATCAAAGCCTCGTCATTTCCACAGCAAGACTCCGTCTGACGGCCGCTCTGCTAACATAGGTAGTGCTGAGCTAATGTTTGTGTGAAGCCGCATATTTTTTTTCCTCTGGGTCATTTTTAGGAGCAACATGATTAACAGTCTTTCTGTTTTTTAACTTGCTTAATTTAAGTCAGACCTTCTGTGTTAAGTCCAAGCGACAGTTTAGAAAACATTGCAGCCTTTAGAATTTGAAAAAACTGCCTCTTGTGTAGCCAGATTTGGTTGGAATCTGCACGTGTCCTCTGGTCAACAAAACATTTTTGGGAAAGAAACACAAGCCACGTCTGGCGCTAATTCTTCCAGCCTTATTTTTTTAGCCTCTATGCTAAGCTAATGTGCTTTCAGCTCGATAGCTTTATATGCATAGTGGCCAGACACGCATGGCGCATCCATCATTTGCAGCATTTGTCACCCAAGTATTTGCATTTTTCCAAAATGTCAACAGTTTCTCTCACACCACTTGACCACTTTCCCATCTGGCTCTGCAAAAAGACTCACTCTGCTCTGCAAAAAGACTGGCTGCCCGGCTGCCAGACTCCCTCCTCCCAGAGACCCACGGGCGGTGTCTGGTCTGACAGCTGCGGATGGAGAGTCGGCCGGCTGGAGGAGAGGAGAGGCTCCTCCCACCACGTGGCCTCGGTGAACGAGCGCTTCCTAGAAACAGCGCGGCAGATCCCGGCAGTCTCACTTTGCACGAACGGCCCATCGATCAGAGAAACCGCCGGGTTTCGGGTTTGCACTCCCCTCTTCCTCCTCCTCTTCCTCCTCTTTCTCTTGCTGCTCTTCCTCCTCCCACCGCTCTGGGACAGGGTGTTGAGTCTCCCACCCAGGACCGAGTCGCTGCTCCCAAACTTGACGTGTGAATTTTCCAAATGTGTGACTTTGCAGCTCGGCACCCTGTGCTGAGTTTTACTACTTACTACCAACGTGTTTGTCTACCTCCTCCAGGAAATGTTGTGTTTGAATTAAAAAAAATAAAAATAAAAAAAAAGCGACACAGTGTCAGCAGAGCCGGCATCCTGTCAGTCGTGAGTGTGAACTGAAGGTAACGGGAATTTGAATACAGCAAGCGTTCGTTTCTAAAAATACACACCAGCTGCACAAACAGACTTCCTGTTACACCCAAGTGATTCAACTCCGGGATTCAACGCTCTCATTATCCATAATGTCAAGAGCGGGTCACCGCGGCGGGAGACGTCGCACAGACGGTGACTGCAGAGAAGAAGAGAAAGGGAAGGAAAGAGAGAGTAGGTGCAGGACGGATGAAACGAGAAAATGATGAGAAGCGCAGTGGAGGGGGGAAAAACCTGGTTCCTGGGCGCTTCACACGCTCCTGCCGGAGGAATCCAAACAAAGAGTCCCCAGAATTAGGACAAGAGACGCGTCTGGGATAACACGGCTCACGGCGGCAGTGGGATGAGAGCAGACGTGAGAGCAGGCGTCATAAAGGAAAAATCTGTGTATTAATAACATGCAGCAGCAGCAGCGTGCGGATTCAGCCTGTGCACCAACCGAACAAAAGACCTGACGCTGGTTGGCTAGCAGCCAATGGCTGAGTGTCAGTTCATTTATTAAAGATCCAGTGTGTAAAACTTGGCTTGATTTATGATTTTTGTATTTGTAAAAGCGTAATCTTAAATATATGAACACAAGTGTATACCAACAGTACAATAAAAGCATTTTGGTTATTCTAATTATAAAGTTTCTTATTTATATATAACAATATATATAGGTCAAGGGTCTTACTCCCAGTTAACTGCCATCTTGCACTGCCATATTTCTAAGGAAGCCATTCTGGACAATCCATGATGTCGCTGTTACTTTTTCAAAATCTCTAAATATTACTCAGTAGGGGTGGGGGGAAAAAAATGATTCTTAGATTAATCGCGATTATGGCATTGCCAAATAAGAATCGATTCACAACTTTAAAAATTAGATTATTTTTTAATGAGGCCGGAACTCATGTGCGACTGCACTGCAGCGTCGTACCGGACCGTTTAAGGTGACGCACACTAGACACACGAGCACGCAGAGATCCAAACCAACTCAAGAGACGAGACAGAGACACGCACGGCGTTAAAGATGGCTGAAAAACGAATTTGACCGTTTCCTTCGGTATTTAAAGCCAGCGTGTGGCGGCATTTTGGGTTTTACGAGGTCGAGGGGGAAAAGAAACTCGACAAAAGTCACACTGTTTTCAAGTTGTGTCACGCTACAAACAAATATTGTGGGAACACGACGAACACGTGGAACCATATCGCCCGCTGGCACCCGGAGTTGGAAGAAAAGACAAAAAAATCCTCCAGCTGCTCCAAACCAGACAACCATCTCCAAAGCTGCCAATACAGTCACAAGGCCAATTATGAAGTCTTTTGGGACTTTATCGTTCCCGCGGTATGTTGCATGCTTTGGATATATATCGTGATATATCGTGATAAATCGCAATTCTCGATTACTCGCGATTAATTGCATCGTAGCCCTCTGAATCGGAATCGAATTGAATCGTCAGGGACCTAGCGATTCCCACCCCTACTGCGCACTGTACCTTTAAGAATAAAATTATTGTGAAAATCGACTCATCGATGGGTTATTCACTCGTCGTCTGATTTAAACGGAACAGCCAAAGCCTTCCAGAACACAAATGGGCTTTTGCAAAAGCTCTTGTTTCACACTTGTTTGTTTGTTTGTTTGTTTGTTTGTTCAATGCTCATCATCATCCGCAGACCCGCCGGCTACAGCAAAAGCCATGCATTTTCATTTTGCGTCGCGGGCGCATCAAACGGCGCTTGTTTTATGGAGATGAACACAGGAAGGAGAAGCCCGTAGCAGAATCCAAAACAGATGAAGCCACTTCGCTCCGACGGTTCCGCTGAATAACCGCATTTTAGCTTCACTCTCCCAGGGGAGAGAGGGAGGGAGGGAGGGAGTGGGGTTAACCAGGGGAATCCTTCCGTCCCTTGATTTAACTCAACTGGCCCGGACAGGAGACAGACTCGCATCGGGATTTATCACGCCGGATCGTGGGAACACCTCCAGAAAATGACTCCGCCAGCCGCTGCAGGCGCATTCGGAGGCATGTATTGTGACGCTTGCAGTTAATCCAGCCGTCATCCATTATGCATGCGGGTTTTCTTTGGGAGTCTGCGACGGCGTTTCTACGCTGTTCCCGTCACGCTGATGCGACTTGTATCCGGATGGGAAACGGTCCGATCTCAAAGGCACGTTCCCACAGAAATGCCATTTTGTTGGGGTTTTTTAAAAATTGGGAGCAATATTATCGCCGAAAGAGCGAAAATGACGCTAAGAATTCTTTCAGATCTGTTGACTGCAGGTTTATCCGATGGATTTTCTGTGTCCGTTCTATTGTGCTGTTGTTCCGAGGAACAATCCACGATCGTCCGACCCCTCCCACCGCATTTGACTGGGGAAGCGGCTCGCGAACAGGTGTGGAGGTTCTAGCGATGGCCCGGCTCCAGTCCAGTCCGGCTCCGGCAGATGCAGGAACCGAAGCTTTGGCTGAGGTGAAGTCGGCCGTCACTAATTCGCTGCTCGTCCCCGCTGCTGTGTTTGCCTGATATGACGCTCCGACAGGCGGTTCGATGCACTTTGCTGCCTTCGCTCGCGGCGGCTGTGCTGCGCTTTTTATCGCATTTCCCGTTGCGCTGTTTAAGCACTCTGTTGCTCTCCGTCTCCATCAGCATCAAAACACAATGCAACACTTTGAAAAGACATTTTTTTTTTAGTGTGCCTGTTTTCTCAAATCTCACAAAGCAACTTTCAGGTCCAGTCTCCAGCCTCTGGAGGAAGAAGGGGCGGAGCTACAGCTGCAAGATTGCGTGGATGCTGCGGTAGAAGAGTAAACAGCAGCAGCGTGAATCAAACAACATTGCTAGCACTAAGAAAACACTTCAGGCAGTATCTTGTCGCTATGGTGTGACTCATCATGTAGTAGTAGTAGTAGTAGTAGTAGTAGTAGTAGTAGTACTTTATTGATCCCTTTAGGGGGGTGTCCGTCAGGGAAATTGACATCTCCATCACGTCGCAGCACTGAACACACACCATAGACAGTTAGAAAAATTACCCACGAGCATTAAAAGTATAAAAAATATTTAAAAAACTATAAACTAAAAAAATATGACAGATATAAGAAATATATACAAAATAAATAAGATGTATGAATGAGTTCAGTAGTCTGTTGTTTGCTGCAGCGTTATGATATTTATGACCTTCATTGATCCGGCTTCTCCCTGTAGATGACAGTTGCACAGTTTGATGTTCTCCGGGGCCAATGAGTTCTTCAGAGGTTCCAGCTTCATCCCGACCACTGGGAGGAGCCATCCTCTGGCTGATCCAGCCTCTCTGGTCTGTAGATGACAGCGTGCAGACCACCACCACCACAGCGTAGGACTCCTCTCTGCCACCGACCACAGACTGATAGAACGTCCACAGTAGTTTCCCTGCAGATGTTGAAAGCTCTTAGCCTCCTCAGGAAGTACGTCCTGCTCTGAGTCCTCTTGTACAGTTGCCTGCATGTGTCTCGTTTCACGCGTTTCAGGTGAAACGAGATTTGCCGGCTCGCGATTTGCCGACGTGGGCGGCAGCCTCTTCTGGGAGTCCGGAACTTTGACTGTTTTGACGTTTGAGTGGCGGGTTTGTTTTCATGCATTTTATCCTTCTGCAAAGAGTTCAGACGGCTTTCTTTAAAAAGAGACAGATTGAGGGTGGGAGAGGCTGGGGGTGGGTGGTCTTCGGTGATCTGGGATCTTTCTGATGTCTCCTGCCAGCCAAGGCGAGTCCCTTTTGGTCTTTGCGGGTGAGTTTCTTTTGAAGTTCCTGCTGAAGAAACCCCGCCCCCCAGTGGTGAAAGCCAACCCGGGCCTTTTCCAACTGGTCGGGATCAGTACGCCGCCGCTCCGTTATTAGCGGCTCAAACGCGCTTTCCCTTTCCCAGCGCTGGCTGACAGTTATCTAATGCGCGGCTCAATTTGCATTTAAGACGCAGGAGGGGATGTGAAAAAAAAAAGAGTCGGATGTATCCGTGTTTGAACAGCGTTTGTAAAAGAGACACAAGGGTTTCGGCGAAGACGTCACTGACGGTGTTAAAACCGACACAGATCATCGGTTCAGCGGCGGCGGCAGCCGATTGCTTTGTAAACCGCCGGTGCTAATTGTCTCGCCGGCAGGCGGGCGCAGCAGACAGCTCGACGACGGCGCAGCAGACGCTACGCGTTTTGAGTCGTCAACAGGATGACTCGGTGGCTCCGAGGAGCGATGCTGGCGCAGTATCGGTGTGAGGTTTTTTTTTTTTATCAGCTCATCAAGGAGCATTGACAAGGAAAAGATGAAGATTATCCACTTGACATCAGCACCTGAAGGCTCATTGAACAAGACAAGGACAAGCTAATTCAGCGGTTGGATTTCTAAGATGCGTTTTGTTTTTGCTAGTGCATATAAAAAATATTGAGTAAAAAATATGTAAGTTCTTCAGGACCGGCCTGACCAAGGGCATAAAACATGGTGATCACAAGAGATGTGGAAATACATCAGGGAAGATTAAAAAATACTACAGGGAGAACAACAAAAGGTTAAAAAAGCAAATAAGTGAATCAACTTCACGAATAAACTTTATAAAATTATTTTATAAATAAACGAATTTGGCTGTTTACGACGTGCAAAAAAGAATCTAAAGTGATTTTAAAAAAAGATGTTTACAAAACCATCATAATTTGACAGTTTAGAAAACACGACTCTTTGAGGAGAAATCTTCGGATGAGATCAAAAAATTTTAGCTTTGAAATTGATGCAGTCGCAAGGAAGTGCGTTTCCGCTAGATTTCCCTCGACGATGCCGCTCTCTACGTCAGTATTTTTCAAGCTGCAACAAAAAAGAAAAATCACCTGCGTCAACATCACTGGAGAAACACTAATGGCTGCGAAGGCTCCCTTGTTTTATTGACCTCTTTCTGCTTTGCACCGCTGAACGAGGCGAGCACGGGCGAGGGGAGGGGACGGGGAGGGGAGGAGGAGGAGCACGCACGTGTGAGCCCAGCCAACCCGTTTAAAGTGCGCAGCCATAAATCAGCGGGAGCCGTTTAGTCAATGAGCCGCTAATAAAGAGAGTGAGCTAACGGTGTGTGTGTGTGTGTGTGTGTGTGCGTGCGTGTGTGTGTGTGTGTGTGTGTGTAATCGTTCATCTGTGCTGCCGATAAACACAACGGCGACATTTAATGAAGTGTTGCTGTGCAGCTTCCAGTTAAACCAAATATAAATATGTAAAAAGAAAAGAAAACTGTGAACGTACCTGCTCCGTACCGCAAGCGCGGTTCTGCCGATGAGCACGCCCGCGCGCGACGGCGCTCCCCCGCTGCCCAACCGCCGCCGCGCAGCGCCGCCGTTCTCTTCCGGATCGAGCGAGAAAAATCGAAGCTCTCGCCTCCGACTGCAAAGCTCCTGCCTGAGAGCAAACATTTGCTCGCCGGGGTGCTGAGCCGACGCGGCCTCGATGTTTGGAAATGCCAAACTTCTCCGAAAGCGAAAAACAACATGGATGTGAGCTCATATCACCGGATGTTGAATTGCAATTGGGTTTTTCCAATATGTCTAATCACCTTCTTTCGCGAGCACACACACACACACACACACACACAGCTATCAGTCAACACAACAGGCTGCGTGAGGTTGACCGTTGCGTCGCCGCCGGACCACCGTGTTGTTCAATCACGCCGGCGACACTTTCTGCCGGCAGGCGTAATGTCACCGTGTCACCAACAGACCTGCAGGTCCGGACCGGCGCTCCGTGCGCGTCCGTCCGATGCAACGGCACACTTGCCGCGCACGCTCCCGTCTGCGTGAGGCGTTCAAAGACCTTTTTTCTGATCAAAAGTGGCTCCCTGCCGTGCGCACGCCGTCGGCGCCGCCCCCCCTGCCTCGTCTACGCTGGTGTGCGTTTCCGTGTGTGTGTGTGTGTGTGTGTGTGTGTGTGTGTGTGTGTGTGTGTACAGGTACTGTTTTTCGGAGCCAAACAGTCGATCGATTCCGACTCCGGCTGCTGGAAGCGCTTGTTGCCGCCGGCTTTTGATGGAAGCAAAACAGCTGGACGGCGAAGAGATTCTGTATGATGCATCGATCACACCCCACCCCTCCTTTGTGTGTGTGTGTGTGTGTGTGTGTGTGTGTGTGTGTGTGTGTGTGTGCAAACATCAGCGCACGTACACGTACTCCACAAAGCACCATCTCCACTTCCTCTCCTCCTTCTTCTTCTTCTTCTTCTTGCTCTTTTTCCACCGCCAATTGTTGTGACACTCTTTGATGGGAGTCGATTAGCGCGCATCAGCGTTCGCCAGGCGCCAATTTGACGGCAATTACAACGGCTTGCTACGTTCGTGCGCGCTTCCCGCTCCACAAAACGTGGCTTTTCCTCTTTGCTTCGCGTCAGCTGTTTAATTAATTAATTAATTCGGAGCCCGACCGCACAAACCCGGACGACGACGTCACATTTGTCCAGCCGGGAAGATCCGAGCGGACGTCTGCGCCGCCTGCCTGCTGCAACTTGCTCAGCGAGCACCTGCGCACAGCAGCACAGGTGGACGCTGCACCGCACAGTCGGCGCGACACAGACAAAAGTAGCCGAGGAACAAAACGCTCGCAACTCGAGCTTTCAGTCGGGCGCGTTTCCACTTGCGCACAAAGGCCCCGAAGCCGCAGCGCAGCGGAGCTCCGCGCATCAATGATGCTCCATAATTCAGAGCGTCGCCGGGGGTGGGGGGGCGCAGGTCCCAGCTAATGCGGCGCGAAGGGGGTCAGAAGCCGCGGGACGGGACGGCGAGAGGAGACAGCGAAACGATTTTACGCGTTTTTAAGCCTCCATTTGCGGGTCATTTAACTTCCTGCATATTTCACGCGTTCGGGGAAGGGCAGAGGAGAGACCAATCAGGTCACTGCGACCGTGATGATGTCGCCAGCGAGAGTTGGGAAAAAAAAGAGAGGCTTTATGCGCAAGTGCGTGCAGTCGATAAGTGAATTATCGTGCAACGATTGCGATTATTATTGACTGAATTGCACGAAGCTGTTAAAAACTATCGACATTTAATCCTGCAGCAACTTCTTTCATTGTTGGGACGACTTTTATTCATTCAAAACAAGGTTTTGTGGGATTTTCCGTTCGTTGTTGCATTTTTAGGTGCAGATCCGTGTGGGGGTTTGCACGGCCCCCGTGTTTTTCTTTCGGGGGGGCTCAGCGATTAGCAGGAGTTGAAGACTTCTGGCCTTGAAAATTAATTTCCAGGCATGTGTAACATTGTGCGAGTTCAATTTAATTACCACTGTCGGAGCGTGACAGGGGTCGCTGAGCTGCCCGGCCTATTGGTGGGAATTTTACGCGTCCGGCGCCGGGGAGGATTATACCAGCTTAGCGTGTTCGTAGCCGAGGTGACAACTGGTGCCAAACCGCCGTTTGCATCCCGAAGCGACGGAGGTGGAGGCGGGCAGGGGGGGTTAAGGTGTAAATTGAAGTCGCGTTCATTTAATTCTTCTCGACACATCAACGCTCGTTTGACTTATGACAGAATAATAATTCTAATTGGAGTGGGACCTTCGGTGTGTGTGTGTGTGTGTGTGTCTGTGTCTGTGTCTGTGTGTGTGTGTGTGTCCATGGTCAGCACGAGTGATTTTACAAGGTTAGTCTAAAAAGACACCGACCTCCTGGTGGCCTGTTGCTGCTGCAGTAATGAGGTGAGTCACCCAACCTGTGGCCCACACACACGCACACACACACACACACATCTGTGTGTCTACCTGGAGAGGGAAACCAAAGCCTGGACATAAATATTCACAGTTCAGACGGCGAACTTGAGGAATTTTTGGAGACAAATTCACGATTCCTATCGAGCCACCAAAGGTCCCGCAATTTACCGATTTTCATAACGTTTTTTTTTTTCACCCAAACGTGAAATGCATCAGCCCACATATTTCTATTTCTATTTCTATAATGTCCAGAAATCTGAATATTTAGCCCTTTGTTTGGATTCTTCTGCTAAAACCGATGATTTGAACAAAAAAAACAAAAAACAAGGTGATGTCGGAGAACGGAGCCAGTACTTGCCGTGGGGGTGTGGTCAGTACCCGGGGGGAGGTGTCGGGGGTGCTTTGTGACATCACAAAGGGCTATTTCTAGGGTCTGGTTGTGTGCTTTTCAGGAAGCTGGTGGATCTGAACCACAGCGACAAACAACAAAAGGAAGGCCGCAAGTTTAAAAATAAATAAATCAATAAGTGTTTCTGTAGCTTTTGGGTTTTCTTTTTTTATTTGTTTGTTTGTTTTTTTTCTTCGCTTGCAGAAATTCTGACCCAGGATAACTATCATCGATTGAACATTAAATGCCACTCGGTGCCTCCCGGCAGAGCCTCGAAGTTTGGAAAGATCATTGTGTCATTTGCCAACGACGGCGTGGAGGAGAGAAAGTTAGTTTTGTCGCTCGTTAGCCGCAGCGAGAAAGAGGGCGAGAGAGAGAGAGAGAGAGAGAGAGAGAGAGAGAGAGAGAGACGTGCACCAACACGTACGTCGGCGCCGCCGAGTCCCGCTGAGTTAAGTGGCTGCGACAAAGACTCGTCGACGCAGCGGGGCAGCTGACATTATCAACGGTTCCGCCGCTGAAGCGGAGCCGTTGAGCCGCTCCATCAGCGGCGCCCAGCCGGGTTGACTCCGCCCCCTTTTGCTATGTGGCTTTCCAAATGAAGAAGTTGATTTATTTTATTTTATTTTATTTTTTTTTTAAAAAGTCTGGTGGCTTCATAGTCATTTTTTGCTTTTATCAGTAGGATTGTGTGTGTGTGTGTGTGTGTGTGCGTGTGTGTGCGTGTGTGTCTATTTTGCAGGAAAATGCCGTAAACTCTTCCAGAAGATCCAGAGCGTGACACGGGGCCACCTTGAGGTATTATCTGTAGCTGCTAAGGTGTGAAAAACATTCCAGTTCTCTTGGTTTTCTTTCTTTTTTTTTAAAGCTGATCTTGCGACAGGCGTGTTGTCGTTGTTGTTTTGTATCTCTTTTTGATTTTTTTTTTAAATGGCAGCACCTCCTGCTCCGCTACCAGCAGCGCCTGATTGCGTCGAGACATTATCCTGTAATCACAGCGCCGCCGCCCTATGATCTCTCCAATCAGCTTTCATCCATTTCTGAATTATGCAAATCTGTTTCCTCATTAAGTGGCCCCCGTATAAACAAATTAGCGCCTGTTAACCGCTTAGCCGCCGCCGCCGTCGTCGCAGCGTGTCTTTTCCCGACGACGCGCCGGCGCTCCAATTTGAAACGACCGCAGCGAGTCGCAGCGACCCAGTTTCAGACCTCAAGAGCTTTTCCTGCAGCTGGTCTGAACCGCTTTCTTTTCCAACCTAGCGATCCAGCCCGAGGAGCTTAGCCACGCCTCCAGGAGTCGCTTTGTGTCTTCCTGAACAAGACTGATGTCGAGTCAAGAAGTCAGATTCGGAGGAAAGTGAAAATCTGCCCACTTTTCTGACGGTTATTCTACCCTACCGCCAGAAGAGGGCAACAGGATTATTTGTAGTTTCTCCGTTCAGGTTTTTTTTTTTTTATTTGTATTAACATTTAATCGTATATGTGCTGAGCAACAGGTTTACGTGTTTCAGTTTTGCATTTTCGCGCAAACCTGCATAAATGCAGTTGCATGCCAGTCCTCGATCAACCCCTCTCGCCCGCGATCTCGCCCCCTCACCCCTTCCCGCGCCGCCCCAGTTCCCAGAGTAACAGTTGAACAGGTTTCCAGAGAGGAAACACTTGGATTCTGTTAAAAATGTGGCAGGTTGAAGACGGAAGGTCGCGGCGTACAGATGGAGGCAACACGGCCGAGTAAACACACCTCCACGCGCCAAACCGTCTAAATTGCATGTGCGTGTGTGTGTGTGTGTGAGTGGTGAGTTTCGGAATCTCTCCCGCTGAACTGCTGGCAAACACGCCGCTCATGATGTGATGCCATTAGTTTGTTTTTTTCTTTGGCGGCCAGATGGAGGCGCAGCTGGCCGCCGGACACCGCAGCCTTATTAAACACATTTTTATGGGTGTAGACGGCGAATTATGAAACATCTCATTTGCTAAAATATCACTGCTGGGGTTGTCGTGCCGAGCGTAGATGGGACACATTCTGGCACGCGTTGAGAAAAAAGTGAATGTGTAATATTGAGATGTGCAAACACTGCTTTTATTACAGAATATTGTGTGATATATATGAATCAATATGTTTTATTGATACATCTAAACTAACTAGTGTCTCATTTCAAGTTAGAAGTCAATTTGTGTCTGAAGGTCGTGCAGAAATTGACTGAACATCGACTTTACTGGCACAGAAAATGGGCTTTTTTTTCTATTAACGGCATGTTTTTTGTTTTGTTTTTTTGCCAAAATATCCAGCGTTGCTCCCTACAGAGCAGTCAGGTGGACGTGGACCTCATAGCGAGTGTGGCGAGCAGCTCCAGGAGCAGGTCAGCTAAAATGAACGCTCCTGCGAGAGGCCATTAGGTTACGACACTTCCTGGTCAAACTGAAGCGATGAGCTGATGGGAACCAGCGGAGCTTGGTGGCTGCTGGGTCGCAGCAGGTGTGGCGGGTCGTGGCAGGAGGCGGAGCCTGACAGAGTGCAGGTCGGCTGGAGACACAGCAGGTGCCTGCAGCTATTTTGACTGATAGAGACGCCTTCAATGTCACTCGGGATTCCTCGATGACACCACACAGGCCTAGCGGACACCCGGTGAGTTTCACTTCCTGCTTGACAAGGACTCACGAGGCCACGCAGCAGAATTCCTTCCCTCTGTGCACCCCCCCCGCCCCCCCCGGAGCTGCTTGGAAAAACAAAAAGACGACAAGAATCATTAGGACTTTCAAATAGGTTTTCTTTGGATGGGTTCATGGGACCTCCTGCTCTTCTACCTGCACGCAATATTGTTAGCAGCGCAGCGGAAATTAATTTGGGCTCATCATCATCATCATCAGTAGAGGCAGTCGCTGCATGTTGCCCCCCATTTTCTTTCAGTCACTGGAGTTTCCATGAAATTGTTGCTATAAACAGAAAAAAGTGCTATATACAGTATATATATATATACTGTATGTATATATGTATTTTATTTTGAAAATTAACGAGATTCTCTCATGTTTCTTTTGAGTGACTTCCTGTCCTTGACACGGATCGATCGCAACTCGCGCACAGTACATATAGCCTAACATATATATATGTACATATATATGTACATATATATATGTATATATATATACATGTGTATATATATATATATATATATATATATATATATACATAATATAAATGACCCAGCTGCGCTGTGATTGGGCTAGGATACACGGTGGCCCCTCCCTCCACCATTACGCAGAAAACACTTTCTGCGTTTTCTGTATTTATATCGGCAGCCACAAGCTGGAAACAAAAAAAAAAAAAAGCCTGTCCGGCGACGTGTCGTTAATCAGGAGCCGAGGTGTGAAATCCACTTCTGCGTGCCGCTAACGCAACAGCCTGCCAGCAGCCGGAAGTCCATCCGTTTTCCCAGCAAATCCAATTGTTTTCCCTCTGAAAATTCGCAGCAGCCGGACGACACGACTCTGTTTCCACGACGCCGCCGCGTTCGTGATCTGTCGACTGTCTGAAAGGAGCCATATTGGCTTTTCTTTTCTCGACGCGCCGACTGCTTTTTTTGGTTTTGTTTTATTCGTCAGCAGGATGACTTATTTCCTGTCCTGTCTCCTCCATTTCCTCCCTCTTCCTTTTTTTTTTTGCCGTCTTCATTCCATAACAAGAGATGCAAAATAAAAGGGAGCCAAGGAGAAATTGAAATGTCATTTTACATTCATCGTCGGGACGGCGGGTGGTGTGTGTGTGTGTGTGTGTGTGTGTGTGTGTGTGTGTAGCCTGTAAGGACAGATGAATGTTGACATAAGCCCCCATATGAATTTCATGGATTTTCATGTTTTTTGGTTTATTTTTTTATTTTTTTTGTCACCAAAGATTTGCATATTGCAGTGGGGGATTGAGAGAGTGGGGTGGGGTGGGGAGTAATCCACTTGCAGATGATGGCAGAGAGGGAAAAAAAAAATATGCACACTTATGTTTCCACCAAATTAAATTACGGAATATGAAGAAAAGCCTTTCTTTCTTTCTTTTTCTCCTGCTGGCTGCACAGACGCAGAGAAAAGGCAGACAAAAGGCTGAATATTGTGGCCTGAATCATTTATAAGTGCAGAAAATTGAAGACTTGGTCATAAATTAAACATTCTACCGTTATTATGATATTAATTTGATGGTATGACGCCTGACAGCGACTCTATTGAACCTGCGTGAGGGCAACTGCAGCATCACAGCTGCCCCCATAATTCCTCCTTCATGTCTTGGGAAGGTGAAGTCACTGCATTGAATACTGCACACTCGTGTTTCTGATACCATACGTGCATTTGTATGGCGGTTTTTCTTGATATAAAAAAAAAAAAACTAAATGTAAGCACACAGTTCTAGGTTAATTATGACAAAAATGTATCAGTTTGATGAATCGGTCCTTCTATCAATTTTTCAGTCAGTGGCCAAAAGTATTCAAAACTTCTTTTTGTCTCCTTTTATCATTTTTGCCTCAGTGAGTGGGTATTTCTCAACTCCACCATAACATGCGCAGCAGTTCACAGCCGGTCTAGACTTCTATTTTAAGGCAATGAAACACTGTTTAATAGGTCCCCGTGAACCGACTGGATTTGTCGCCTCAGCTCAGCGGTAAGCCGGGACTAAAGGTGAAGTTCGCCACAAAACAGCTGCTCTTTGCTCGCTAAGTATCGGGGATTAGTGTGGTTTTATTTTCTTTATTTATTTATTCAAACTCGGGGGCGACGCCTCGACATTCGTCCTGGCCCCGCCTCCAAGACACGGCTCGTAAATCTCAGCGGTGCCACATGAAACGCGTTGGGCTAAAGACCAGATTGGGGGGGGTTACAAGGGGACGGGAGGAGCCGCTGAGCCAGTCTTCAAAGGGGAAAGTGGGGACTTTATTTTTTTTTTTAAGCAGGAAATAGGCTGACTGAAGTTCTACAAATTGGAAACGAGGAAACACACACACACACACGCCGCACCCGACCTCCATGCACGCCTCCTTAATAGAAACAATAATTGCTCTCCCATCCAGCTCCTCAGGGATTACTGGTTTCCATTTCGCCGGCTGGCCCCGCCCCCTTTTGACTCTCTAATTGGAGGCAACAGACGGGATCCCGCGCCACGTCGCCGTAGCCTTAATTGCTGCGAGTCACCTGTGGGCGAGGGAGGCCGCCGCACGATAACAACACAAAGTGTCTTTTGTGCATGTAAACAGATAAATTAATCCGTGACAAATGTCTTAATTAGCGCCGTCTCTTCGGGGATTAGTCGCATCCGACGCCGACACCGCCGCCGCCGTGTGCACCGGCGGCTTGCTCCTCGTCAGGATGCTCAGAGTTATCAGCGGCAGCAGGAAGCGTATCGTTCCCAGCAGCGTCAGTTCACACGACTCGAGTATCCTGAGAGGAAACGGCGTCATTAGCCCTCTGTTTACATCCTCCTGTCGCCTTCTGCGGTGCTCGGCTAGGGGTGTGGTTGCTATGCAGGCAGCAGACCCGTAGTGTGACATCACAAGGGGTCCGGTCTCCAGAATTTTTGAGGCGGTCAGAAGTTCGAGCACAGCGAAAGAAGCAGAGGTCGGTGGGAAGTGGGAAGGAGTCGAAGTTTCTGTGTTTGCTGTCAAACTGAGCCGACCGAGGACCGAAAACACTCGACGGCCGCCTGACAAAGGCTTGAAGGCGACTCGGCTCCAATATCACCCTCCCTCGAGCCTCTGTGTCAAAGTCAACAGCGGCGCTTTAATGAGTCCCAGCGGACGAGACTCCTCGCCGCCCCCCCCCTCCCCCAAACTCCATCCTCCGCCTTGCAGGAGCACAATAAGGCTGCGAAGCCGGCAGCTCCGCTTTCATCCCGATGCCGTTATGTCACATAGGGGTTGTTTTGAACCCCCTCCTCACAGAGAGGAGGAGGAGATTGTGGATCTTGGACATCTTTACCCCTAATTTTCCTCGAGATGCATGTGCAGTGCATCTGACACAGTGGACATATGCAGTCATTTATTTTCGTTGGGACCAGAAAATGAACACAACATCCGGTTTAAAATAAAACAAAACCACTTTCAGTAGAAACCACGATTCATCGATTAATTATCGCTTAATTAACTATAGATAAATTGTCGATTAAGAATTTAATTGATTAAATTAAATTAGTCGCAATTAATTGAACATTTTTTACATGGGTAGTTAACTTAATTAGAACAGTGTAATCGCAAGAAAGAGCAATTCACCTGTAGATACTGTGATGGTCATTATATACCTAGAACAAGTTACTTTTAAACAAAAAGTTGAAATGTGACCCATTAGAAGTCAACTTGATGTCAGAGGATAAATGTTTAGGGTGTTTTTACTGTTCTCTTATGTAAAAATGGGTCACATTGGACCGTCAACATTATTTAAGGGTTGAATAATGTGTTCCTTACACATTTTTCATTGTGATATTTCAGTTGTCCGGATAAATCGCTGCTTATCAGTTAATCATTAATCGATCGACAGGGTCAATCAACTAACGATTAATGAATTAATGGAAAATTTGCATCTCTAATTACTACTGAAGAGTTTAATGAGAAATGAACTATTCCGCTGTGATAGAAGCACAAAAATCTCCCAAACCCTTTGGTTGGGAAACCATCACATCTTTTTTAGCCTTTACCCTTAAATTCAACTAAATCATTTTACAGCTATCATTGGTCATCCAGCCAGCAGGGGAGCGCTGCAGGTTTTTGGTGAACCGCCTCAAACTGTCATGAGGCTGATATTTAAGGCTTCTTCCGGCTTAGTTTAAGTGTTCAGGTTTGACTGTGGAACAGGAGGAGGAGGAGGAGGAGGAGGAGGAGGAGGAGGAGGAGCCACGTGTTAGTGAAGTCTGAGAGCATTCGCTCGAAGGTCCGGCGGCGACGTGTGCAGGCGGCGATGAAAGGCAGTGGGAGGAGATCAGCGGACGACCTTGAGCTCATACAGCTTTAATAGAAACACCTCCAAGCTCCTGGTTTTCCTCGGCCTCTTCTAAGGAGGGGAACGGAAAATATCACAATAAAACATTGCACACACACACACACACACACACACAGAGTCAAACACACGTACTCACGCACACACGTTAGGCAGAGAGTGAGCAACCTCGGGGCCTCGACATCATTCATCAGAAGCGGCGGGGAAACTCTATTAGCCCCGACGCTGTGGGAGCAGCGATGGTATCGCCGCGGGCGGAGGGCGAAGGCGGCGCTGATATGACGTCCATTAGCAGGAGACGGTGTTCACGCGTGTTTTCGTGGAGCAGGTATGACGTTCCGATAGCAATAAATCATCCCCTCGCCGAGCAGAGAGCAGAGGTTCAGGCGGCAAATAGACACATGTGAACAGGAACAAGCTCAGATTGGAGATTTGGTTTCAAAAGTTAGCTTCAGGGCTAAAGAGATGCATCGCTGAGATTAGATCTAGAGATTAGATGTTACCTGGAAGTAGATTATTCCCCACTGGACTTGTAACTTGATTTGTGCAGGTCAATTTGGGTTCCACCACATACTCGAATTTCAGTGTGTTGGGGTTTTACGATCGCACTCGTTATGTGTTTTTTATGGGGTTGGCCAGAAATCATCATTTACGCTTTCGGAGTATGGAGTGAGCAGATAGTGGCTCACGTAGCTGGTTGCTTGACTGATGAGCCACCGCTGTGGGCGCATTTGAGCGCCATCTGGCTGATGAGGTGGGCGTGGCCAGGAGGCACAGCAGACTGTGAAGAAGAGGAAGGAGGAGGAGGAGGACTGAGCTGCTGATTTGGTTTTTGTTGGGAACATTTTCGGAAATCTGTGATGTCACAAACGACACTAGCACCACTTTGGGATTGGTGGTTACTGTGTCCCCTCCTCCCCTCCCGTCCAGACATGCGAGCGAAGCCTCGGTTTTAGCAGGATGGCTGCGAACACAGGGCTAACAACGCAGCTTTGCACGTTCCATCAGAGTCTGGGTAATCTATTACTAAAAAAAATCCACTACTGTAATTAAACTACTTTTTTAGTAACAGAGTAATGTAATGGGATTACTGTGGCAAAAATGGTAATTATATCATAGTAAGTATATCAAGTAACGATTCCATTACTTTTCTGAAATATTTTGCAAGCTAAAAATGTCTTATTGTCCACATAATGTCTGAAATTTAGAAAAACGACCGAAAACAATGATGTCGCAGATTGATGATGCAGCCGTGCATGCGACATCATTGATATGCGACAACGCACCAAAACAAGCATGGCGGTGGCAAAAGAAAAAACAGCGGTTGCGTTTGATAGCTGCAAATACAAACATTATTTTGAGTCCATCTCGTCTAAATCAAAGAATATTGTGGTTCGTTGTGCGTTGCAGGAAACAAAATGTTCTCAACTGTTACTTTATTTTTTTTAAACTGAAGTAATTAGTAATTGATTACTTATGAGACAAAGTAGTTAAATAAGTAATTGTATTACTTTTTTAAGGAGCAATCAGTAGTTGGATTACTTTTATGGAGTAATCCCAACAACACTGAACAATAATGATCTGAAAATGTGTATAATGGCATGCGACCTTTAAACTGTTCAACTCATTTCTTCTGAAACGCACATTATCTCCTCTGTAAAGTCCACCGTGAAGCTGCAGCATCAAAATGTTTTTCCTCCCCAGTGACCTTATCCTGCGAGGTGTAGGTGTGCAGTAATCATATGGAGATGGTATGGAAATGAAAAAATTACTCCCGCTGTTAACCGAGCACCCCGGAATGCCGCCGCAGCGCTTCGGACGACGTGGAAATGAGCTTTAAGTGTTTCCTAACAGCAAGAATCGGGGGGGTAGATTGAATGTTAAATGCCCTCGCCGCGACCTTATTTCAACACATCATTTTTTTCTGTCTGACCTTGATGCATCGGCCGCATCTACGCCTCTTCCCGGAGACGTGAATTTGAGCCCCCGTAAGTGAGTCCGAACGACAGCGTCGCATTTTATGAAAAGCCATCATCAGGATGACTGACTGGGTCGATTAAAGGGTGAGCGGATCCGCGGCCGGTGTAGCTTTCACCACCGGGGATCCTGGCAGGGCGGGAACGTCGTGACGGCGAGCTACATGTGTCCTCGTGGCTGCAGCTGCTGGATCCGCCAGATTTCACCTGCCGGAACTCAACTCGCACAGACACACAGTTCTGTCTCTGTTCTACCTCTGTCTCAAAATGTCATGACCTTCACGTTGAAGTTGCACTTGCAGTAACTTCAACTGCTCCTACGAACCACAGAAGAAGGAACCAGGAAGCAAGAATAAACAAACTGGAACTAAAAGTTTGGCCTTAGATGACTTCCATCGAGCTTCTAACAAACTAGCTAGCTCGCCAAATCCCCAAAACGTTTGCCCCTGAACACACACACAGACACACACACATATATACACGTACACTTACACTGTCTTATGTCCTCTTGCCTGCTTTAACACCACATATTTGATGACGGGACTTTCTAAATGGTTTAGAGAAACTACAAAAAGTGGAATATAAAATGAAAATCACAGATCATGATTTTTTTTTTTTTATCTTTTTCTTGTGCTTGTCAAAATTTTTTCCTTTGATTAGGGACAAATAATTTTTATGTCCACTTTGAGTTTGACTTATCCTGTAAATGGACTCACAAGCTCCTAAAATACCCCATTGAGAGCCTTACTTGACTTTGGGAACCAACGTTACTAAAAGTAGTTTCGATGTATTTCAGTCAATGTTTCGCATAGAGAATATTCAACACTGAAATTCTATCCAACCACTGTTCATAGAATCGCCTGAAATACCTGAAACATTCTCCTAAATGAGATTCATATTTAACCTGAGTATACCTTAGTGGTATCGCCATCAAAGTACACGCGCACACACGCGAACGTGCGCTCCCTCCAAGCTGAGCGGCCACCCTCTACTGTCGGGCGCACGGGTTTAATATTAATCGTCTGCACTTTGCTGGCGGCACCAAACGTGGGCAAGAAGCCCTGCATGTGCAATTAAAAACTGCAGAGGTCAATAAGAGGAGCAATCACTTCCCAGCCAGTCAATTTGATCTTCTTTTTTTTTTTAATCCACCTTCTTATGAGGCCGGCAGAGGAACATGAAAAGTTGGTAATGAAGTTGGACTCTCTGGAGGGAATCAGTGGTCAGGCAGGAAATGAGTAGCGCTCATAAGCTGCCGCCGACACCCCAAAACAACCCCACTGCCTGTGGTGGCGGCTGTTCTTGCATGAGGCCTAAATGTAATGAACTAAATTTCCTGGTAATGTGGTGATCATGTGACCAGTTTTTGATCCTAAAATGGATTTTAAAATATGGTTGCAGTGGTTAGCGCTGCCGCCTCACAGTCAGAAGGTCGTGGCTTCGATCCCGGTTGTGTGTGTGTGGGTTCTCTCCGGGGTTCTCCAGCTTCCTCCCACAGTCCAAAAGCATGCATGAGAGGTCAATCGGGAGTTTTAAATTGGCTGCAGGTGTGTCTCTTCGCTTGTCCATTCATGTGGACCTGCGATGAACTGCGATGAATCGCCAACTTGCCCAGGGTGCACTGGGAGAGCCTCCAGCAGACCCACGCAAACACTTTGTGCAGGAGGAAGTGGGTCTAGAGAATGGATGGATGGATGGATGGATGGACGAATGGATGGATCAATGGATGAAACTAGGCTAGGGGCAAACACTTCTCCAGTCCAACCAAAAAGCTCCAGAAACCTAGTTTTTCAATTTCTTGCACCCAGTTTTTGAGGGGGGTTTTTTTTGTCCTGAAAGAGAATAATACGCAACCTCCATTTATAATTAACAGGAAAGGTCAAAGGATCCGCCCGCTTTTCAATTAGACCGTTATCTCCGGAGGACCGCTCCAGTATTTGACTTCTTTCTATAGAAAGGAAGTCGCCGAGGTCAGAGAAATTAATGTCTCCCATGTCTGAACCGTTCCATGGGGACTCGCTCGCTCTCAGTTACTGACTGGCTTGGATATTAAATCTTTTACTCTGTTCAAGAATCTCGGGAGGTCTTTTTTTTTTTTTTTGTTCTTCTTCTTCTTCTTCTTTTTCTCCTTCCCTCTGAGGGATACAGTCTCAAATTGACTCCTACGGCAGTAGGAACGGAGAAAATGAATGGTTAGTTTGGGATACTGTCATTTACGTCTGTATGTCTTCATATGTGAAATTCAGTCTACCGCAATTATACGTCGCATGCATATTTTCACCTATATGAGGAAGAAAGAATGTCTAAGGAATGGTTTTAGATATATTTTGAATGAACATGTTAGACGTTCCAGGTAATTCATTCTTTTTCCTCTTTAACTGACCTGCAGGGGGAGTCAAAGGCCAGCTCTGTGGATAAAACACCAGGAACACCCTCCTCCTTTCACGCTATATCATATATACTCATTTTAATTACTGTCTTAAGATTTGAGATTTTTAATGGTGGTCCGTAGTTTTTATTGATGAAGACATTTCAATTTATGGGATGGTAAAATGTTCACAAACAATATATTGAAGAATCAAGTCGCTCAGTGTTGCCGTAAAGTCTTTTTTTTTTTTTTTTTTTGACACATACGTTTTTTTATTTTTCCAGCTGAAAAAAAATCAACGCGGTGACATTTTAAAAGGAAAACAGACGAGCAGCAGAGTCGATCCTTCCTCCCGGCTGCTGCTGCCGCTGATTCATAATAAACTCTCGCCTCACTTATTTGGACAGATCCATCGATTCTCATTGGCCCGCTGCCCCCATGGGTTCGCTCTAATAGCTCCGATATACCGACTAATGAACAACCTTCAAAGCTGCAAAAAAAATATCACGCAAAGGTTTTCAGCCCTGACCAATTGATACAGCTGTTTACTCATCAAGTGATGCCCAGGATTTCCATTGTATGTTTCAGTCTGTGTGTGTGTGTGTGTGTGTGTGTGTGAGAGAGAGAGAGAGAGAGAGAGCATGGAGAGCTCACAACGTGAACGTGAGGTCAGACACACTGAAAGCTGCCGAGCCGCAGGCCGCCGGTGAGTGCGCGCGTGTGTGTGTGTGTGCGTGCGTGAGTGCAGGCGCGTGCGTGTGAGTGCCTGCGCGCGCGTGTCAGCAGCAGTGGCTGAAAGGTCAGCGTGTCCACAGAGGCAGCAGACACGGGCAGATGATGAACAGACGACGGGAGGAAGTGACGAGTCGCCGCGAAGGTCCAGAAAGCACGCGAGAGTCGCTGAGTCAGCGGCCGGCTGCGTTTGCGTTTCCTGCTGTGAAAGTCACAGACGGCAGCTTCTGCCTCGGTTTCGCTGGACGAGGCTAAACACGCGGTCCTCTGGTTAAAAACCACGAGGTTGCTTCACTGGAGTGGAAAAAAGGGTTTTTGAAAAGGGCTTAAAATGGGTCGCAACGTAACTCCAACCACATTGTGTTCACCATCTCTGTCTAAACCGCCTGATTGGCCGTTGTGTTCTGATGTCATGGTTTGGTGGACACGTCATGTGATTTAATTCAAAATGAGATATTTTCAGAAATTGCCACAACGGTAATGCAAAATGCACGAATGAATTGAATAACCATGAATGTGAAAGCGGAGCTCTGCATACTCTGTGTGTGTGTGTGTGTGTGTGTGTGTGTGTGTGTGTGTGGTGCAGCTGTCCCCCATCCTCTCACATGTACAAGGCTGGGTGAACAGCAGGTGATCTTAATTATGTTTTCTGCAAGATCACGCAGGAGTCGTTCGCAGACCTCGGTCTTGCTCTGATGAAACCGAAAAATTAGCCTGTAAATAACAGATGAGGATTAACCACATGACCCGGCCGGCTCCTCGCCACCGGCCTCCGTGATGCAGAGGATTCTGGATGGTTTTATTATTATTTTTACAAATAATCAGAAGAAGAAAACACACTGTCTTGCAGGTGGTGAATTTCACTGCGCACGACGCTCCCTGTGCAGCCGCAGCCGTGCGGAATTTCACTCAGTCGTAAGCAGCAGGTGGAGGAGGCGGAGGGAGAGAAAAAACAATGCAAAACAAACGCATATTTGTGCGTAAGAAATGCATGCGAAATTGTGATTGAACGTATCATGTGCAAGAACGAACAGCTGGTTGCCACACCTGCAAATATACAGATAGATAGATAGATAGATAGATAGATAGATAGATAGATAGATAGATAGATAGATAGAGATAATAAATTCAATTATTACATACAATTCAATTCATTAATTGCACTTTTACGGTGACAAATTAAACATGCTGCTCCACTTTTTCTCTTCACTTTTTTGTTTCCTCCGACAAGTCGTCGAGTGAAGGACAAAGGCAGCGGCTCAGTCGGAAAGAGGAAAAGTTGGAGTTTTCTTCAGGGCAAAAGCATTATGAATTATTTGATCTCCGGCATTCGTCAGCGTTTGGCCGTCAGCGTTGATCGTTTTCAGCCCAGAACGCTGACAAATGCGAACAAGTCCTGCATATTTTTTTTTTTTTTTTTTTTTTTCCTGCTTGGTTCTTTCACCAAGTGACAAATGTCTGGTGGGGAAATTTTGTCGCAGAAAGAAAAGACAAAATGTCACTCGTCCAACTCAGGGACAACTTTATTTGAGCAACTCATAATTCAAACAGTGACATTCTGCCAAGTTTCTCAGTCCGGCACAGCACTCGCAGTCAGTCTGCTGACATTTACAGACAGATATTTTACCCAAAAAGTCTCCACATTCCAGACGGCAAGACTTTATCAACACTTACGTGGGTAAAAAAAAAAAAAAGCCCACAAACTTTGTTTGAAAATATATCCACTGGACATTTTCAGTCAACGCCACGACAAAGCAACAGGTGTCAATATAATGGTCAGCCTGAGGGTTTTAACGTCCAAACGTTCAGAGCCTTCCTCCTGGCCAATCAGATGGCAGGAACATATTGTTGGGAGTTCAGAAACCCCTGGAGACTCTCATCAGACAGCAGTGAACAAACACAAGCAGCTTGATTGACGAGACTAGCTGTGTTTTTTTTTTCCCCCCACCGAAACCAATATTTGCTGGATTGTTGGAGTTGCTGTGGTGTGCTTGAGTGTGTGCGTGTGTGTGTGTGTGTGTGTGTGTGTGTGTGTGTGTGTGGGAGTCTAATAATATGCAGTCGATGCAGCAAACAGACTGACGGCCCTGAGCTCCAAAAGTGCTCCGTGAGAACAAAATCTTCAGCAGCGCTTCCCAGGAAATGAATCATCAGCGTAGACGAGGAGAAAGAGGAAGACGACTGTGTCGCCGCGCTAATGAGTCCAACTGACAACTCAATCGGCTTCTTCTTCTTTCTTCTTCTTCTTCTTCTTCTTCTTCTTCTTCCATTATCACCGGACCAAACACAAACAGGATTTGTCTTTGAGATTCGTTGAGATCTGCCACTAGCTAGCTGGCTAGTTTTCGCTCGCAGTTTGTGATCGTAGTCTGGCTCCTTTTTTATTTAATTGCATTAAAGAGAGTTTGTTATGATGTTTTGTTGGCACTTTCCGCTTTTTCTGTAAAACAAATGAAAATATGCATATTTCTCTTTATATGTTACATATTACCATATGTTGTCGTTTTAATATCTTTCTTCTCTGTGTATTTGCTCCTCCACAATTCCACATGCATCATTTTCTTTTGCTTTTTTGCCTTTTTTTTTTTTTACTTTGCCTTTTGCCTTTTTTTTTTTTACTGTTGTTATCTGCTCACCCTCTAATCTCCCCCTGTCCCACATTCCCCTCTCCTGACTTAGCAAAGTGAAGAGACACGAGGTGGCTGCCATAACATTTCCCTCGGGGATGTTGTCATAAATAAGAAGAGATATAAGAAGTCTGAAGCCGGTCCGAGGCTGAAAAATGGGGCTCAGAATGCATTACCTGTTGTGATTACGAGACTATAAAACTATATAATACACACTGCTATTATTCCACCAATGCGATCCTTTTGATTTCCCCGGTGGCTCTGCCAAGTTTATGACATTTTCCCTTCTTGGAAAATTGCAAAGTTGCAAAAGCAAATCAAGGCGGAGCACTGAAAAGGGGAACATACAGGTTCGTGTTTAACTATTTGCATGTATTGATGTATTCTAAGCAGAGTTCCTAACTTTATTTCTTTGATGCCAGGTAGTTTTAATCAAATTACTGAAAGGACAGTCAATACGGGGTCAAAGAGCAGTCCTTGCTCTAAAAATAAACTTTAAGGGATCTAGATTTACTGGTGCACTTCACTGCAGTGCATGTACAGTGGGGTGAAACTATCCCAATAGGAGCTCATAAAGAAAATTCATTGGTCGAGTGTTGCATGTCAGTCGTTCCACTTTTTGTTGTTGTTGTTTTTGGTCTTGGTTTTGATGGCACACAAATCCAAGTTGAATTCTAATCAATGCCTGATTAGATTTTCATGATGTCATCGATTGTTCTCAGACTAGACAACATCTTAAGATGTAGAGGGCAGGCGGGGGAGAGGGTCGGGGAGGGCGGTGGAATACACTGAGTAGGGCCTAAATAATGTCGAGAGGAAAACTGATGATGATGATGATGATGATGATGATGATGATGAATGTTTTATTTACACCTGAGGACCTTGTGTATGTGTGTGTGTGTGTGTGTGTGTGTGTGTGTGTGTGTGTACACCATGTTGACGGGAGTGGTGTGAAGAGGACGACCTACCCAGGTTATAATTAAAACAACATGCTTTACATGAAGTGGCCCCTGACACTGCCACAGAATGTCCCGACTCTCCTTCTTCTCTCTCTCAGAAGAGCCTGCGGTCTTGTTCTCGGGGGAGCCGCGCGTGGACGGATGAGCAATTTAAATATGAGCAAAGCTCTGCCTGCTAGAATCGATTCCTGCTATCGCTGCATATATATATATATATATATATATATATATATATATATATATATATATATATATATATATATATATATATATATATATATATATATATATATCATTGATGGGGGAGAGGTGGGGGCGGGGTCCTTTATGTCAGATGGGTTTGGCCTCATTAGCGGGTTGAGGGACTTGAGAAGGAAAGAGGAAGGGAAACAGAGCGGGGATGAGACGAAGCGGACGATTCCTCCGGAGGCCCAATTTGAGTTGAAATAAATCAGTTATCTCGATATGAAAAGTGCTTTACACAGAGAATAAATATGGTAATTTTTTTTTTTTTTTCTGGAATGTGGGGGAGGACGTTGGTGTGTGCCGAGGGGGGGTTCTCTTTGCTGGTTGCGTCCCGCTGGCACGTTGACTGTTGGCTGCAGCGCCGGTTAAATAAAGCACGCCACCAGTTTCATGCGTTCACCTCCATTTCGCGCGGCCATAAGCTTCGGTTGAGCGGCTGCGCCTGTGCAGCTCAACCGTTGGTTATACACGACTGCCATCCAGTGGCAGCGCGTGGAAGATAACACCAACGCTGGCAAATTAACATTTTATCCAAAGAAACATCCATCCTATATCAAAACAAAACTGCAATATATATATATATATATATATATATATATATATATATATATATATATATATATATATATATATATATATATATATATATATATATATATATATATATATATATATATATATATATATATATATATATATATATATATATATATATATATATATATATATATATATATATATATATATATATATATATATATATATATATATATATATATATATATATATAATCCATTGAGTGCTGTAACAATCTCTTCTCTAGACTCAGAAGGTCAAAAAGAAGGTCCAACGGAGCAGTGCCTGATGGAGGGAAATTCCCTCCCCTTCCATTCACTAGGTGATTTCGTGCAAATATTTTGTGCAGATTTTCAAATTTGCATTTTTTTTTTTTTCTTCGAGAAAGAGGCGTGCAGGAGGAGAGGGTCGGGAGAGGAGAAGGCGTCGACAGAATGTGGAGCTGGCAGACACTGAGACAGCAGACTCTTTCCCCCAGAGAACTAATTATACCAGCGGCAGCTCAGCTCAGTATCTTACGCTGTGGCTCTTCCCTCTCAAATAGGTGCTGACGCAGGATGCAGAGATGCGTCCTCTGCTGCCATCTAGCGAGAGGCGGTGCATGAGAAAAATAAATAAAACAACCTGAAAACCAGGAGGGGGATAAAAAAAAAACTGGATTCATTCTGAGGTTTTAGCTTCACCTTGTTGGGTGAAGTGGTCACGTAAGGGAGCAGTAGAACAGAATTAGAGAACTATATGGTTGTTTTTTTTTGCAAACGCTCTCTGTAATATGGAGCAAGCAATAAAAGAAGAGATGATCTTGTGTCATATCTGAGGAGTTTACTGACAGCATTGTGTGACACACATCATTGTTAGAACACACGGAGGAAGTAAAATGTCTGTTATATTGGTTTGAAAGTGCGATGAATCTCATCTATTCTGGACAGGGAGACCCCGGTTAACTTTTAAATGTTGAAAGGGGTTTTAAAGTAGTATTTAAAGAAGTATCGTTAATCTAACGCACTAATAGTGTAGTCATTGTGATTGTTTTTTTGTTGTTGTTGTTTGTTTGTTTTTTGTTGTTGTTTTTTATGGGACCACTAGGTGTCCTCGCTGCGCTTCACACCTGTTGCTGAAACGTCTCATCAAGCTCTCCTGATATGACCTCGTTTTGCATGGATTCGACAGCTGTTTTGTGATTGAGTTTGACACCTGGCTTGAATCAAAAGTTGGACAGAGAATTGAGAATCTCACTTGCTGTTATTTAAACACACTGTGCGGGCGGTACTAATGGAATTTGACCTGCCAGGAGGCTACTGTGTGTGTATGTCTCCGTATGTGCACTGGCTGGACAACAACCTGCACCCATTTGTGTCCAGTCAGACACATTATCAGTCTTTAGCTCAGGGGCTGCAGTCTCTTCACACGAAAACCTCGCGACCTATTTTTGGTTGTCAGGGACACACGTTTGACCCACTTTCATTCAGATTTGCTTCACGCTCTCTTGCCTCTTCTCATGTTTGCACGTATATGTCAAGACTTTGTGTATTTTTTTTATTTTCATTTCATTTTATACCTAAAAGGCAGAGAAAACAAAAAATATTTAACTAAAAAAAAAAAAGAAGAAGCTGAAGCTGCTATGTAGGTATTTGTTTTACTACTTGGACAAAAATAAGTTATCACATTTTAATACATCGAAATACGTAAATACATAAATACGAACGTACGAAATACTGTTTTATTATTATTTATAGTTTATTACTGTATTTGTATTTTTACATCTCTAACATAGGGGCACTATTTCCTCACATATTTTTCTAGTATACTGTTGTTTCTTCACATTTAAAGACTCTACATTTTTATTTTACATACAAAGTCTCATCGACTTCAACATTTTTTTTTTTTTCAAACGCAAACGAATCAAGTAAACTAGGTGTGCCCCGCCTGTTTATATCACGTGATAGGGTAACCCCGCCCCTCCTGTCCTCTCGCCGTACTTCGATTTCACTTATGGGCGTCGATTTCCGGTATTGGGCGTCTGGATTTTGAGGTTTCCGCCCCCCCCCCCCCCACCCCCCGCCCCCGCGCGTGCTCGTGTGCGTAAGCGTGTGCGTGCGTGTGGTTGCGTGACTGTACGTGTGTGTGTGTGTCGAGCGCTCGTGTGTGTGTGTGTGTGCGCGCGTGCGCGCGCGCTGCTGCTGCTGCTCGGCTCGGCGCGGCGCGGCGCGCGCGGTACCGTCACCGCCTTGCACCGCAGGCTCGCCTCGCGCCGCACTGTCGCACCCCACCACCTCCTCCTCCCCCCTTCGATGCCAGTGACCGTCGCGGCGCGCGCCGTCGTGGGCCAGCAATGACCGAGAGCCCCGCGACTCGGGCAGCCGGCGGGGACGTGGGTCAGCGGGCCAAGAACGGACTCAAGCCCGGGAGCAACGGCTTGCTCAAGAGCCTCCACGGCTGGCGGCCCGAGGACGGGGAGGAGGACGGGGATGAAGCGGAGGTGAGAGGCCCGGGATGGGACGTGGGGAGGCTCGGGGAGCAGAGCAGCATCCAGTCCGACCCCGCCGCCCAGTGCAGCTCGCGCTCGGTTTTAACTGTCCTCAAGGGCGTTTTCACTTCAGTGTCTGCCTGACAGCCGACTGAGACTATCGGGCTGCGCTCGTTCAGAGGTTTGACGCCGAAACTCATTTGGGAGTATGGTCGTTTTTGGTCGTTTCTCGTGGCGTAGTCCTGTTAAACTCTCGCTTCAAGCGTAAACCAACTTTCCTCGACTCTAATGGGGAACGCTCATTAATTCCGCCTTGCCACATTTGCACCATTCTAAAATAGCATTTTAACATAGATGGCTCTCAGTACAGCAGAATTTGGTCTTGTGTTGGATATTCCATCAGACGTGTCCCTTTAGGACAAGTAATAATAATAATAATAACAATAATAATAATGATAATGATAATATAGTTGTTGTTGTCTTCTAGCTTTTATTTTAAACTGCTTGTAATCTGTCAGCTAGCAAACCTTGACTAACTTGATTTATTTGTAGTTTTTGAAGTGATATTTACACCTTCTTCCCTATTGCAAGATAGCTCCCTTATCATGTAACTTAATGTCAGGTTGCCCCATATCAGGTTTGATTGTTGCAACAGACAAACTTCTTACTTTTTTAGTTCCCATTTCATTGTCCTACAGCCAATTTTGGTGCATTAACTGGACATGTGATTAATTTGAGCTTCTCTTTTGAATATAAATTTAAAGTATTTTTATTTCGTAATATATATATATATATTACTGATGTCCGTTATTATTTACCGACGTCAAAGTGTTAGGTTTTGAAAAATGCCTGCTTTTATTTAATTTTTTTAATATGAAAGCTTTGCAAAATCCAAATTGAAGACCCTCCCATTTATCCAGCGTAGTTCTGCAGCTTGCCGCCTGTTTGGAAGCGTTTGGTCACATAACAAGGAAGTCGTCTCACCCAGAAACTCAAACTATCTCCTCCTGGGACGCCTCATTCAAGGAGCTGGCGTACAGGCCAAGACTTTCCAAACTTTGCACATTTACGCTGAATCAAGGACGAGCTCTACTTCATGCATTTTATTAAGGCACATGCACAGAGGGCAAAAGTGTTGCGCCACTGGACCCAGAACGCCTCGGGACAGTCTACATCACCGTGCCTGGATTATTGTGACAAGTTCACACCCTTAATTTTATATCCTGGTGCAGCTTCAGAGTCATCTGCGCTCCGCCCTGCGTGTCGGCTGCCGAGTCTGGTTGAAACGCTGCAACTGTTAACACTTCAAGCTGTTCTGTAAGACTTGCATGCATTGCTGTCAAGCAGCTTTTTTTTTTCTTTGCTTTTTTTCATCTCCTCAGAGGCTGATGAAATTTCCACACTTGGGTACACCAGCTGTATCCGTTCCAATTAAGCAGGTCCCCTGCGACTGTGTGACTACATGCCGAAACACGCTGGAGCGTTTTGCACTCATTGCATGGTTGATATGTTTCCCACCGTTGCTCAAAGTTGCAGGCTGCCTGAAAAAGTATTTTTTTTTTTTTGTTTTTTTTTTATGGAATGTTTCGCGTGTGTGTGTGTGTGTGATTCACCTCGTGCATGAATCTGGGAAAACTTGGAAGGTGATTGGACGAACCTTCTGTCAGTCACGTTCAAAATGTCTCCAACAGAATCCTTGGCTGCTTGTTGAGCAGGTTGAGGAATGTTTCACAATATTTTTTTATTTCTTTTTGCAAGGCGCAATAGCCATTGTGCACAAGCAGGCAAGCGACTTCCTGTTTGCCACGCAGAAACCCAGAGATTTATGACTTCATTTATTTTGTTTTTTGATTATATTCATTTTTTAAAGAGCCAGCTACCCGTGACGGCCGTGACGCGGCATTCCCTTTGTCGGTGAATTGTTACCAGCAGCCGTCCAGGGCCTGGGACCTGTTGCCTGGTGACGGGAGCTCAGCTGATCACAGTTCACGCTCATGTCAGCGCTGCTCCTGCGGTATTCGAGAGTGGGGCATGACCGGTCACATGTGGCGCCTAATAGCCACCAGCCACCAGCCGCCAGAGAGCAGCGTGATGGGAAGTCGCTGTTGCATAACATCCTGAGAGTCCGGAGACGTTTCCAACATTTTGTTTTGAAACTGGACGCGTGTCTGTGTGTGTGTCTGTGTGTGTGTGTTCTGTATCTCCGAGTTGACACGGCTCCGGCTTTTATTTATTTATCCAAGTGTGCAGATTCCCATCAGCCCCAGCAGCTCCTTCCTTATTTGGCAGGCAAATCTTCCCTCGCTGGGTTCTTTTCTCTCCCCCCCTTTCCTGTTTAGTTAGCCGAGCTTATTGTGGCGTCGTTTCGCTCCTCTTCGCCCCCAGAAAGACCTTAGAGCGAGACGTCGTCATCCTCGTCATTATTATTGGCTTCACCCCGTTCAGACACGAGGAGGAGATGTTGCAAGGAGCCGAGTGGCGTCTGAGGACGGAGGAATTCCGCAAGTGAAACTCGTTCCCCACTGAGATGTGTGATGTGTGACATGTTGTTTTCTGAAGGGAAACTTCCAGCTAAATAAACGTATGCCTGTTATTATTTGTCAGTGACACCTACTCAGAAACTTTAAATAGTCTTTTAATTTTAAAACTCGCAAAAGCCTCAGACACCTCTGAAAATATCACGTCCTGCAGAGAAACTGAGACCTTCACCGTTTTCCATAGTTTGCTCTATAAAACTCTCAATTCCAAGGATTTGAAGTTACGTTCACACCACTAGAACCCACTTTATAACAGTGAGGTCAATCACCAATCCTGCCAGCTAACACAGTTTACTGTGACAACTCAAAAAATGGTGCATTTTTACTGCACGCTTTTTTGTTGCAAGAAAAATGTATTTACTTGCTCGCCAAATTAAATCTGCATTGACAGACTTTTGGTTTTGTATCCGCTGCGTCACCCAGGTCCACGCAGAGGCGCACCATGGCGCCCTCTACGGCCGGCCCTTCGTCGAGTCCTTCGAGGAGACGCCCATGCTGGTGGCCGTGCTCACCTACATGGGCTACGGCATCCTGACCGTCGTCGGCTACTTTCGAGACTTCCTGCGCCACTGGAAGATCGAGAGGTGCCACATCGCCCGGGAGAAGGAGGACCAGCAGGTGAGAGGAGACTCCGCCGCCACCTTTTAACCCACGGCTGCTTCCCCTCGGCAGGAGGAGCGGAGTCTGTCGGGGAAGTGCGAAGTGTTTTTGCGTTGGAGTCTGTCGGGGAAGTGCGAAGTGTTTTTGCGTTGGACTCTGCAGCAAAACACCGCAAAGGCATTCTAGGAAATACCTCAGAGCCCCTTGTTTGAAGTCTGCCTCTAGAATAGGGCTGCAACTAACAATTATCTTTGTTGTCGACTAATCTATCGATTAGTCACGATTATCTTCTTTATTTTCACCACCTACGTTGGACTTCAGTTTAACCTAACCTGCTTAAATCTTCACGCCTGTGTTTTACTGTTGTACGCTGACAGCATACGTTTTTAAACAAATATATGAAAATGACGACACACAAAGCATTTATCTGTGACATAGTTGTTATATTGTTCGACGTAAAATATCACGGGTATATTGATTCACAATTTAAGGGTTACATGCAATGTTTATTATTATTAAATACCTTAAACACATTTCTTACAACTTAAATATCGAATTAATCTGCCCTACATAACACAGCTGATAAGTGATAAGTGAAAGAGTGTTACAGTTGCAGGATAAAGGCTAGTACTGGCCCGGACCGTCAGTCACTAATTACTGACGTAAAGTATGTGGAAGTTCACCGAAGTGAACTATCGTTCGCTAATTGATTTTTGTGCGAAAAAACATATTTTGTACTTGTGTCATTGGCTGATCATTAATTAACAAATAAGCATGTCATTTAAAAAAAAAAAATGTATATGAAATATCTATGCGTGACGTTATTTGTGAACTCTTCTCTGCGGTGCGTGACGATACGGCGACTCCGGGGTGTCGGCGTTTACGGTGTTGTTGGTCGCCGGAGCGCTAGCATGGAACGCGAGATGAGCTTCACAGCGTTTGCACATAACGTGTTTCGCTGCTTCACTTTCTATGAAATATTCCTAACTTTTAGAAACTTTGATTCGGAGTTTTCCAGCCTTTTCAGAGGAGAAGCAGTTCTCCTTCTGTTTTTTGTTTTTTTTTTTTTGCACGATGTAAATAATGAGCGACACTGCCACTCTCGCGCTCAGTACTGCACTGCAGGTACAAATGAGCACTTAGCGGCCGGAGTGTGATTTTATCATTCAGCAATTTACAATAACAGTAACACGACGCGTTGAGCCCCACTCTAGAAAACCTTTGTTTGAAGGAATTACTCATATAATGTCACTCTAACCCTTGACAGCCGACCACCGAGTGTGAAAAAGCAAGCGGAAGAGCCGAGCGCTCAAGTCTCGCACATGTTTTTTTTCTCACCTTAACCTGCACTTTACTGACTCAAAGCTTGTAGTTATGAAACATATAGTTATGGTTTTTCGACCGCAGACGTGCATCATGCAGTTCAGCATATTGAAAAAAAAAACCCTTTCTCTGCGTGTGCCTGGAATACTATTATTGTTTTTCTTACTGACGTCACTGCAAGTAAAGACAGTTTGTGGCTGTTTGAGGCTGTGGCTTGTAGTACTGATGTAGCGCTGTGTGTACAGTGCAGTGCGGAGAGACAAGAGCGGACAAACTGATCAGTTCAATCAAATCCCCGACACGACCACCTTCTCCACTCTACTTACGCCACCATGTCAGCAGAGTGCTACTGGATCAGTTATCAGCCCCTTCAGGATGGTGGCGTCCTTGGCTGCCGACATTGTTTTCAGCCTCTTATGTAACATTTGATAGTGGAGCCCATTGTTTTGGCTTTTTTTTTTCTGGAAAGAGGCAGGAAGCTGGTGGGCCGAACACGGGGAAGTCATTAAGTCACCCTGAGGATATCCCACCAACGCTCCCAACAGGCCTGAAGGTTCGAGTGTGCGGAGATTAAATTCCTCGTGGCTGAGCTCTGTGGAAATATGAGCGGAATGTTGATGTTTGAAGATGATTTTGGTGCGATAGCGAGACATTCCAGCGCTGAACATTGTTCTCTCTCTCTCTCTCTCTCTCTCTCTCTCTCTCTCTCCCCCCCATCTCTCCATCCATGCGCAGGGCTTTGTGCCTCTCTACCAGGACTTTGAGAACTTCTACACCAGGAACCTCTACATGCGCATCAGGGACAACTGGAACAGGCCCATATGCAGCGTCCCGGGCGCCAAGATGGACCTGGTGGAGCGAGCGTCCCAGGACTACAACTGGACGTTCGAGTAAGAGAGAACAAAAAGAGACTGGCCACACACAGGGGGCGCTGTGACGTCTTACCTCATTTCGGCTACTGCGCTAACGATAGCGAGGCCTGCTATATTGATAGCCACGATTGTACTTTACAGCGCCCCCTGCTGGCCGCAGTATTCTGCAATGACTTTGCCGGTCCCGTTAAAACTCGTGTTTTCCACTGGCGGGGCTCCGGCGCTGCTGAGCAGGTGCAAGGCGCCGCTTTGTTTCGGTTGCAAAAACTGCAAAACTACGACATCTAGTGGTGAAATAATATTGCGCGGCGCTTCCGAAAGCGAGTCCTCGCTGGAGCTCCTTGGTTCTTCATTGCTTTGAGGAGTGAAACCCCCCCACCCCCGTTCTGCTCCCAGGTTCACCGGCCGGGTGCTGCAGGATGTGATTAACTTGGGCTCCTACAATTACCTGGGCTTCGCCGAGAACACCGGACCGTGTGCTGACGCCGCGGCCCAGGTCACCGTGGAGTACGGCGTGGGCGTCGCCAGCACCAGGCAGGAGATCGGTAATACAGCGCAACGCACACACGTTAGTGTGTTGGTGTTCGTGTGGGTTAAGGGAAGGAAATTAGCGCCGATGAAAGCACCGATGCTCCTATTATCACTGTGGAGCTCTTGGTGAAGTGTGGTTCAGAAACTTGGATTTAATGTGTTTTTTGCACATTATGGAAAGTTGTTTATTTGCATTTTGACTTTTTTATTGTGTGTGTGGTTATCTCAGGTAACCTGGACAGACACGAGGAGCTGGAGAAGCTGGTCGCTGACTTCCTGGGCGTGGACTCGGCCATGGCCTTCGGGATGGGCTTCGCAACCAATTCCATGAACATTCCAGCGCTGGTGGGCAAGGTGAGGAGGGCACCTGGTGGTTGGTGGTGGTGGTGGAGGTGTGACTGCTGTCTAAACACTTCCTGTCAGCACCAGCAGAACGCCCGTCTGTGCTCTGTCAGCTGATGTTGTCTCACCGTTAAACTTTGAACAAAGTCCTTGACACACACACACACACACACACCAGGTGACAGAGAACAAAACTCTTTTCAGAAGATCCGTCCAGGTGGAGGGTTGGTTTGTTTGGTTTGGGTTTAATGTCTGTCTGTCTGTCTGTCTGTCTGTCTGTCTGTCCTCCTCCTGCAGGGCTGCCTGATTCTCAGCGATGAACTTAACCACGCCTCTCTGGTGCTGGGAGCCAGGCTCTCCGGCGCCACCATCAGAGTCTTCAAGCACAACAGTGAGCACTGCTGAATGTTTTTTTTGTTCTGTAAAAAAAAACTGAAACATTCCTCTTTTGGAGCATTTTTTAATGTTTTTTTTTTCTGTCAGACATGCAGAGTCTGGAGAAGCAGCTGAGAGACGCCATCGTCCACGGCCAGCCCAGGACCCACAGACCCTGGAAGAAGGTCCTCATCGTGGTGGAAGGCATCTACAGGTACCTCATCCCTTCATATACTTCTCTTTACACTGCAGTGGCCGGGGATGGGTTTGTTCACTGGAGCTGCAAGTGTCTTTCTGCGACTTCTTAGTGTCCAGAGGGGCTCAATAGCGACAGATGGTCATTTATTTAGTGTTACTGGGAGACGGAAGAGGACTTTGGGCTGCAAATTAAAATCAACGTAGTAATCACATCATTTATTCATTTATTACCTTCTACAAATGAGGACATCTTTCCTCCCTTTTTTTTATGCTGAAAGTTATAATTGTAAAGGTCCAGTGTGGAATAAGGGTCTTCCTCCTAGTAGTAGTAGTAGTAGTAGCTGCCTTGTTGCACCCTAAATATGAAACGCGCTCCCCTAAAACATTTTACACACTGGACCTTTAAGCAGTAGTTTATGGCAGCAGCAAACGAGTCAAAGTGAGTCAGATCTTGACCGTCTCTCCGCCTGCAGCATGGAGGGCAGCGTGGTGCGGCTGCCCGAGGTCATCGCCCTGAAGAAGCGCTACCGGGCGTTCCTCTACCTGGACGAGGCCCACAGCATCGGGGCGCTGGGCCCGCGGGGGAGGGGCGTGGTGGACTACTTTGGCCTGGACCCCGGCGACGTGGACGTCCTGATGGGCACGTTCACCAAGAGCTTCGGCGCCGCCGGCGGATACATCGCCGGCAAGCGGGTGAGGAACGGCCGGAAGGTTGAGTCTGTTGCCTGGCAACCCGCTGGCTGCCTCCGCCTCTGTCCCCCTTCTCCTCCAGCCCAGTGGCTCAATAAAAGCCCCCGATCGCTCCGGGTTCAAGGCGAGATGAGTTCAAGGCCGTCGGCTCCGCTAACAAGATGGATCACAGCCGGGGGGGGTGGAGGCGTCACCGAGTTAACAGGAGTCTTGCCACAGCTCTGTCAGGGTGTGACAGGAGCCTCGCAGGAGAAAAATTAAATCTTGCATTTTTAAAAGGCAAAAGAAGCAGTAAGATCCACATTTCACCATTTCACACGTTAGCAAGCAGGGCAACCAACGCAAACATTTAGGTTTCATCGTTTGACTCTTCGACACACCTGATTGGTCGGCAGGTGCTGCCCACCCGCCACTAAACCAAACACTCAGGGCTCCACCTGCAGCCGCCTGCAGCCGACAGGTGGTGGTGTCAGGTGACAGCGAGGACACAGCTGTCAGCTCAGCAATGTGGACGCACGGCCGTCCGCCACATTCCTCACGTCAGGCTCCACCCTCCCCGCGGCGTGCCTGACAGAAATGCTCATCAGAAATGCAGACAAACTGCAAGAGTCGTCTTGCTCTAGATTCCACAACTCTGTTGCCGCCTCTTTGTTTTCCGAACAGTCAGAGAGCAACGGAGTTGTCAGCGGCCGGGTTTCCTCGAGGCCGTTTTGACTGGATCGGTTTGCTGGAAAATCAAGGATTTTCTTTTTTCCCAGTGAAGCAGACAAGGCCAGTGTACGGAGGACTTTAGAAACCTGTTGTGCTTTTCAAGCCAATAAAATACACAACAACACTTTGCGGTTAGACGACAATTCTCCTCCACAAAACGTACATAAATGATGTATTAGATGCAAACAGGAAGTCGTGAGTGCTCTCATGAGCACTAGGTGGGGGGGAAGGGTCCCGAGCAAGGAATCACAGACTGCCCCCTCTCCAAAACTCAAATTTCACCCAATTTCTCAAAATTTGTGTTTTTCAAATTCGAATTATTTCTTTTTAAAAAAAAGGGACAAAGTACATTAATCAACATTTCTTTGTGAAAGTAAATATTCTCGAGTTAGCTGAAGGCTAATTTCCATTGGTTGTCCCTTTGCCAGGTTTTAATAGACTCTTCAATAAAATACACGACAGGCATAGACAAGAAGACATCATGAAGACAGATAGACGGATACAATACAAAGATTAAATAATTAAATAAATAAGAACACAGTACAATTATCATAGGTTTAGCTACATTGGCTGTAGCACAGTTTTGAAGGACATTCATTCAGTCACTGTCAGATGCAGGTAAAATGAGAATAAAAGTATCTACTATTACTACTATAGTAGTACAAGTCACATTGTTGGCATTCAACAAGCCAGTTCTTTGCATTGACTTTAAATGAGTGACACTCCGGAGACTCTACTGTAGTCCATTGATGTGATGCTCTGAATAAGAATACAGCCTGGCTGAATGTTTTCTTTTTGCAACACGTCTGGAGCGTCGACAGCAGCCACTGACGTCTTTGTGTTTTGCCGCGTCCAGGAGCTGATCCAGTACCTGCGCCGCCACTCCCACAGCGCCGTCTACGCCGCCTCCATGTCTCCTCCTGTGGTGGAGCAAATCCTCGCTTCTATGAAGTGCATTATGGGCGAAGACGGCACGACCATCGGTGAGTGTTCAGGTTTTTTTTCTGCGACGACGGTGAAAGATCAGGAAAAAAAACAGGACCTGTCACCATTTTTTTTATTAATCAATGCATTTCCCCCTTTTACCTGCTGCAATTGCTATTTATGGCCACTAGGTGTCAGCCCACATTAGCGAAAATATGCGGAGCTCTTGAAGTTAAAGCTCAGGAAAATTATTTCTTAACGAAAGAATTCAATGTTAATGTTTGCGACGTCCTCGCGGGAGGTTTTTAGCGCTGAACCAATCAGGTGAGAGCAGGGTTAGAATTAGAGAAGTTTGAAAATATCAAACAATAAATCTACATATTTTTGCCCCCAAGGCCGTGATCGTGTGCGCCAGCTGGCCGACAACACCGTCTACTTCCGCAAGAGGCTGCAGGAGATGGGCTTCATCATCTACGGCAACCAGAACTCGCCCGTGGTGCCCATGATGCTTTACATGCCCGCCAAGATCGGGTACGAGCGCAGAGTTCTGATTGGTTGCAGAAGCAAAAGCGCATGTTCATTGGGTGTCGCCATCTTCTGGCATCGCAGTTTTTGAATTTTTGTGTATCGTGTGTGTGTGTCCTGGCAGAGCGTTCGGCAGGGAGATGCTGAAGAGGAACATCGGCGTGGTGGTGGTGGGCTTCCCGGCCACGCCCATCATCGAGTCCCGCGCTCGCTTCTGCATCTCCGCCGCCCACACCAGGCACATGCTGGACAGGGTAACGCCCACCGCCGCTCCACAGGGAACTGCTTGTCATTTGTTGGTAGTGGATAGATAGATAGATAGATGGACAGATAGATAGATAGATAGATGGATAGAAGGGCTGGGCAGTATGACCAAAATTTCATATCCCAATATAGCTCATTTTATATCCCAATACGATATACATAACGATTAAGGATGGGAATCGCTAGGTGTAGGAGAGGAAATATCTAGGCACAAATAATAATATCTCCCCAATACGTATTCCATCGTTCCGGTGTTAAGATGAGGATTTCAAAGTAAAGTACATAATTATTAATTTAATCTGACTTCATTTGATAATAATAACTTTACTTTTATATATGGATTGAGAGAAAGACTTGACTAATAATTAAGAATATAGACGCTGTCATAATTAAGTTCTAGTGATCTGACATTAGTCTCCAGTTCAGGGATGGCTTATAGACATTAACAAAACTATTCAGTTTGTTTATTAGACATGGAAGAATAGCATTGATGTCTGGGTTGGAGTATTCAGAGGTTATAGAACATGATACCCAATCTTATCTGTCCAACTCAGAGGTTAAGGGTTTGAATGATGTCCAGTGAAACTTACCATGTAACTAAGGTCATTGGGATTCTGATTAATGCTTACCTTAGTTCAGTGATGGCAGACATAGACAAATCATTCAATGACCTGCTTAACATAGAAGAACAGCCCAGACACCTCGGTTGAGATATTCAGAGGTTTATATCATCTAACGCAATAGTTAGAAAAACATGATACTCAGTCTTTTCTATTCAACTCAGAGGTAAAGAGTACAAGCATTACTCGGATAACTTTACCATATAACTGAAGACTGAATCAACATCCGATGTCAGATTATTCTCCACATAGAACAAAAGTCTCAACAAGTGAAAAAGAGCCACGAGGTTCTTGCCTTTCCCTTAAATATCCTCCCAGACCAGAGACGCCTCTAAAATGCATATTCAAAGGATTCAATCAGTTGCTCTTCTTACTTGGGAACCTTTTGTTCATCAGGGGTTATTTTCCAAGATAACGGTAACAATAGATTCGTACTTCTCGCACTGAGACTCCCAACATTCCAAAGGAAAGTTAGGTAAACAAAAGGCGGAGACAGTCCCCAAATGCAAATCCAACAAACCCAAGGAGATGCCTTTTGGCCCTCAGGGGTTCCTTTCCCGCTACATGTAAATCACGTTAGTTAATTACAATAGGTGAGGTGAAAACAGTTGTTACACCCGTCTGGGAAAAACTTCCATTGTTTGGTTTGTGTTGGCTGGTCGTCTTGTTGGTGTTGTTGTTGATATAGAGAATTAGCACCCTGGTCTGATCCGCGTCCACTACCTTCTTCCTCCATGGTTGTTTGTGTTTTAGCAGCTTGCCTGTATATATATATATATATATATGCATATATATATATATGTATATAAACGATAGAGCTTCATATTAAACCATAGACATTTTATATCGTCACATCAACCAGCCCTAATAGATAAGATAGATGTACCTTATACACTGTTGCAGCGCATAAAAAAAAATCATCACCAGAAAGAGTCAAAGCGAACCCAAATGGAACAAAGAAGCAAGATGTGCAAAAAGCAGTCAGTTGTGCAGAGGCAAAGCCAAGCAAGGTTTTCTAAATCATCAGTGCAATATTTGGCACTGCGTCCAGGAAAGGAGGAGGAGGAGGATGTTGTAACACAGTTGTGACGATGGACCAGTCCCATTTCTTTTCTTTTTTTTTTTTTCCACCTTCCATTTACTGTCGTGTGTTTGACATAGCCGCCACTCTCGGGGCCTTCGCGTCGCCACGGCAGGCTCGAAATTCCGCAAACTGGCCTGCTCCCCATAAGACATCCTGTCGCCGGAACTCATTCCGCCTCACCGCCGAGTGGCACGCATGACAAACGGCCTCCATAAAAATCTCATTTTGCCGGCGGCTCGCAAACTTCCAAACATCGCTCTCCCCCCTCCCCCTCGCAGTGACACATCTGTTTGTGTGTTCGTGTGTGTGTGCAGGCGCTGAGTGTGATCAGTGAGGTCGGAGACCTGCTCCAGCTCAAGTACTCGCGCCGCAGGAAGCTGCCGCCGCCGCCGCCGCCGCCGCCGCCACTGCTGGACGACGGCGTCTACGAGGACATCGACGACTGACCGGCGACGAGGAGGAACCCAGACGGGATCAGGTGCAGCTGCTCCTCTGAGCAGAAAGAGAAAGACCGCGGCTGACGGTCGTCTGATTCTACTTTGCCTTACTGAAACCTGCTGAACTGGCGGCGAACTCACTGACGAGCAGCGTCCCTGCTTCTCCTCCTGCATTTTCCCGTTCTCTAATTTTTTTTTTTTTAACATATACACATATAAATGCAAAGTGTTCTGTCTTTGCCATGTCACGTCTTGCGTGGTTCATAAGCCTGGAAGTTGGTCACCAACATGGACCGTGTGTCAGAGAAGCGTCGGAAGAGCCGTTTGGGGAAAAAAATTCCAGAATTTTGTGTCCCTTATTAGAAACGTTTTACGGTATTTATTTTTCCACCCTGGACTCCGGCGGAGCAGCCACGTGACGGAGGCAAGGCGGGTCCTCAGAGGGCGTAGCTAGTGCCTGGCCAGGAGAGGTTAGCAGTGCCCTAGGTGACATCGCAAAGAGTCTCTTTTTCCAGAGCTGAAACGTGGAGCGAGCAGTCGTTCACTCATGACCAGATGGAGACGCGTTACTGCAGAATCTGGAATGTTTTTAGAATAAAATGTTTTGTTTTGGTTTTTTTTTCTCTTTTTAACCGAAGCCATGTGATGAATGGGAAGAGGCCAAAAACCAGAAAAGACCTCTGCAGCACCGCTGTGATTGTAACCAGTCGCATTTGTATCTGACAAAACCATCAAGCGCGCATCCACCTCAGACATTATGCAGTTTGATGTTTGCCAGGTTTTTTTTTTTATTATTATTTCATTATTATGGGGATTAAATTCAACCGCGAAAAAAAAAAAAAATTCTCACTGCTGCAAACAAAGATGTAAAACAATTTTAGAAAATGGGCCGTTTATCACCTGTTGTCACAAATTACGACAACGCTGCAACTCTCACTGTTGCTGTATACAGCATATAGCATCAATTATGAATGTGTTAGTAGATTAAAGGGACCATAAATGTCCGATGGCTCTTTACGACGAGGGAGTTTGAGCCCTGACTAACTCACGGTATCGCGCATCTCCTGTGGGTGTGCTCCCGTTTGCAGACGGGATGCAGACTTTAGGTTCCAGCCAGAGGCGATGAGATGAAGGTACACGGATGGCGGCCGCCGCGCCGCCATCCGTGAAGCTCATGTGCGTCACACCCGCCGGCGCCAAGTGACCTAGACTGATACCGCAAGATATATGATTGTCATAAACAAAAAATGCAATTAATAGTCGGGAGCGACGCCGGGTCGGTGATAACAAGAAGAAAAAAACTTACGGCAAAGGTCTTAAAGGAGTGGAGGAGAGGAGTTACACCTATTGTAATTACTATTTGACACTTTTTTTTTTCACCCTTTTTGTTTATGTTCATTTGTATGATTTGTTTTGCACATAGCTTGTAAAGTAGAGGTCAAATGTTTAAATGAGTTTTGAGCTAGTGACGATTGATGATTCCAGTCCAAATTTTTTGGACTTCACGTCACTGTTGGATGTATTAATACTTAATTGCGAAAAATAAATAGAAAAAAATACGCGGGTTACTGCGAAGATGGGCTGTCGGAAATTAAACACTCCCTGTTTTTTGTTGTTGTTTTGTTAATTGTAGAATGGGAGACGATCCCAGTAGTTTGCTTTTAGCAGGGAAACTGTGATTGTCACTGCTTTCGCTCCATCATGCCAACAGGTTGAGACCGAATCACCAACCGCCGGAAAAATAGATTGTTCTTTTTTTTTTTCTCGATCTATAGTGCCTTTTGGAAACAGCTGATGTTTTATCCTCTCATTTTACTGAATGTCCTAACCAGGCTTGGTGGATATGGTTTTGTGTTGTTTTATTGTTTTGTTTCGGGGTTTTTTTCATCAACAGTGGAATTCTTTTTTCTTTTCTTTTTTAAAGTCATTGTCACTGGACGTGTTCCTGTCAACTGATGTTTGCATTTGATTATTGGAAAAATGCACCTTTTTTTAACAATACAGTGACACACATGTCAATAAGTATGTAAGGGTCATTAAAACAATTAAAAAGCCATTTGGAAACATCTCTGCTGTTTTTCAGAGTCTCCTTTAAAACTGAATTGTGTGGCTGCTTCAACTCTAAAGTTCTCCACCGTGGGGGTGCAACTCAGGTAATCATGGACGTTACTGAAAGAGCTGAGGTCCCCCACACCACCTTATGTTTTCCAGTTCTATAATTTGATCCCTTGTCTAATGTCATAAATATCACACCTGTTTTTCCCACCAGGCTGCTGGCTCCTACCCCTGTTCTCCTCTCCTTCCAAACAAGGAGCCTAACATTGCCTAGTTGTTTTTTTTAGCAGTCGGCTGCACACAGAGAGCTATATATCTGCCAAGAGCTTTCTGGACAATATAACCGTGCCCAGACTCGGGTGACATATACAAAGACTCAGGGATGGGCACGATGGGGCATATTTGAAGGAACCCATTAAACCTAAGAAAAGTTCAAACTCTTGAACATTTTGTTTTTCATGTGCAATGAATCATTGCTTATCATGACCTTTATGTACCGTTGAGCTTTACATCACAGCACATGATTGAATCAGGTTTTTTCCACTCGTCTTGTAATCAGAGGTGCCGCTAAAGTCCCTGCCCAGTTGTGTTAAAGTGTGTGTGTGTGTGTGTGTGGGTGGGTGTGGGTTGTTTTTTTTCCTCCCCCCGTGCTGGATTATTTAAAGCCGAGTCCAAGTCGTCTCCTTTCACTTCAGCCCTGCAGCTCGCTGGATGCCACAGTGTCCCTTCACTCTGCTCTGAAAAAATGGCCACAGCTGGAAAGGTGAGTAAAAATATCCAAGAGCCAAATAAATTAAATTAATTGATTAAATTAAAATCTTTATTTTTTTTGTTTTTTGACTAAATTATCCAGACTTTTACTGCAGGACATGCTTCTTGAATATTAGTTGCTTCATGGGTCAATGTTTAATTTTTAAAAATATAACTTTCAATTATCTTAAAAATGCTTTTTCAGATGATAAAAAAATGTTACCAAAAGCATATTTTCTTGAGGATTTTTTTTATGTGGTTTCCCTTTTTTATTTATTCATCTTTTTTCTTACTCCTCATTTCTGTCTTTATTTATTTATAATTTATTTTTTTACTTTGGTGATTTTTTTTTTTCAAGTAAAATATATACAAATAAATGAATGACAGTTCTCTTGTTTTTTGTAAACTGTCTTGACTCGGCCAACACTTGATACTTTCCAGATGAAGTTGTGCAACTGTTGACATTGGCAGTGGTGATCGCAGCCATCAGCCAGTGGGAGGAGCTGCGAATTGTTGTCTGATAAAAGTCGACTTTAAAAACTTTTCAGGTTAAACCAAAACAGGTGGACTCTGAACTTGTGCCTCATCCATAGCAGGAGGCTGTAAACAGAGGGCTAAACAAGTTGTTTTGTGGAGATCTAGAAATGTTTTATATGAACTAATTTCAATGTAAAAGATATGGTAACTCTGATGACTTCAGAGTTTAAAGCAATAGAAAAAATTGATACACACCAGATGATTGACAGGGTTTTAAAAACAAGATGTCATGTTGTACGTGCTTCTCCCAGACCATCAAGTGCAAGGCGGCGGTGGCCTGGGAGCCCAACACGCCCCTGGTGATTGAGGAGATTGAGGTGGCGCCCCCTCAGGCCAACGAGGTCCGCATCAAGGTGAGAACCGTCGGCTCCCAGAACTGACATAACGGTTGCACACAAGAGTCGGGTGACACGCCTTGCATTTTAATCCCCTAGATAAACAAACGGATGAAACATGTAGATAGATAGATAGATAGATAGATAGAAGTAGACAAGTGAAGTTGCTGCTGCAGCTGCTGCAGGTCTGGCAGCATCCAAGGTTTATTGGCCGTGCAACATAAACATTTATGAGACCGAAAAACAGCATAATATGCCGTTGCCCAGTTTCAGTTAAAAAAAAAAAAAGTCCCACACTTTCAAAATAAAACCACGCCAACACAAGGTTTTACCACTGTAATGTCTACTAACTGCAGCTTCCTTGAAGAAGTGGGTATATTCTTAATTCATGCCCTGTTCTTAAGCAACCCATTCAGCAAAGGAAAAATGCCCTGATAAATGGGTATACACTGGGTACCTGCGTATACCCTGTACTATACACCACCGCGAGCACCGACTCACCAACATTTGGTTTCCGGCCACAGGTGGTGGCGACCGGCGTGTGCCACACCGACCTCTACCACATGTTCGAGGGGATGCACAAAGACGGCTTCCCGGTCGTCCTGGGCCACGAGGGAAGCGGCATCGTGGAGAGCGTGGGGCCAGGAGTCACCGAGTTCAAACCTGGTCAGGATTCTGATTTCTCATGTTGATGGAAGTGTATGAAACTGTCTCAGAGGGATTGTTTTTGACTTACCGCCGTTGTTGGTTTTTCTTCTAGGAGACAAAGTTATCCCTCTGTTCATCTCGCAGTGCGGCAAATGTCGCTTCTGCAAAAGTCCCAAGACCAACCAGTGTGTGGAAGGATGGTGAGCAATAGTGCATCAGCATGGTCTGCACATCAAGGGTCCTCCTCAATCCTCATAACTGTTGCCCTCTCAAATTAAGTCCAACTCACAAACGGTCGATCCTCCTTTCAGGGCCACCGATCGGCACAGCGTGATGTCTACCGAGGAGACCAGGTTCACCTGTCGCGGCAAGAAGGTGCTTCAGTTCTTGGGTACCAGCACCTTCTCTGAGTACACGGTGATCAACCAGATTGCTGTGGCCAAGATTGACCCGGCCGCCCCTCTGGACAAAGTCTGTCTCCTCGGCTGCGGGGTCTGCACGGGGTACGGCGCAGCGGTCAATACCGCCAAGGTGTGTGTGCTTTCACGCGTTTGTGTGTGCGGACTTGTTGTTGAAGATCAATGCAGTCTGTATTTATTTTCTCCCACACTGGCGCTTTCAAAGATGGAAGACATACAAAACGACATTAGCTCAAGTGAGTTTTGTTGACCTCACAGGTAGAACCGGGCTCCACGTGCGCCGTCTTTGGCCTCGGCGCTGTGGGATTGGCTGCGGTGATGGGCTGCAGGAATGCCGGTGCCAAGAGGATCATTGCCGTCGACGTCAATCCTGATAAGTTCGAGAAGGCCCGGGTGTTCGGCGCCACCGAATTCGTCAACCCAAAGGATCACGACAAGCCCATTAGCCAAGTGCTGATTGAGATGACAAATGGAGGCGTGGACTTCTCCCTGGAATGTGTCGGGAACGTGGGAGTGATGGTAAGATTGATGGGAGAGGATCGGCCAGTGATGTCTGAATCCTGTCCCAGGGTTATATAACCGCTAGAAAACTGTCTTTGCAGCTGCTCCAACAATTCCGGGCCAACAGACGTGACGCTTGTGTTTTGTGTTCTTCCAGCGCAGTGCCTTGGAATCATGCATAAAGGGCTGGGGCGTCAGTGTGTTGGTTGGTTGGACTGATATGCACGACGTTGCCGCTCGGCCCATTCAGCTCATTGCCGGGCGCACCTGGAAGGGCTCTCTGTTCGGAGGTAATACACTACCAGTATCTGACTGCACGCAAGACAATTTAGCCCCAAAACATCACCAATGTAATCAATCCTCTGAAGGCTTACTCTAGGCTATGGTGATGGGCGTACACATCCAAATATCGATAATATCGATTTCAATCTTGGTCGCCAAAGAAATCCAGCACCCTCTGGTCTCGACAGGTCCAGACCCCTATCCCAGCATATTGGTATTGTATCAGTATCCATGATACTGGGCCAGCATGTACTTGGAATCAGTTTGACACCAAATCTTGCAGTGCCAACCTCAAAGCTATTTCGCTTCCTTAGTTCCTACTATCCTAGAGGCAGAGGATCACCACTGCTCCAGCTACAACTCCATTGCGATCCTCTCTCGTCTACGGCACCGATACCAATTTGCCTCTGATTGTTGACAACTCCTCTGTGTGTTCCAGGCTTTAAGAGCAAGGATGGCGTGCCTCAGATGGTGAAAGCCTATCTGGACAAGAAGGTGATGCTGGATGAGTTTGTGACCCACAACATGGACTTGAAGCAGGTCAATGATGCCATTGAGCTGATGAAGCACGGCAAATGGTGGGTCCAACCAGCGGTTTGATCAGGATTCATCGATCATTACGAGCAAAGATGTTTTTGTAATAGTTGTTTTTCTGCTCCACAGCATCCGGACAGTCCTGAGCATTTCTCCGCAATAAGCTGCAAATAAGTTGTGCCAAATGTCAACGCAGGAGCAAATCCTACAAATAAAATCATCAGTTTAAAAAAAAAAAATCTGTTGTATGAGTACCAAATTATTCCACATTTTTCTTACCTGCATTACAAAATCGTTTGTTTATTGACCAGAAGGTTGAAGGTTATCTAACCGGATTATCTTCCAGTGCTGCCATCAGGTTAATGTGTCTGAGCCCGGAAAGAAGGCAGAAGGTCAATAAAGTCTTACATAAACCTGGCAGATGGCTCTCGTCAAATGCAGTTGCAGACTTTGATCTGCCGAAAAATTTAGAAGCATAAAATAACTTCCCTCATACATTTGTTTTATTCGCCTCCATTCAATAATGCAATCGCAGTGCTATATGTATCACATTTCAGATTATTAAACGTTGTGAAAGAATGCACAATGTTTTTCTCTCCTTTGTTAAATCCAAACCAAATGTTTTCACAGGTAACAGAGCGTAGGTAACAGTAGCGTCACACAAACATTCATTCATTATTCAGTGTTGCATAATAAGATTGCTCACAACGGCCACAGTCGGGTGAAGTCGCACAGTGTTGATTCAGGAAGAACCACCAGTGTGCGTTCAAATAAACTGTTGTTTTGCAGTTAGCTTAATAATTGTGTTGTGTTTAGGGTTGCCACCCGTCCCCAAACTGTAGGAGTTGGCAACCCTATTGCCAACCCTTCCGTAAAATACGCGATTGTCCCATATTTGGCAACTAAAAAACCTGTCCCGTAATTAACTGATACGGGACGCACTTCACTTTGTCCCGTATATTTCGGGGTTTTTTTCCCCAGGGGGGCAGCACTGCGCTTCTGTAGTTTGCGCTTCCGTATTCAATCCCCTTCCCCGGGTTTTTCGCGCTAACTTCCACCCCGACCTGCCCATTTTCGACCTCTAACCATTAAAACTTACATAAACATCGATTACATAAGAGGGGGAATAAAACAACGGTTCCGCAGTCCCGTTGTTTTACGACTCTCTGGCTTCCCTTGGACAGCAGACATGGCCACGGCAGGAAAGGTGAGGCGTCGGAAGCTGTGTGTTTCAGCGAAGGTTTAGACGCGCATACAGGAGACTGCGTGTAAAACTGCACGTCAGTTTATTTCACACAACAGTAGTTCTCACTCTAAATGTAAATAAGGACTCACAGATCAACAGCACTGTTGTGAATTGTAAAAAAAAAAAAAAAAACAAACTGCGCCTTGTTTCTTCTGCGGCCAAGCCAGTTGGTGTGCGGTAAACGCTTCAATTTTTTCCTTTCCATTCAGATTTCCGCTTGCGCTCTGTAAAGGGGGTATTACGGTAATTGATCAGCACTGACAGGGTCTGAGATAAACGCTCGTTTCTCTTGCATGTGTGATTAATTTTGTTCAGTAAGTTTAAGTGAGTGGAAGAAAGAACACTTTTACCAAAAATCAAACAGAGAGAGTTTTGCAACTTAAATGATTTTTGGAACAATGAATAAAAATGAATGATATTTTGGGAAAATTCCTGGTTGTCATGGGATGACTCTACGTCGGGGTGGTAGTAAGAGTTATACTGTGTTGTATTGGATTCAAGCAGCATTGTCTTGGCTTGTTGTCAATCACTGCAATTTGTAACATATAACTAGACTGCTGCTTATTGGTTTGTGCACTTGTGTTTTAATTATGTTTCACCAGGTTTGCATTTACTTCTTGTTGTACAATTGCGCATTTGCAGTATTGTTGTGTTTAAACTATGTTTTATTAGTACATTTTACTCTGGAAAGCACCTTGTGCACTGTTTGGTTGTTGGAAAGTGCTATGTAAATAAAATTTGATTGATTGATTGATTGATTGATTGATTGAGCAGCTCCACCCTCCAGGTTATCCGGTGCAAGGCAGCAGTGGCCTGGGAGCCCAACAAGCCTTTAGTGATGGAGGAGATTGAAGTGGCGCCACCGGAGGCCAACGAGGTTCGCATCAAGGTGAGAGGACTTGGACTAACAGCATGAGCTGGCCCCTGGTTACCTCCATGTTGACAGGATCAGAGCTTCGACAATTTAGTGTAATTATAGTCATATCAGTTATATATTTTGCACTGGCTGGGTTAACTTGGATACAAATAAATTGAAGCCCTGTTCAGAATGAACCTGCTTCCTTTTACCACATCCAAATGTAGTTTTGTGCAATTTGTGCATTTCTTTGCAAGTCTGCCCTCCGTCAACCTGATGTCATGATGTGATAATTTGTCATAAGAGGTTGTTTTTTTTGACATCTTTTTTTTTTTTTTTACCTCTGTTCAGTGATAATTCTGAAGTTATTTTTGTCCTTCATCTGATTTTTTTTTTTTTTTATCTTAAAAAAAAAATGGACAGATTGTGGCAACTTCAGTGTGCCATACAGATTTACACCATCTCCTGGAGAACATGCCCAAAGAAGGCTTCCCAACAGTCCTGGGTCACGAGGCAGCCGGGATCGTGGAGAGCGTTGGACCAGGAGTCACTGAATATCAGCCAGGTCAGTTTTGAAATATTGTGCGCCCGAGGGATGTTTGGTCTTCTTTCTCATGTCTGCTTGCTAGATCAGTACCCACATGTTGGAATACTGTGTTTGTTTTCCAGGAGACAAAGTCGTCCCACTCTTTATCCGCCAGTGCAGAAATTGTCACTTCTGCAAGAACCCCAAGACGAATCAGTGTGTGGATGCGTGGTGAGCTGCTGTATTCCTGCCTGCAGTTCTGTGGTGCTGTTTGACAAGTTCCAATCTCTTCAAATCCTCATCGAGCATATTTCGAGGCCAGCTTTGATTTATGCTCCAGGGCAGCGACGTCTCGTTACAACGTGATGGCGCCGCCAACGTCCAGGTTCACCTGCAAGGGGAAGGAGATCTTGCAGTTCACAGGAACCAGCACCTTCGCTGAGTACACCGTGGTCCACGAGACGGCCGTGGCCAAGATCGACCCCGCCGCCCCTCTGGACAAGGTCTGTCTCCTCGCCTGCGGGGTGAGCACGGGGTACGGAGCGGCGGTCAATAATGCCAAGGTGCGTATATCATCATACGAAAGGTTTTCACCAGAGTACTTTGGAAAACATAAAGCGCTTCGTTGACGAATGGCCACCCTGCTCTACTAATGGTGCCGGCTGTGGCTCAGTAGGTAAAGCGAGTTGTCCAATGATTGAAGTGTCAGCGGTTCAAATCCCAGCTCCAAGTGTCCACAGACATCGGACCATAAGTTGCTCGCAATGGCAGTGCCACTGGCTCCACTTGGTACGGTATGGCTCGGTAGGGACGCGTTTCCACTGGCTTGGTTTCTACCTGAGCGAGTTCTGGCTGCAAGGCGGACTGAAGGTCCCCAGACGTTTGTTGTGCCTTCCTTGTCCCCGAATTCATACTTTTTGTACTGACGGTGTTTTTGTTTTGTTTTTTGCAAGACAATTTAGTAGGGATATAAATGATTTTGTTTAATACTATTGACTTGTATCAAAACACTGTCCTAGAAGAGAAAATGTAGACGCTGAAACGATCACTTGAGTCTCAGAGACATTTATTATTAGACAAGAATATCCGCACAACTTAAGTCCACAAAAAGCACAAAACAGCAAAAGCTTCATTTAACTGGTGTTAACACAATAGCAGCGTTAAAATCACTATAAGGAGCAAAACTTAAGAGACAGAATCACTCCCTCCCAGCGAACACAAAACACAAGCAGAACACGGAGTTAGCGGAGGTGGCTAACAGTTTATCGAGATGATTCAGTGGTTGCACTTTGCAAATAGCCTTAAAACTAAAGTTGCTTGAGGTAACAATACACTCACAGTCCTCATACATGTTTTCAAATATTGCCGTGGCCAACTATTCTCTCGGTGTCAACTGGCCGAGTCGAGACCGCCTCCCTCCTGTTGCCCACCGGGCCGGCATTGCATCCATGAGGCTGAACAAACCTCCCAAATTTTTTCTGTTCGTTCCATTCCAACTGTTGTGGTCCTTGATGCTTCAGTAGTCGCTCTGCAGTCAAGACTCCCACTCGGCTTTCGTCAAAACTCTTACCCAATCAGTGCGCTGCTCTGTGCTACGTCACCACTATGGTCCCTGGTCAGCTAACCCCAAGAAAGCAGGTACCAAGATGGTAACCCTTGGAACCATGTAGCGGCCAGTGGAAACCCATACTAACCGGGCTGACACCAATCGAGCCAGGGGAAGCATGCCCTTAGTGTATAAGTGTGTGCAAGAGGCCATTGTAAAGTGCTTTGGGGTATCCTGAAGGCACCCTAAAGCGAAATATAAGTGCAGTCCATTTTCCATTTACTCAGGTGGAGCCGGGCTCCACGTGCGCCGTGTTCGGCCTCGGGGCCGTGGGATTGGCCGCCGTGATGGGCTGCAGGAACGCCGGAGCCAAGAAGATCATCGCCGTGGACACCAACCCCGACAAGTTTGAGAAGGCCAAGGTGTTTGGAGCCACTGATTTCGTCAACCCCAAAGATCACGACAAACCCGTCAGTCAGGTGCTGATGGAGATGACTGGCGGAGGAGTCGACTTCTCCCTAGAGTGTGTGGGAAACGTGGAAGTCATGGTAAATGGAGTGGGTTAATGGCCGTGCCGTGGCAGGAGTGGCGGTATCCCTCCAGTTAAAACCCTGTGGTTCCCTCCAGCGCAGTGCCTTTGAGTCCTGCATCGCTGGCTATGGCGTCAGTGTGGTTGTGGGCGTCACAGACTTGCATGAGGTCTGCACCCGACCACTTCAGCTCATCTCTGGAAAAACATGGACGGGCTCTAGTTTTGGAGGTAAAGCAAACATGACCCAGCACTTACAAAAAAAAAAGTCATGGGTGCAAGTTTGGGGTGTTATTTCAGGTTTCAAGGGAAGGGATGGTATTCCTATGATGGTCAAAGCCTACTTGGACAAGAAGGTGATGCTGGATGAGTTCATCACTCACAGGATGCCTTTGGAGAGGGTCAACGAGGCCATTCAGCTCATGACGGAGGGCAAATGGTGGGTTGTCTTCGCTAATTCAATGATTCTGTTAAAGTCACACCGGTGGCAGACCTGCTGATCTCTGATCTCCCTTTGCACCACAGCATCCGTACCGTTCTTACTGTCGCTCAGGAATAACAGACTATGGACTGCACGAGAATAAGTAGAACCTGCACAGCCTTCGTGTCAACTAACTCTTTATCCAGATTCAAATAAACAGTCTGAATACAAGTTTTTACTTGTGTGGATTGCTTCCTTGTTTATGTTTACTGTTCAAACATACCCTTGGGTCCATTAGTCTCTCTGTCTCTGCAACCTGGCAGATGATTAAACAATATTGCCGGGATCCAAGGCTGACTTTCCTGATAAAACTGTCTGCAAGCCGGCAGCAGCTTCCTATTTTTGCTGTTAAGCGAACTCTCCCGTCTCTTTCCTCCCACCTGAAAAACAGTTACCAACCAGTTATCATGTTTGTATTTTGTACCTACAAACAAACTGGATAGCAGCTTTTGATTTGAAATATTAACCTTTGATCTTGCCTGGTTATTTACTGATCGCCATGAAAGGCAGCTGGTGTTGCTAAAATATTAATCCTGCACTTTTCCAATACAATATTGTGCAACCTTGTAGTTAAAGGACCAACTCAGGTCCTTGTTACAAACCAGCACAGGCAGACAGGACCTCCCCCGTCCTGTAAATGTACCACAGAGCTACCCATTGCTGGATTACCAGCAGAGTTCATCAAAGGACTGGGCTGGACTCTTCATACTGCTCTAATATAAAAGAACAGAGATAAGACACCAGATTTGCAGCCCGTTGTCTCACAAGCCGTAGAAGATCTTTCCTGGACAGCAGACATGGCCACAGCAGGAAAGGTATGCATCTGTTGTTGTCTGTTTTTGAGAAGGTTTAGACATGCACAGCTGTACCCACGTGTGCACTTTCACGCTTTCAAACTGAACAGCAGGTTATTTTACAAATGGTAAATCACACTTTTATTGTCCAAGGTAAATAATGCATAGCAGATCACCAATAGTATTTCTACTGTGGTCAAGCTAGTTAGACTGAAGCAGAAAAGCTTGCAGATACTTCATTGTCACATTTTCACTTCTTGTGTTTGACATAGATTTCCGTTAACGATGTGTGCACAAGGTATTACAACGTAATAAACAATTGCATAATGCTTATCGTAATTGCTTAGCACAGCCGCACTGAGAGACAAAAGCGCTTTTCTATTGCATCCGAGATTTCTTTCGTTAAGACAGTCTGAATTATTGATGCAATAAGAAGTGGAAGAATCAATATTTATAGAAAATAATGAAAATAAACATAACAGAAAGAGTTTAGTAATTTAAATGTTTCTAAGAACAATACATAAAAAACATTTTGGGAAAATTCCTAGTCATCACGGATGATTCACCTCAGGGTGATCTTACAAGATGCCTGGAGGTGCCTCCTGACTTCTTGTTGTGTAGCAGCATTTGTTGTCATCTTTTGGCTCTTCAAGTTTGGGAAGAACCACTCCTCTGGGATGACTTTTCCCATATGGTTTTAAAATTTCTCCTACTTTGCCTCAGTGCAGATTTTTTTGCTTCGTTTTTTGATTTTGTTTTGTTTTTTGGGGAGGTTATACTGTGTTGTAATGCTTTCAAACAGCGTTGTCTTGAGTACTTTGCATTTTGCATCTAACTGAGGCAGCGCCGCCCTCCAGGTCATCCGGTGCAAGGCAGCAGTGGCCTGGGAGACCAAGAAGCCTTTAGTGATGGAGGAGATCGAAGTGGCGCCACCGGAGGCCAATGAGGTCCGCATCAAGGTGAGAGCACTCGACCGACAGCGTGGGGCAGCCTTGCACCCGGTTACCTTCGTGTTGATAGGCTGAAGGAAGAGAAGAAATGTCTTTATCCGTGTGACAGTTGTATCGTGTTTTTCTAAGGGCTGTCTTTATACGCAAAGACAATTTTTATAGAGTCAATTTTATATAACATGGTCATAAATCACTTATATCTTGTGCAGTAGCTATCTTAACTTGGCCACAAAAAAAATAAAGCCTGGAACCTGCTTCCTGTAAACACATCTGTTTCCTGGTTTTGATCCAAAAAGAACCTAATAGGGATTTATAAAAAAAAAAAAAAAAAAAAACTCTGTCCTCCATCAACCTGATGATGTGATAATTTCTCACATCATTTCAGCTATTTTGCATCTTTTCTTAAAATTTCTGTTGTATTGAAATTAATTTGCTGGTAATTCTGTTGCTGTTTGTTTTTAATTGAGCAGTGCATGTACTGAATTATTGAGTGTATAAAATGTTAGCATTCCCCATCATCTTTGTTTTATCTGTTGGTTTAGATTGTGGCAACTGCAGTGTGCCATACAGATTTATACTTTCTCCTGGAGAGCGTGTCTAAAGAAGGCTTCCCAATAGTCATGGGTCACGAGGCAGCCGGGATCATTGAGAGCGTCGGACCTGGAGTCACTGAATATCAGCCAGGTCAACGTTAATCGCAAAATGTTGCTTGCTGCCCTCGGAGGCAGTACTATGTTGAGTCTCATCTTGGATCAGTAAGCACATGTGGCAATACTGTGGTTTTTTTTCCAGGAGACAAAGTCATCCCTCTCCTCATCCGCCAGTGTAGAAAGTGTCACTTCTGCAAGAACCCCAAGACAAACCAGTGTGTGGATAAGTGGTGAGTTGCTGTATTCCTGCCTGCAGCTTTTTGGTGCTGTTTAACAAAAATCTTAGAAAAATCTCCATCAAACACATTTCAAGACCATCTTTGATTTATGGTTCAGGCCTGTGATGGTGCCAAAGATATCAGTGTCCAGGTTCACCTGCAAAGGAAAGCAGCTGTTCCAGTTTGGTGGAACCAGCACCTTCTCTGAGTACACTGTGGTCCACGAGACGGCCGTGGCTAAGATCGACCCTGCCGCCCCTCTGGACAAGGTCTGTCTCCTCGGCTGCGGGGTGAGCACGGGGTACGGAGCGGCGGTCAATACTGCTAAGGTGCGTATCATCATCGGGCGGTTCTCACCAGAGTACCTCAGACCACATTGACCAAAGGCCACTCAACTCAGGTGGAGCCGGGCTCCACGTGCGCCGTGTTCGGCCTCGGGGCCGTGGGATTGGCCGCCGTGATGGGCTGCAGGAACGCCGGAGCCAAGAAGATCATCGCCGTGGACACCAACCCCGACAAGTTTGAGAAGGCCAAGGTGTTTGGAGCCACGGATTTCGTCAACCCCAAAGATCATGACAAACCCGTCAGTCAGGTGCTGATGGAGATGACCGGAGGAGGAGTCGACTTCTCCCTAGAGTGTGTGGGAAACGTGGAAGTCATGGTAAGTGGAGCGGGTTAAAGTGCAGTGGTGTCATACCTCCGGGTTAAAACCCTGTGGTTCCCTCCAGCGCAGTGCCTTTGAGTCCTGCATCGTTGGCTATGGCGTCAGTGTGGTTGTGGGCTTCACAGACTTGCACGACGTCTGCACCCGACCACTTCAGCTCATCTCTGGAAAAACATGGAAGGGCTCTGGTTTAGGAGGTAAGCCATACACGATCTGGCACTTACAAAAAAAAAAAAGTCACTTGTGCAAGTCCAGGGTATCATGTGGGTCATTTCAGGCTTTAAGGGAAGGGATGGTATTCCTACGATGGTCAAAGCCTACATGGACAAGAAGGTGATGCTGGATGAGTTCATCACTCACAGGATGCCTTTGGAGAGGGTCAACGAGGCCATTCAGCTCATGACGGAGGGCAAATGGTGGGTTATCGCAGCTAAATTATTGCTAATGATTTGGGAAAAGCTGTGGAGGCAGACCTGCTGATCTCTGATCCCCCTTTGATCCACAGCATCCGCACCGTTCTTGCTGTCACTCAGGAATAACTGACTATGAACGACTGCACGGGAATAAGGAGAACCTGCACAAAATCAACTAGCTCTTTTTTCAGATTCAAATAAACAGTCTGAAAAAGTATTTTTCTTGCATGTGTATCCTCCCTCATTTGTTTTCCGGTAGAATTTGATTTGACGTGTCCACCAGCACCATTTAATTGTTCTGACTTTCCTGATAAAGCCATAAATGAAACATTGTAATCTAGTTAATGAAGCTAAATCTCCATGGCTATCAACAACTGGTGCTTTACTGCTCCTTACTTATCATGCAAGGTGAAATGTTTCAGATGTCCACATGGGGGGGACACTGGGGCATCTTAAAGACTGGCCTATCAGGTTTCACGCCTCCCTGTGTGGAGCCAGCAGAACTGTTTGACCACAGTCACATGACTCATTTTGAACAAATCTGTCACGTACGTTCCCAGCCCCACTGATCCAAGTCATAAAGTGTTGTGCAAATACTCACCTCTGAGTAATCATTTGTATAAATGTATACAATGTTCAACATTATAAAGGTTAAAGAACAGTCAACTGTAAACACAGAGTCTCTCGAGGGGAAAAAAAAAAATTGCGCAATTAATCAACTGTGCAAAAGTTCACGAGCTTGCGTATAAATCATGTAGCTTAGCAGGAGGGGAGAGAGAGAGAGAGAGAGAGAGAGAGAGAGAGGAAGAGGAAGTGAAGTGGCTGAGAGACCATCAGAGGTTGTTTGGACTCAGTGAGTGCGGTGCCTCACAGGCCGGCTCTTCCGTGATTGGTTGACGCTCTGATAAGAACTCTACGCTAAACCTTTATCTGGGGAGACAGCATCCGGGTGGAGGGCTGAGCAGCATGGCGACTGAAGGCAAGGTGAGTCTCCGGCTTCTTCTCCCCCCCCTGCACATTACCTTAGAGTCACTGAAAGCCAGTGAGACGGGCGTGTTTGAGCCTACAGTGCGACCAACGGAGGCGGCGAGTGGAATTTTCCTCTGCTCAGCCTTTTGTGTATGGAACTGAGCAAGTGTTTACACTGAGGCCAATCCTGTCACTGCTCAACACAGTTTAAGAAGCTGCCGCGGCCGCCGGGTGGGGGGAGCCTGAACTGCATTCAGGCTCACTCGTGTGACTTTTCTTTTCTTTTTCTTCTTTTGTCCTTTTTGTTATGACACTGTAATAATGCAATACTGTATGAACAGTGGTCTGTCAGTTCTTTGGTATGAGTGGCTAACAATTCTCTGTCTGTGCTGAAGGTGATCCGGTGCAAGGCGGCCGTAGCATGGGAGGCTGGGAAGCCTCTGGTGACGGAGGAGGTGGAGGTGGCACCGCCTAAAGCCGGGGAGGTTCGCCTGAAGGTGAGGCCCGCAGTCACCACTCGTTTGTGTGTGTGTGTGTGTGTGTGTGTGTGTGTGTGTGCGTGAGTGAGTGGGTGTGAAAGATAAAAGTTCTGCCTACAATCTGGACGTACAGACGGCTATCTAATAATCATACGTCCCTTATTATTAATCTTTAAGATACAGTCCAAGTCCAACAGAGCTTATCTGTTCTCACTCCATTAAGTCCGCGCACAGGTCAACACTATGTCGCACTTTGCACCTTCTGCTCTATTTATATGGTCCAGCGTATGTGATCAGGAGACGTTCCCCTTCGTGTGCCGCTCCTCTGATTTCAGATCGTGGCCACGGGCATCTGCCACACCGACTCCTACACCCTGAGCGGCTCCGACCCCGAGGGCGTTTTCCCGGTGGTGCTGGGCCACGAGGGAGCCGGCGTGGTGGAGAGCGTCGGCGAAGGAGTGACCAAGTTCCAGCCAGGTTACGATCCGCTTCTCAGTAACTTCCTGAGCGACTGCCCCAGGACTGGAAGCTGCAAAACATTCAACACTTCGTGTCCGTGTTTCAGGGGACACCGTGATTCCGTTGTACGTCCCGCAGTGTGGAGAATGCAAGTTCTGCAAAAACCCCAAGACCAACTTGTGTCAGAAGATCAGGTAGGACTTGAGCATCATCAGATCCCCACCTTGTGACAGAACCGCTCTTCTCACGTCCTCCTCTCTCCAGAATTACTCAGGGTCGAGGCCTGATGCCGGATGGGACAAGCCGTTTCTCCTGCAAAGGCAAGAGCCTCTTCCACTTCATGGGCTGCAGCACCTTCTCCGAGTACACTGTGGTGGCTGATATCTCTCTCGCCAAAGTGAACCCCAAGGCCCCCTTTGACAAGGTGTGTCTGCTCGGCTGCGGCATCACCACGGGCTACGGAGCAGCTGTGAACGTTGCCAAGGTGAGTAGCCCTGCACACCATCGTTCAGCCCCTCAGTCATCAGCGCCGCTGTTGTGGCCTCTGCTCTTTTTTGGGTTTTTATTTTAAGCTCCTGCCCTCTGCTGGAGCAGATGAGAAAATATTTTTTAATGTGCACTTTGATTCTTCTCAAAGGTTTATGTAAGTCACTTTAATGCATACATTATTCCCACTATAATGCCGGAGTACCTATGGTGATCTTCAGCATACCATTTATTGAGTGTGATCAATCAAGAACTACAGCCCCTTTCTTGCTGTGCAGGTGGAACCCGGCTCCACCTGTGCCGTGTTTGGACTCGGCGCTCTGGGCCTCGCGGCCATTATGGGCTGCAGAACGGCCGGCGCCACCAGGATCATCGGTGTGGACCTCAACCCTGACAAGTTCAAGATGGCCCGTGACTTTGGTGCCACGGACATGGTGAACCCGAAGGACCACAGCAAGCCCATCCAGGAGGTCCTGGTGGAGATGACGGACGGAGGCGTGGACTTCTCCTTTGAGTGCGTGGGTAACGTGGCCATCATGGTGAGTGTGACGGTGGGGCGGGGGCTCACTCGGATCCCTTACGGACCTTGACGTGGTCTCTCTCGGTGGCAGAGGGCAGCTTTGGAGGCCTGCCACAAAGGATGGGGCACCAGCGTGATCATCGGCGTGGCCGCAGCCGGACAAGAGATCAGCACCCGACCCTTCCAGCTGGTGACCGGACGCACCTGGAAAGGCACCGCTTTCGGAGGTAAAGGACAACCAACGTCCACCGAAAGTGGCAAAAGTCTGAGCTACCTAGGCTCAGTCCAATCCGTTCCATTTCTTAAAATAAAACAAAGTAAATAGTGGCATCACTGTTTTATTGATCTTCATTGGTTGTGATCTGGTTATAAAAACCATAATAACCAGTTGGAGTATAGACTAAAGAGTGAAAACGAGTGGTACAGGCGATTCCAACTTTTTCCAATCTTTCTCAGGCTACAAGAGCGTAGACAATGTCCCCAAGCTGGTGGAGGACTACATGAACCGGAAGCTCAAGGTGGATGAATTTGTGACGCACACATTGCCCTTCGAGAAGATCAACGAGGGTTTCGACCTGATGCATGCTGGGAAATGGTGAGTTGCCGTCCGTCACTGCTGCCCTGATTTTTTTTTTTTTTTAACTATTTTCACCACAAGAGCATAACAGACTCCAAGCAATACTGTTGGTGACATTTCATAAGCTTTTCTTTTTAATTATTTCAGTATCCGCGTCGTCCTGCAGTTCTAGACCCACAGGAGGGAGAGGGGGAAAAAACACCCACAGGATGTCACTCCAAGTTTGCTCCTGCTCTCTTGCCATAATAAATTGTTTTTCATCTCCAAAATTCCAGCCTGGTTTATTTGAACAGCACACTGTGGGACTCCTCTTTGATCAGATGCTCCTGCCGTCGCAGGAACAAAAAAGTGCGAGGAAGACTGACGAGTCAAGCGCCAGGAGAGACGGGATCATTGGAGAAGTGTTTTCCTTTGATCTGCTGAGGCGAATGAATAATGAGGCACAAACAAGCAGGCGTGGCGTCACGGTGGCAGGGTTGAGTTGGCTGGTGCTCAATTAGACTTTATTGAGGAGCTTGTTGTTTGAAGACAGGCTTCTGGGTCAGAACACACATTGTTGAGTGCAAGGTCTCATGAGATATCATATTTATTGGGTGTATATACGGCTGTGAATACTCCGCATGAGATGAAACATTTGTCCCCTGCTGAGTCATTTCCCCACCAGGATCTTTTAAAGGGGAATCGCGCGCAATTAATGCATAAAATACCAACACAAAAAGATAAATGAAATGCAAAACACATCAGTAGTGCTGTTTTTCTCACAAGAGATGTGATAGTTTAAAAAAAAAAAAAAATCGAAGTAATTTGACCTAAATTAATGAAGCCACATGTGAGGATGACATGGTGGTGCAGTGGTTAGCTCTGTCACCTCACAGGCGTTTGCATGTTCTCCCTGCATCTGCATGGGGGTTCTATGTATATATATATATATATATATATATATATATATATATATATATATATATATATATATATATATATATATATATATGTGTGTGTGTGTGTGTGTGTGTGTGTGTGTGTGTGTGTATACATATACATATATACATATACATATACACACACATTGGTACGATCCAATTAGTCAGCAGCCTTATTTAAGCTGAACTGAAGCAGCTGTGTTCCTCCTGCTTCTGGCAACTCAGGACTAAATAGTGATGATCTTTAGGCTGGTTCTTCCCACATCATCACAGGAGGAGCTAAACAGCTGACCCTCAAGCGCACAGCACCACACAGGACAACCAGTTCCACACAAGGGAAGGACTCAGCCGCGAAGCTGCAGTTTGAGGTTTTTGATTTTTAGTGCGACTGGGACAACCATCATTGAACAGCGAAAGATGGCAGCCATCAGCCACTTGATAAGACAGCGCTGACGTCTTTCCTCGGCCGCATGACGGCAAACATCCCACAAGCCGGCAGTCGTTTGGGTTAACAAATCACTAACTGGTTTCACCTGATCAATGATATAACACATCTGGCATGTTGATTGGTGGGGCACCTGTTCAAGAACCAGCTCTGATGCGTTCACTTCACACTCAGGTTAAATACCTGGGACTCCATTTGAAAGTCTTTTTGGGGAGCTGAAACTTCCTCAAGTGGACATGACACTTCCTGGTCTACACTTAAAGACCAGGATGAGAACATTGAATCAGTGAAATGAGGCTGATAAAACAGAATTGGAAATATCTTAAGCCCTGAAAATAGGTAGAAACCAATGAGTGACATGAAAATGTATGTTTTGGCAGCAGGCTGCAAACAAAGCTACAGCTGCTCCTCTAGAGTGCTGAATGAAGAATAATAAGAAAATAAAAACACTATAATAAAGACCGAAGGAGACGACCACAGATTTAGACAAGAATCGTTTATTTCTCCATTTTCAAGGGTACAAAGACAGCAGAGAGACTGTGGTGACGTCAAGTCCTCTGGACATGTGTTTGAAACGCTGGCGTCGGCCATTCGCTCGCTGTGGATGGTGTCGGTGGAGAGACGCGCAGACGTCAACGTGCCTACACATCAACACATTAAGGCTCAATCTCTGCTACAGCCGAGCTATAAAATCGTGGGACAAAGAAAACAAGTGCGGCACTTTTCAATTTATGGAGACCGTGATCCTCTGCCAGCAACCCCAGGAATCTCGGCAGCACGTTAATCGGCTACTGTGATTTAAAAAAAAAAAAGTCCACTGATTATTGATCATCCATGAAAATCTGAACCGTCCACCGTCATCTTATGGGCTAGGTGGAAAATATTAATACTTTCAAAATATAAGTCTTTATGCTATGCTAAGCTAAGCTAGCATTGATTGTGGCTCCTCGTTACAGGCAAGATACGAACAAGCTCCATTTTTTTACTCCAGCCAAGTAAAGCCAACATGAACCGCCAAAATATCCACTGAAACACATTTGCCATAAGTGCATGTCTCTGCACTTGACTGAGGGGGAGTCTTTTTTTTTTGTTTGTCCTTTTTCAGGCTAGTGTTAGCAAGGTTAAGGATGCTTGTCGGTTAGGTTTTCTCGTGTTAAAGATTGCTGATCATTTTTGTTTTTTTTTTTTGTAAGAACGATCAGGTTAGCAGGCAGAAGGGAATCACTGGTTTCACCCTGAGCTCCTCGACTCAGACGGCAGACCAGTAAAAAGAAGAGAGGAAAAAAAAAAGATAAATCCTAGACACGATCCAGAGCTCGGAGGAGGCTTCAGTCACACCTGGGCTCTAAGAAATACCAAAAATCTAATAAATACTTTCCCTCTCCACGTTTTACCAATAAAGCGATTCGTAACTGACATAAGACACATTCAAGTACTTTTATTTGATTTGAGGATCCGCTCGTTCATAATTTGGAGGAGGGTGCGAAGCCGCCGGGTGACGGCGGCTTCGTCGTGTTCTGAGGTGCGTGTACGTGAGCGGGCGACCCGGCGCGCCGCCGGGTCGTCCGTGTCAGGTCCAGTCCACTCGGTTTGTCGCCGGGGGAGGGGGGGGGGGTGAGGGTCTCCGCCTACATCTCGGTCAGGAAGTGGGCGCGGCCGTTGTCCTCCAGCCGGCGGGTGAGGATCTCGCAGCCCGTCTCCGTCACCAGCAGGGTGTGCTCAAACTGGGCCGAGCGCCGCCCGTCTCGCGTCACCGCCGTCCAGCCGTCGGGCCAAGTCTCGTCCTTGCCAGCCGCCTGACGCGCACACACACACACACACACACACACACGAGAAGAAACGGTGACATCAAATGGTCTCACTCTCCCTCTTCTGAGCTTGCCAGTAAACTACGGTGGCCTGCGCACACAAACCTGGACACCTCGTCACACCTTCTTCTTTGTTGGTTTATTTGAGGATGTGAGCGTTCATTCTAATTACGAAACGCGCCGTCAGGCGACCTGGATTGTCCACACTAGGCTTCCATAGAAATATGGCAGTACAAGACGTCAGCTAACTGGGAGAAAGACCCTTGATCTATGAAGATTCTTATATGTAAAAAAAGAACTGTGCTAAGGGTAGGAAAAACAAATTCACTTTTATTAATATATTTATGGGCAGTATGTTATGGTTATACCAATATAAAAATTGTTCATCAGGCCAAACATTACACACTGGACATTTAATAATAAAAAAAAAAAATAAGCAGTCGCCTCACCTTCACATATCATTGGCTCGATGGTGAACACATGGCCAGGCTTCATCACTCCCACTGCTTTGTTTTCTAGGGGAGAGACGGCGGATTTGTCCCGTTTGTATTCGGGCACGAGCGAGACGAGATCTGAGAGGGGAATTCCCCGGAACGCCGGGACACGGCTACTCACTGGCGTAATGTGGCACGTTGGGGGCGGTGTGGAAAAGCCTGTGGATGCCGTGGCCGCAGTAGCTCCTCACCACCGAGAAGCCGCTGGCCTGAGCGTGTTTCTGGATGATGTTGCCCAGCTCTCTGTAGCGGATGCCGGGCTTCACTGTGGAGCGGAGAGCGCGAAGTGACGAGAGGCCACGGCGTTAGCGGCGCAGACATGGCGACGGAAGGGGGTGCAAGTGAATGTGAAAGCAGGGAGGGCCGCACCGGAGTCGATGGCTTGCATAAGGCATTCGTACGTGGTCTGAACCAGTTTCTTTGCTTCTTCGTCCACGTCGCCCACGAAGAAGGTCTCGTTCAGGTCGCCATGGAAACCGTTGTGGTACACCGTGATGTCCACTGCAGGAAGCCACGACAGCATGTAAGTCAGACTGCTTTTCATGTTACATAAATGTCTATACATGTTTACTGTAGGTGTGTGCGTGTGTATATATATGCATGCATGTATGTAGTGTGTATGTATATACATATATATGTGCGTGTGTATATATACACACACATATGTGTGTATACATATATATACAGAGATGTATATGTGTATATATATATATACACACAGTACATGTACACATATATACATATGTATACACATATATATATGTATACACATATATATATGTGTATACATACATATATATGTGTATACATATGTATAAATGTGTACATGTATACATATATATATATATGTATATATATATATACATATATGTATACATGTACTGTGTGTATATATATATATACACATATACATCTCTGTATACATATGTATACACACATATGTATACATCTCTGTATACATATGTATACACACATATATATGTGTGTGTATATATACACACACACATATATGTATATACATACACACTACATACATGCATATCTATACACACACACACATACTGTATATGTCTAGATTGCTATTTCCACACAAAGACACAGAGCGAGCAGCTGAGCAACCATTGAGTCATTCATTAGATTTCTGATAGATGTGGAATGATGAGGGAAAAAACTGAAAATACAACAGGGAGGGTTTGTGTAAGAGGAAGTTCTCTACAAGTTAAAAGGTTAATGAAACGATTTGTCAGGACAGCCCACACAGCGAGGCGTGCGCCAATTCTAAGAATTCCGCCAGACACTGTGGGGGGAGTGTCGGCCGAGTGATGAAGCCTCTTCTCCGTCCTGTGGAGCAGAGCCTGTTCCGAACACGCGGAGAGGCGCGTTGCGTCAAAGCCTCTTGTTGCAGGGGGTCCGGCGACGCACCTCCCAACCCGCAAGAGCGAGGCGAGTGACGCCTGCCAATCGGTGCGCAGAAAACCACAGGGGAAGCCCGTCCGCGGGGGCGGGGCCTACCGTTGAGGATGTCGCCCTCCTGCAGCGGCCGTCTGTCCGGGATGCCGTGGCAGATGACCTCGTTGACGGACGTGCAGCAGGACTTGGGGAAGTTGTAGTAGTTGAGCGGCGACGGGTAGCAGTTCCTCGCCGTGCAGGCCTGGCGACAGCGAGCACATCGCGGGCACGTTACAACCTCGACTGGCGGCGTCGCTGCCTGTCTATTTTTATTTTTTTTATTTTTTTTAACACATATGTCTGTGTGTTTCTACCAGATGCACAGCGTGGTCGATTTCTTCCGTGGTGACGCCCGGTTTGACCATCACAGCCGCGATATCCAGGACTTCTCGTGCCAGCTGCATCGTTTCCAAACAATCAAGCAAAAACAAAGAGCCGCAGATTAAAGGCACTGAAAATCTCAAATCCCAGCACCACCAAACCAGCAGGGTCGGCGCCCGCCACGCCTACCTTGCACACCACCCTCATGCCTTCGATGTCGTCGGCGGAGAGGATCTTAATCTGCGACGTCCCCTTCAGGAACTGCTCCGACTCCGAGACGCCTGCATGGCGGGGGGAGAGGACAAGACGGGCCTCCGTCATTCACCCGCTGACGCCAATCAGCCGTCCCGAAAAAAATAAAACAGCCGCCGCTCGTCTGTCAGGACTCTGAGACGGACGTCAGCTGGGAGATTTAGTCCTGACAGACGACTGTGTGTGTGTGTTTGGAGCTGACGGATTCCATCGTGTGCGCCGTCCTGCGGCCCCATTGGGCCTTCGCGCTTCCGCGTGTGCAGCGAACAATCGGCACAAACAACGTGAAATGTCCAGATCCTCACACCGACAACCCAAAGAGTTGAAACTGGACCACAGAGAGGAGGAGGCAGCAGCAGCAGCAGCAGCAGCAGCTGGAAAACTGCTCCGACTGGATGGCGACACTCTTGACACATTACGTCCTTAAATTGACGTTTATAGTGACGCGAGACAAAGTCGATAACGAGCTTATGAGCCAATCGTGCGGTTGCTGCTGCAGGAGACCGACTTCAAGATCGCGCTTGTCGAAAACCGACCTCGATCGGAGCGGTTTTAAAACTTCCTGCAGCGGCTCCTCTTGCTGGCAGCAGTGCGTAAAAGGCCTTGGAATCCAAGACTTTCAGCGAATTGAGGCACAATTAATGGGGAGAAAGATTAAAAAGAAATAAAATTAAATCCTCGAAAATCCTCAAGAACACCAAGCCTGAGCCTGAGCTCTGCTCCCCGACCTGCTGCTTCTGACTGCACGAGGGATCTTTTGGGCTCGACGGCATCTTTCTCAACGAACGCAGAGGCTGTTGGCAGCGCTGCAAAGCTTTCACGCCGGCTTGTGTGCAAAGCTTCTGGCTGAGTCGTCCTGTGGTCTGAGCGTCGCCCAGTCCGCTCAGGCCACGGGGGTTGGGGGACAGGAAGCGAGCAGGGCCCTTATGCATCCTGACAGCTTCTACGCGTCGGTCAAATCTATAAGCAAATCAAGCGCACCCCCTCCTCTGAGAACTGAGGGTTGGGGGGGTCGACGGTGCGAGAGCAACAATCGATTGCACTTACTTCAGCTTCAGTGGGGGCTGCTACAGGAAAAAAAAATAGCAGAGGAAAACAAAACAACAACAACAAAAAATAATCAGTGTGGCCACTCAAGCAACACAAGCATTCCATAATGTTAGCAGCCAGTGTGTTGCACTCTATGATGATCATAACGATGATAATATTTCTTTTCCAATAACAGGGCTGCAAACAATTAGCCCTCTGCGGGCCGCTGCGGCCGAGTCCCTTTCAGAGGAGGCCGTAACCATGGCGACCGGCGGGATCCAATCTATTACGTGACAAGGATGGAGGCGTTGCCATGGTTGCACCGTGAATAGCAAGAGCCCGGGGAGGTGGAGGTAAACAAGGAAGGTTGAAAACCGTCGTACGTGAGGCCCGAGGCGGCGGCGGCGACGACGGCTTCGCCGCCGCCGCTCGAACCATCCCGGCTGGGAGAGAGTCTGCAGTCACCTGTGGCTGCTTTAAGGCGATCAGACAGACAGACAGGCTGCGCTGGCCGGCGTTTACACGGTGAGAGCGAAACCACAACGAACCCCACTGGCTCATCAGTGCATTTGTGCAAAGAAAGAAAAAAAAAAAATGAAGGAGAAACGAATGCATGGAAGAGCAGCGTCTACACGGCAGCTGCAGCGAGACGAGGGAAGTTTGGTTGACCGGAAAACAGAGTTTTAGGCGGTGGTGGTGGTGGGCGAGAGGGGGCGGGGCTACCTCTTGGATGGTCAGAGTAGTCGGGTCTTTGGATGGCGCTGGGCACAGGTCGCTTGGGGGTCTGCAAACGGCAAGGGTGCAGAAATTAGTTCACATAACTGACAGAAACAATGGAGTCCAAACTACACCACAGTAGTTTTTTTTAAACAGCAGCAGCAGCAGCGTACCAGTGGGTAGTGCGGGCGTAGCTTCCCGGTGTAGCGGTAGCCCGGCCAGGGGTCTGTGTTGATGTCCTTCTCCACACAGTTCTTGGATTCATTCTGGTTCTTGTCCTCCTCTGCAGCAAACAAAGCAAAAGGCCCCTGAAGCATCTGACACCGCGGTGCTGGTTCACACTCCAGGCCACGGCGCTCCACTCTCTCGCATTAGCGCCTCGGCTGAAGCTTTAATCAGGCGAAAACTTGACCGAGTGGCCGTGGCTGCTCTGTGAGACTTACTCGCTTTTTTGTGCAGCAGCTTGTGAGACGCCCAGCTTCCTTTGAAACATTCCTGGAAGGAAAGGACAGGTCACTTAAAATGCGTTGCGCACTCACAGATCCTGAGCCGCGGAGTGAACGAAACTCGCTCCTGCATAAATATGCACAGTCACAGTTTGTCATTTTGAGTTGCAAAGAAAGTTCAGAGTTCCACTGGACAGTTGACAGCAACACAGACAGGGGGGGGGTGGTCGTGGTGGGGTGAGAGAGGGCGGGGTCAGGTTGCACAGCCAAAACTGCAACGGCTGCAGAACTGCCCCAAGGGTCAAATGCCAGGGCACTATATGAAAAATCACACGCGGCCACATGACGAGATGGGACAGTCCAGCTCGGGAATGGGTGAAAGGGAGTCCCCGTACAAGTCAGCTTTATCTATCGGCAACCTATACTGTCGAGTTGTGTCACAACTTTACAGTTGTACTGTTTCACTGACGGACAACTCACTCACTCACTCTTGTAGACAGGAAGACAGCTGGCGTATAGAGGAAAGTAGTGCCAGCATCGTAGCGAGCTGCTCCGCCTGATCACATCGCCACCCACCGACGGTGCTTCAACCGCATTACAATGGGTGAATAAATAAACCCACCCTCCAATTAAACCTCTGGGGCCGATTCACAGACCGTTTCAGAGGAACTCGACTTTAGATTTGATTTTTTGATTTTTGACCCGGGACGTTTCCAATCAGCCACCTTGGCCAGGCACGCAACAGTTAGCTAGCGGCGCGCTCCCTCTCGGCTCTGGCTGCATTCACACGAGGCGATGGCTGAAGTTGCAGCTAACAGTTGACGTTTTAAGATTTAATGCGGAAACATGACAGAGCGTGCCGTTATTTGTGACGGCAACTGCAGTTGTGGGGGTCCACCGGGTGGAAGGAAGCCACACTGACACTGCACCACCTAGCTTGACAGCTACTAGCAGCCGCGTGATACAACGCCGGGGCCCTGGTCCCGGGTCTGCAGCCGCCCTTCGAGGAGGACGCGCCGGGGACGCCGCTGCTTACCTGCGAGCAGAAGTACGAGCCCTGGATGCCGAGCTTGATGCAGGTGGGACACTGGAGCTTGGCATCCTTGCTGCAGCCCTGTGTCTCGCACTCCCTTCTGGCCTCGGTGCTCGCCATGCCTGCGTCTGCTGGAGGGGTGGAGTCGCCGGGAAGCAGCCAGCCAGAGGCGGCAAACGGCGCATGTGCGCGGCGGCCGGCCAGTGTTACGGCGAGTTGTGCTCGACCGGCGAGAATTGCGCGCATCTCGCGGGAGCTGTACAGATGCGGTGGGGAACGTGGTAATGAGATTGGGTATGTATTAAAAGTATACTTATTTTATTACCCATAATCACCAATATTTAAGTCGAAGTTCCGGTTCTTTCCATCGCAAATCTGTGTTTCTCCTTAAAATTCCGAGATTAAAGTTGTCACTCTAATTACAATGAAAGAAACAAAAATATATGTTTTAAGACAACTGGTACCCAAACACTGTTACTATTTTAAGATGCTATTCTTAGCTGAGTTTTTTTTTTAAATTCAGGGTTGACCTCTTGTGCGCGTGATAGTCTTCTCCACTGAATAGAACAGCATTCACCCAATAACTCGTCGTCCACATATCAGCTCTTTTTTTTATATAGCATATGGATCCATCAGATTGTGTTTTTGTGTCGGTTTGGCTCGATGGTGTGAGTATTAATAAAGAGATTAAATTATGAAACGCTGAATGACAGGGAATAACAGCAAATTAATAAAATAAGCACTTTAATTTGCTAAAAGTAGGGCCCTGTCTAGTAAAGTTTCACAGTGAGGTCAGTGCCTCTATTAAAACTCATGTTAATGTTATGAATGTTACAGTTTTATTTATTTATTTATTTATTTTTCCAAACGTAAAACCCAATATCGAAGACAAGGTTTATTTTTGAGCCGTCCGTTTCGGCTGTGCCCGCTCCCGTCGCACATAACTCGCCATAACACCGTCACACTGCGCAGCCTCGTCCAATGAACAGAAACTTTCCTCACAGAGATTTGTAAGATGGCGACCGCCGAACCGGTGAGTGCTCTCCACTCTGAACATGTCAAAACACTTTCCATGGGTTTTCGTTTCTCGCTGCTTCCGCGACGGAATGCGACCGAACCGGAGGCAGGAGAACAACTTTAGGTGTCGGTCCGGTGTGAAAAGTGGACCATTAACCGGAAAGCAGGCGCTCTTTGGGGGGTAGTTTCTAGTTTGTGTGACAGTGCCACGACCCTAAACTTGGACGAGGAATGTTTTGTGAATGGAGATCTCCCGAGTTTAAGGCTGACGCTACAGCTAACCGAAGCGCCGTTCACCTTTCCGTGGCGAACTCCCATTACAAAACGTGCCTTTTTTTAGCCTGGCGTGAATTTGCCGCGGGTTTTTGGAGTCTTCTGTACAACTTCTATGACACGGCATGTTTATTACGGGCTGCCGTTCAATTCGGTGTGAGAAACCGCGTGGTAGAGTGCAAAGTTTGGCAGAAAGTCTGCGCTCAGTTTGGGCTGTCAGCGCTCCCTGCTGACCTCTACGGGAATCCGGCGTCAGTTTTCGTTGCTCAGGCTAATGCTAAGTGATGGCAAAAACAAAACAAAAAACCCTCTGGTTTAAACCTAAAAGTTTTCCCCTGTCTATTTTTAACACGAAACAAACTGGTAGACTTCGGCACTGGACGCTAATTGGCATGGCGCAACTCAGACTTTGGCATTACGGCTTGACCAAACAAGGAGTTCTCAGAGTGGTCGCGATGAATGGAAACGACACGTTGTTCTTTCCGCACGTTCGCAAACAAAGTTGGGAGCAGACACAGCTGTCCGCGTGTGAACGACGGACAGTAAAGTTTTAGTCGAGCCACCGTGGCTAGTGGGTTAGCCACTGTAGAGCTAGTCGGGGTGAAAGTGTTGCCTCGCGTCACGCAGTGAAATGTGCCCCAGATGTTCCCATCATGTTCCATGAGTGGTGCCCGCTGACGTCACCGGTTTATCACGTTAGGTCCCTTCTGACGTTGCTTTTCCCCAAGTGCAGAATCTGCTTCAGTTTTATGCGATTTCAGCGGCTGCTTGTCCTATTTTGTCCTAATTTAACCACCACCACCACCCTACCTTGTGTCTTGTATCTAACGTGGATATCCTTCCCGGATTGTTATGCTTTTGGTGATTTCCCTTTATTACCTCTTCATTCCAGGAAAACAAGCCCAGTCCCCCCCAGCCTGACGAAGACGCAGCTGAGGAGAGCGGACAGGAGCTAGTCAACCCTGAATCCTACATCAAGCACCCCCTCCAGAACAGGTCGGCGCCCTCGTCGGAATGCAAACTGCAAAACTGCATCTGATTGGAGTGAACCAGGCTGTTCACACCAACTAACAGCCACTCTCGTCTCGAGGGTCCTGTCGCGTCCTGCGTAATTAATCTCTTGAAATAACTGATGGCGGCGGACTGTTCATTTTTCATGTCAACATTGGCGGGTGGCCTCTCACAGAGGCGGCGCGAGCATGCGGTGGTTAATGGCTTGCCCTAAGCCGCACTGATGAACTGGGAAAGTGTCCAGAGCGTAATAAAAAAAACAAACAGGCAGACGTAGATTGGTTGGAACGAGGGCCGCATACAGGTCATCAGCGAGTGACTGGATGGAACAATAATCAAGGAATCTCTTTTTTTTTTTTTTTTTGCTGGACCAGATGTCATTGGTTGATGTTCGTGCTGGTTTCACAAAACATTTCCTTTCTGAAGAAATCACTTTTTTTTTTTTTTTTTTTTTTTTTTTTAAGTTGTGAAACCCAGCAGATGTTACCAAAACAGGCAGTGAAGTCTAAATATAAGCACGAAATACCTTCTATGTTTCTGTATAAATAGATAACATGCTCATTAACGACATTTATTGAGAATGCAACTCTTAAACAGAATTAAGTCAAAATAAATTGCAGGCATTGAGGAAATTTTCACTTCTTGTTGGCGCAGGTTCTTTGGTGTACACCAACTTTCCCAAACGTTCCTGCTGCTAGTGTATCACTGCCTGCTGCCGCCGCCGCCGCTAATTTTAGCCCGCTTCTCTCTCTACGTGTTTCTGCGCTGGTCTTGTGTGAAAGTGGATTCTCTCCCACAGGCCAAACAAAGGCCGTCTGCACCGGACCGCCGCCTTTATTTCCCCACAGTAACACCTGTGATTGCCTTGTGTGACCTGCGCTAACTGCTCGGATCCTCGCGAAGAAGGCTTTTCCACTCCGGCAGGCTGCCGCGACTCAGTGCGGCGGCGCCGCGCTCTAGATTTCCAAGTCTCGGACTGTCGTGATTCAACCGCACGGTTTCACAGTAAAACTTACCGGGTTGGAGCCTCTTGACTCTTTGTGCCCCACAATAATAAGAGCTGCTGATGTTTTCCACCTCTAGGTGGTGCCAAGTGCTCACTGGCTGGGGGTTGGTCACTGCAGAGGTGGGACTTGTTGAGGTGCGGGGTCAGCAGTGAGAATTGAGGAAATTGGGGCAGGAACAGAGAGGGTTGTCAGCCTGTTTATAGGATGGAATAATTGCACAATTTTGCACAACTTTATAAGAAAAAAAAAACCAAAAACAAGAAACTCCCAGACTGACTTTTTTTTGTTTGTTTGCTTGTTTGTTTTTTACACGTTCTATGTGTTAAATGCTGCTCTTGTTGACATTTTTCTGAGCTGAATACAAACATTTTCCAGGCATGGCGCCCTCAAAACGAGCAAAGGGTTAAAGGCTTTTCCAGCTTTCTTGCTTATTTCCCAACCGTGAGAACGAGCGGCAGCTGCTGAGCCTTAAGAAGGACTCAGGGCCGGGCCGCTACGACACGGCGTGGCAACTAATTAAACCGAGCGAGCGAGCGGCGGCGGCCCGCGACCGCGTACGGCGGCGGCAGCAGCAGCAGCATCCAGGTGCAGCCGCGCGCCGCTCGTTAGCGCCGAGGCTCGACGGCGCTCGGCGGCTGCGGTTTACCCCCGCGCCTAATTGGGGGGACTTGTTTTATTCATGCGCCTCCTCTTCTCTCTCTTTTATTGTTAATTCCCTCCCACCCCCACCTCCCCCCACCTCCAGATGGTCCCTGTGGTTCTTCAAAAATGACAAGAGCAAAACGTGGCAGGCCAACCTGCGACTCATCTCCAAGTTTGACACGGTGGAGGATTTCTGGGCGTAAGGAGCAGTGAATCTACCGCAGAGAGAGAAAAAAAAAAAAAATCAAAGGGAAACGACAATACCAATATTTCTTGACATGGTGTCGGATCAGCAGGCTTGCGTGTGCGTCTCTCCTTTCAGCCTCTACAACCACATCCAGCTGTCCAGCAACCTCATGTCCGGCTGCGACTACTCCCTCTTCAAGGTGCGTTGCATTTGCCCCGCCGCCGCCGCCGCGGTTTAAAGCGGAGAGGTTTTGCGCGGCCGCAGCTGTTGACGGTGCGACGCTGCGCTTGCAGGACGGCATCGAGCCCATGTGGGAGGACGAGAGGAACAAGCGCGGCGGGCGCTGGCTGCTCACGCTCAACAAGCAGCAGAGGAGGATGGACCTGGACCGCTTCTGGCTGGAGACCGTACGTTCGCACTGGCGCCCTGGCCCGCTGGTGAAGCGGCCGTCGTCGGACGTTCCAGTAGCTACGCTTCCATGACAGCTTTTCGCGAAATAAAAGCGACATTTGTAAAAATTTCGACAGAGCACAATTGCGATTTGCAGGCGTCTCCATTGAACGGTGTGAAGCGCATAAGCCGTAGTTCTCTAAAACCCGTAAAATCTCGCCTCACACGACGTAATTATCGTAAAATCTCGCGAGAATTTCGAGAATTCCGTTTGTTGTTTGTTTGCTGTCAACAATGGTTGTTACATTTTTCTCTTTGATTACTTGCAAAAAATATTGCGTCTCCTCCTCCGTCCAAACATAACGCGCCATCTTCACTTGAAGGTAACTGGTCACGTGAACCCCGTGCGTCCCGTCCGGCGACGCGTAAATGCGACAAAAGTGTTTCCATGAGACTTTTGCGACGTACCTCGATATCGACACGTCTGAAACACCACCTCATGACAGCGTCAAAACCTTTTCGCCATATTTGAGAGGTTTTTCGAAATTCTAGCGGTAATCGAAACGCAGCTACTGTGAACATTTTGATTATTTCAAGGCTCCACTGTGTTTGGTCGGCTTCCGAGTGCAAATGCGTTGATACACTTAAAAAAAACCAAAAACAAAAAAAAACAAGTTGCATAATTCATTCAGAAGAAGCGCACTGAGCCCACGATGTGTTCATGACCTTGTTGCAGCTGGAATCCGTTCCCTCCACTGTCCATTCTGACGCGTCGGATGCTCGTGGGCACCGACGGATCAATAACACAGACATCCTCAAGGACGGATGCTGGAATGTCAAATTCATCCGGTGGAAACGTAAAATGTCAGCCGGTGGACAGCCAAGCGAAGGCGATACGGCAGCATCGGTTATACTCCCTCTGGCCACCGGCGGCAGCACCGACCCCTTGATAACAACAGAGTTTGCTGCTGGCAAGACGACGCTTGTCTCTTGCATTTCACCGGTTTTCCGCAGTTAAAATTAAGAAGCTGATCGTGGACTGACACGTTTGCAGATATCGAGCACGTGTGTGGACAGCGGACACTCTGGGGATTTGAGGAGGGGGGTGGTAATGCTGAGTTCTGATCCCCTATAAATCCTTGCGCCGCTGTCAGATTTATTCCTGAGTGAGCTTTTATTTTGCCCTCGGCTCGTTATTCAGGGTCAGGGTTAGTAAAAAATAATTATCGTTATAAATACCAGGATAGCTTGAGCCGACGTGACCACAGTCTGCAAGTTGCAATGGCAATTTGATCAGACATTGAGTGTTTTTGAACGGCGCCACCTAGCGGCTGCGTGGCCCAGTTCACCGTGGTGGGTTTGACCCCCTCCCCCGCCTTCCCTCTGCCCTCACCAGCTGCTGTGCCTGGTGGGCGAGGCCTTCGACGACCACAGCGACGAAGTGTGCGGCGCCGTGGTCAACATCCGCTCCAAAGGCGACAAGATCGCCGTGTGGACGTCGGACTACGAGAACCGGGAAGCTGTGACACACATAGGGTGAGTCCGTCCGCTCTGCTGCTGCTGCTGCTGCCGCCTTCAGCAATTTTTTTGAATGGTTTCGTCCCCAACAGGAGAGTTTACAAGGAGCGCCTGGGGCTCCCCATGAAGATGACCATCGGCTACCAGTCTCACGCCGACACGGCCACCAAAAGCGGCTCCACAACCAAGAACAAGTTTGTGGTTTGAGAACGTGCCCTACGTGCCTCTTTCATTTCCTTGTCTTATTTGTTGTTGTCGGTGGGGGAAGAAGGACAAAAAAAAAAAAACCAAACAAACACAACAGAACGCAACCCTATTGTTTACTCTGCTGCGAAAAGACTCTTGCGGAATGCAACCTGGAAGAGGAAGCAGTCCGAGAACGACGAACACGTTGTTCCGCCAGCCAGCCGGCCAGCACACCAACCACAGGACGGAACGAGGCGACGTGCGGAAGACAGACGCACGTGAACGCATCTTCCTTAACACTAACAGCAAGAGGTATTATTCTTGATGGAAGAGAGGTAGAGTGCTGCAAACCCTATGAAAAGATAATGTTTTTTTTAATTCAGGGAATTGTGAAACGCATTAAAATCTAATGTATATTTCCCCTCCCCCCTTCAATTTCCTTTTTTTTTTTTTTTTTTTACAGCACTTTCGGTTTGCTGTAATCTTTAATGACATGAAAAGCCTTTAATTTATTTTTGATTTGCCTGCATATTAGACTAGACTTTCTGTTTTATGCTTTTTGCCTTGAACTGTTGCACGTTCTCTACCTTTTTAAAAAGTATTTCATCACTCGTATTCATTTAAGTGTTAATATAATAATTATTAAAACATTGGTTTTGCAATTAACCCGCCTCAACGCGCCTCCCATTTCCTGTCTTGATTTATGAACATCATAAATCAAAAAAAAAAAAAAAAAATCCCAGCTGGTCTTTAAGTGTCTCTTCCAAACCCGCCAACGGTCTCGCTATCATCCCGACATTGTTTCAAATGTCAGAATAAAAAGAACTTTATATAGAAAAAGGTTGCTGTGGGCAGCGGCGTTGCTCGCCGTCCCAGTTCATCGCCACCTTTTCCCGAAAATGTCACTTCGCCATCACAAATGTCATCGGCGTCTTAAGGATCGCCCTCGTTTCAAAGCAGCTGCGGCAGCGGCTGATCGGAGGGGCCCGACGTGATGAAGCGTTAAGTGGCCCGGACGGTGATCAGCTTCGCGGGCGCCCAGTCCGAGTCGTCGTCGTCGTCGCCGTCGCCGTGCTGGTAACCTTTAAAGGACAGTCGCCGTCAACAGCGCGAGCGGGAACGAAGGCCAGAAGTTATTCAGAAATGTACATGACGCTGCCATACAAATGTGACGACGGAACACGAGACTGCAGGTTTAGGTTAGATCCAACTTTACTGATATTGCACAAGTAATTAGCAGCGTATTAAATACAAATGTACACTATAAACACTATACATATGATAAACATATATGTATATGTGTGTGTATATACGTATGTATGTATATGTATATATATATGTATATATATATATATATATATATGTGTACATATATGTGTATATATATATATACATGTGTACTTATATGTGTATGTATATATATATATATATACACACCATCTATATATGTGTATATACTGTATATGTGTAGTTAGTTAGTGTATATATATATATATATATATATATATATATATATATATATATATATATACACACATATATATATATAAATGCATTTAGTATCCAAACAGAAGTGTTTAGCATTTACCTGGGAGAAAGCTGTGGGGAAGAAGCTGTTCCTGAACCTGTTGGTTCCTGTCCAGAGACTCCTGTAGCGCCTCTCATAGGGCAGGAGGTTGTTGGGTCAACGGTGCTTCAGAAGTTTTTTGCGACGCCGTGGGAGAAGTAACAAATCTCTCCGTCATCCTCAATTTCATCAAAAACAGTAAAAAAAAAAATATATATATTTTTTAAAGCAATTCATTAGTGCAGAATGTCTCCTGGCAGCTCCGGCTTGGCGACGCGCTATAACTTTAACCGGGGCCGCGGCGGCGTGGTGGGTGTGCTAAATTGAATAGAGGCCAGCCGGCCTCCAGTCGGCTCCTTGTTTTCCACTTATCAAAGCCCCAAATACACTGACGCGATACCTCGGCTCCAATAAAGCCACGGCAGATGACGGATATGATCCGGGAGAGGCCTCAAAAGTCGTGCGGAGGGAAAAAAAAAAAAAAAAGAATCGGCGCTTAACTAAATGACTTGGTAGCCTTGGGTGTCACCTTGCAGCCGTAACATTAAACACACCTGTGCTGAATATATTTTCCAGCTGACTGGTGTTAAGGCTGAGCCAGGATTTCCCTCATGATGCTGCGGCTCAGGGCCGCTGCTAATAGGTCTAATCACCGCAGCTGCTGTCAATCACCCTGGGCTGGACTGGACGCCAGTGAGCTTGTTGTAAAAGGCAGACGGGCCGCAAGCAGGAAGGGACGGATTTGTTGACGCTGCCGTGCAAGGATTTCACTTTTAAAAGGTGGCAATTAAGGGCCTGAGCGCCCGCCCTGTGGGTTGCACTGCGGCCTCGACCGTCAACCTCTGCAGGACTGCGGGTGGCGACGCTGACCGACGACAGGCTCGACTTGACTTCTGTCCATGTTGCTGCAGGGCGTCTTGGGAAAATCAACCCAGAGGGAAGGCATAAGGCAGTGAGTACAGTTGAGAGCCAAGTAGTGTATAAAGGTCCATGGTTGTGCTGAATTCATTGCGCTTTCTAACTTGACTCCGCCCTCTGTGGCCACCTTCGTTTTTGCTTGAGACTCCCAAACGTGCGAGGTTCGAGAAAACGTAAATTTCAGTGGGTGGCTGCAAGCAGAGGGCTAACTACGCTGTTTTCTGGTCATTGGTTGGAGTGTCTTGAATATATTAAAACGCAATCAAGATGTGAAAGTGTTCAGATCGTGGGACCTTTTAGTTTCCAATCTCAGATTTTAGCCGTGAAATCCGATCTTTCCCGGTATCGAATCACACGACGTGCGTGAAGCACACGACTGGACGTGTTGAGATTTCTCTGGACAACTAATACCTATTGACAAAGCTCTGTGTAACACGGCACCTCCAGTATTTAGAGTCACACGGCCGGCGCGGACGTCGCATTGTGCAGTTTTTAATGATCGAAACCCGTCGGCGACTCTCGGGCTCTTCATCATCCAGCCCGCTCGATTCCTCCTCCCGCCCCCTCGGGTGCTTTCCGGCTCGACTATGTGCCGCGTCGCAGCCTGAAGATCGATGGCAAGAATTTGTTAAGCCGGGTCAGAGGAGGGTAATCGGAGGAGCGGCTGATCGGCCGCCCTCGGGTTATATTTCAGCAGCCGGACACTTTCGCATGTTGGCATCGACACCCCGCCATTAGCGCTTCCGTGTAACAGGACCGCGTGATGATGCGGCCATAAAGGCGTTGTTGAACATGACTTGTGTTCAGCAGGACGAGCAATGTCGCCAGTCAGCATCGGAGTGCTGGTCTTGCAGTGTAGCTGCAGGCCTGAATCCGAAGGATTCCTGCACTTAAAGGTCCAGTGTGTAATATTTGGCCTGAATTACAATTTTAATGTTGCTAAAAGTTTAATGTACTGCTCGTAAGTACATCAAGAAAAGCGTGTGCTCGCAGTACAATAAAAGTCATTTGGTTTTCCTTCCCTAAGAACGGATATTATTTATATATAAGAATATAGTTAGCTGCCATCTTGCACTGCTATACGTCTAGGGAAGCCTGGTGTGGACAATCCGGGTTGTCAGACGGCGCATTTCGTATTCAGGCAGAAAGCTCACAACCTCAAATAAATCCACGAAAAGGAAGATGTGACGAGGTATCCAAGTTTGTGTGCGCAGGCCATCGTAGTTTACTGGCATGCTTGGGAGGGGGAGGTTGAGAGGGTGAATGCTGCAATCTAAAGTGTAACCACTTGGTGTTGCTGTTTCTTCTCAAAATCTCCAAATATTACACACTTAACCTTAAAAGCAACACGTTTGAATTTGGGGGGGGGGGTTTAAAGCACCTCAAAATCATACGCATCTATCATGTACAGTCTGGCTTAGCTTCGGCCATTGGACAGAGGATGTGTTTCTATAAAGCCTATGGTGTGTGTCATGAGGAGCGTCGCATTAGAAAACGTTAAAATGTTATATTAAAAATGTGAAGAAGGAAAAAAAACGATATAAACGATACGATACATCCTCGAATTCCTAAAAAAAAAGTTTGTTGACTTGAAGTCATCTTGAAAACGGAGTTAATGCTCAAAGTGTTGGATGAAAAACATTCTGCTGGCGTCAGTCCTGAGCTGCTTCTATTTGCCCAAGTTAACAACCTTGATGCTGTATGAACATTTATTTTCTGCCAGTAGATTCGCAGAAATGTTTCACACTGGGCCTTTTTGAACGCTGTGTGTGCCGCTCGCGGTTTGGCCAGGCAAAATCCCAGGATGCTCTTGTGCGCCACCTACGTGTTTCTGCAGTATTTTTGGCGCCTGTTTTATGACTTGAGTGCCCAGTGGCTAGTTCTGTCGTGAGGGAAAACTGGTGAGTTTTTTTTTTTTTTTCAAACCCATCGGTGTTAGAGGTGAGCTAAATGCGCTTTATTTAAATGTCAGATTCATTCCCACTGGCCGCCTGTGACTCCTCTCCACTCCCGTAAGCTGCTGTTTTACCCTAACCCCACTTTTTCATACCTTTTCTTTTTCTTTTTTTTCTTGTCATAGCTTCTTTGAACCAGTTACAACCGGCTCCATCGTGCTGCTGAATCTTTATTTGAGGTCCAGGCCTTCAGTACGAAGCAGCGAAACGTTGCCCAGATCAGATGCTAGCATCGATGATGATTGGTGCTTGAACTTCGCAGAATCTTTGGTACTTGAGGAACTGGCGTCCTTGGAAACATCCTCCTGCCAGGAGACTCTCACAGCAGCAGCGGCGGCGTGCGGGAGCGTCAGCGCTCGACGCACGAGTGCACATGCTACATATTTAGCGCGGGTGTCCCCAGAGGGAGGGGCTAACCTTAGCGGCGACACGGAGGAGCACTGACATTTTAAAGTGTCGTACGTTTAAAAAAAAATACCATTTTTTTTTCACGTACGTTTTTTCCTCTTCAGAGTTCTTCAAGCGTTTGCTTTACCCCGCACGCGTTTGCAGAGGTTTGCAGCCCCGGCTGTTTGTTGTTTGTCGTTGTTGTCCCCCCCGCCCCCACTCGCCTGAAGTGCTTTCGCACAATCAGCTGCTTTCAGCTCCGAGCTCGCCAAACCGACGCAGCCTGCAACTATTTTCCCACCCACCCCGGAGCCGCTTTGCCACCTTTTTTTTTTCCCTCCCCCCCGCCTGTTCTCTCCCGGTAATTCCCCAAACTGCGGCAGTGTGTGAATTATGTGCAACAATTAACAGGCTTTGCTTTGTGAGATGCTTGTTGTTGTTTTTTTTTAAACTGTTGTTCCTCATCTTTTGTTTTTATTTGTTAACGTTATACACAACGGCTAAAATAGGCAACATGAAAACCAGCGCCTGATGTAACCGCAGAGAGCCGAGGTTGGTTTTGTGTTCTTTTTTTTTTTTCCCCCCACTGCCTCTTCTTAGCTCTTTCATCGGGCGGCTGAAAGTGTTTTTGAGGCACCTGGAATTTGCCAGAGAGCACAAAGTTATGGCTCGGGTTTTTACTTTCTAACGATAAATATTTGGACAGAGGGGAGAGTCTGGCACCATTAATTATGGATGTTTCATTCAGGCCTGAAATATACAAAAGGATAAAGAAGGTTCAGAACTTTCGCATTTGGTTGCCTCAGTGATTTTGGCGACGCTGAGTGGGAGCTCCCTCAGCTCTCTGTCCATCCACGTCCGAGGATCCCGCCAGCGTTGGGTGAAAAGCGCAACTGGAAACTACAACCGTCCAGATAAGAGCGGCGTTCAGCAGTGACGAGTTGTAACGCGTCTTTAGAATCCATGGAGGAGAAAATGAGTCCATTTCAGTAACATTACAAAGTGATAGTTTTACGTTTTGTCCTCTCATTTCTCAATTACCGATCTTTGGCGGCGTGATGCCTGTCAGACGGCGGCAGCCATGTCGATTCTCTCGTCCAACCGAGCGCTTCTTTTGTATTGAAAAAAAAATGCTTGTATTTAGTGTATATAATGTTGTTAATGATTGTTCCTGGTGCTCCCTCGACACTGTGAATGTTGTTTTTTGCTGATGGCATGATTGTCGCCACTTTTGCATTTCACTGCACGTTCTATGAGCATGTGACAAAAAAAAAAAAAATTTTGAATCAATCACAAGTTGTGTTGTTAGGTGGTGAAACGTGTTTCAGCAGCAGAACCAATGACCGTACAAAATAGTAAATGGACTGCGCTTACATGGCAGCACCTTCACGGTCCCCCAAAGCGCTTTACTATTGCCTCTCGTTCACCCATTCACTCACACACTCATACACCAATGGGTGGCTGCTGGCATGCAAGGTGCTGCCACCTATTGGGAGCAATTTAGGGTTCATCGTCTTGCCCAAGGACACTTCAAACACGTTGACAGTTGGAGCCGGGATTTGAACCGCCAACCGCAGCCAACTGAGTCACGGCTACCCAGAAATAATGACCAAAATAGTTATCCGTAGTTTGCTTTTTTTTTTTTCAAAATTTTGATGTTTTTATCAAACCCAGCAATCCGACCTGTGTGTTATTTTTCCCGCCCAAATCTGAACCCAGGGATTTTTTTTTTTTTTCCTAAAAAAACAACACACACACAAGTCAGCTGGCCCAGTCCAGGACTAAGGTCCAGGGAGACATGAGAGCGCATCCTCCACTGTACTCCACTGCATTTCATCAGGGATCTGAGATTTGGCACCTATGGGGCTCCGCCCACTGCTCACACCATCCTGTTGGTCCCACACCTGGGAGGGCCTGGGAGGGCCTGGTTGGATGGGGGGTGTCCACTGAACGGGGCTTTGGATTGGGTCCAGAGTCGGTGGCCTCCTGGCAGAGTAACAACACAGATACCATCCACCAAACAACACTTTTCTTTTTTTGCCTTTTTTTTTTTTTAACGAGCTTGTTATTTTGCCGCCTTCTCCTGAGGACATTTTCTGCTACACCACACAGAACACAACTTTAATTAATTCCATTAATTATACCTGTGGGTACCTGCTTATTTGGTGTCCATACAGCCTCCCCTTGCCCCGCCCCTCCCACCTCCCCCCCCCCTTCAGTGGAAAAGGTCTACATGGCTGCACGTCTTATTACCGTGGCCTCCCGCGTCGCCGCACTAATGACCTTTTCATTCCTCCGGGGGTCCGACTCCTCCCCCTGTGATCACCGCCTCCGTCTTTCTCGTCCAGCATGAAAACTGCGGCGGCTGCGGCGGTTTCATTACCGGTCGCTGACCAGCCAGCGCGCTTGTTATTCTTATTTATTTATATATTTTTGCCGCCTCTCTTTCTCTCCTGGCCTGAGACACGGCGAGGCGAAATGAGCCGAGCGTCGCCGTATCGACTGGAGACGGACGGAGTGCGAAAAGCCGCTGGCTGCTCACCTCTCGCTTCATCCTCCGCCGCTTGCTTCACCCCCCCCTCCCCACCCCGCGGGACCAATTGGGGGCGTCGGGCAGAGGATTTGCTGCAGACGGACTTGTCGGCGGTGTCTGGGCCTGGTTGGCTCGCGGGACCGTCGCAGGAAAACCGCGCAACTGGTCCGAAAGACCCGAAGACGCTGGATTAGCTCGGTTCACCAGCGGCAAAACCCACCAGGATCCCGCCAGGATCCCGCCAGGATCCCGCCAGGATCCCGCCTGCTCGGGCCACCACTCAGACCCCAGGCACGTCCCTGATTGGCTGCCGACGCTGTCGCAGATTGTGTGAAACACTGCACTTTAAACGTCCTTAGCTTCGACACATTGTTGACTGGAGCGTTTTGTTGTTGTTTTTTTTCTCAGAGCCCAGACTTAAAGTTTGACTCTGGATCTATTTGTGTAATGTTGCATAACGATCACAACATAACTGCACAGTTTGCTGCCTGAGACGTTTACCTAGAAAGTGATTTTTTTTTACATTTATTGTCAAGTTTAACTTGCAGAGGAGTCTAACCTCTGACCCCCTGCAGCAGCTTCTTGAGTCTCCCTGTTGCAAAAAGCTAAAGCAGGAAAAAAAAAAAAAACACTTTATTTTTTTTTTTTCTTTTTTTTTTTTTTTTTTTTTTTAACTCTGTAGCGTGACCTTTGAGCAGATTTCCGACTGCTCCCGCTGTCCAGGTGCTGCTGCTCCGTTTCCAAAGTGTAGCCAGGCCGTCGTACAGACCCTGGACACGAGGAAGAAGACGGAGAGAAAGAAGGGGGAGCAGCGGGAGGCGGCTCGGCAGCGCTGCTGCTCGAGTGAGGAATGGATGGAGTTCTCAGCGGGCGGGAGGTTTATGTAAGTCCACACTTTGTGCCTCAGTGCCTCCAGATATTGATGAGCGGTGATGGGGAGGAAGGGAGTGAAATCTGTTGCTGCAGGCAGACCGAGTGCTCTGCAGCGGCGGCGGCAGCAGCAGCAGCAGCTGTGCGGCCCTGTTAATTCCGCTTAACAAGTCTCTGGTCTTTTCACAAGAAACGCTCTTGCGCGCGGCGACGCCGACTCCGCGGCCGCGACTGTTTCGCCCTCGGGGGCCTCGGAGGTGGCGACCAAATGGCGGCGCCGTCTGTCTCCGGCGTTTCCGCATCCCTGCACGGCCTCGGCAGGCGGCAGCAGGGAGAAGGGTGGACACCTGCGACCCCCCCCGCGGGCGGGCGAGGAGGGACCGACCTGCTGCCTGACGCTCAGATCGCCCGGACTCAGCATGTGCTGTTTTCTTCATTGTCTTGTATCTCGGTGCTGCGTGCTTTCTCTCACTTGCACCTGTTTTCATGACTAGCCAGAACTTCCTCTGTGACTTGTAGCCCGAGATTAAAAATGTAACGCCAATATCAACTAGCGGCTAGTAACGGGTCCATTGTTTGTTTTTTTTACCGCTCTGCACATTTGCATGCTTACAAAGCATGAAGTCGCTTTGCAAGACTCTCAAAGGCAAAGTGAGTTAAATGTGGAGATTTTGAGAAGAAACGGAGACATCAAGTGGTTGCATTTTAGACTGCAGCTAGCGCTCTTTCACTCTACCTCCCTCTCCCAAGCTTGCCAGTGAATTACAGTGGCCTGAGCACATAAACCTGGATACCTCATCCGTTTTCTTCTGCGTTAGTTCATTTGAGGATGTGACGTGAAACACGCCGACAGGCGGGCTGGATTGTCCACACCAGGCTTTTATTGGCAGTATGTTAAGTTTCTACCAATATAAAAATCATAAATCAGGCCAAATTTTACACATTGGACCTTTAAACTAAAATGATGGAGTATTCGGTGACGGAGCAGATAATCTGAGAAGCGGCAGTCGATGATTGTGATGACAAGGTGATTTAAAACAAACAAGACGAGAGCGAAGCGACAGCACCTGCAGCTAAATGCTGCCATATTACTGCCGGCTGGTTTTGTCCTTTTCCCCATTATCACCTTTTCTCCGCCCTGTGTTTTCATCTCTTTTTTTTTTTTTGTCAGTCCCGTCTTGATGATGCTAATGAGTCGTCGGCACCCAGACCTCGTGCAACAAACAGACTCAGGATCCCAGGGGACGAATTAGATTATGGCACAAGTGCCTCTTACTCGGCAAAGCCTAATTACTGCCAGGCACGTCTTGACAGTGAGCTGCCGCCGCCTCCATGAAAGTGGGTGTCGGCCTTGAGTTAACTTTACAGCCTCCTTCCATGACCTTTTTCTTTGGGGTCTGACTGAAAACAGCAACAGCCCAAATGTCACACACCTGGCATTTTAACCTGTGGGGATATTCCCGTGAGCGGAGTTGTATTTCCAAAATGTCAAAATGAATTTTGCTCGCGTTCACAAAGTGGCACTCGCCACCTTTTTTTTTTTTTTTTGCTGCCAATCAAAATAAAATTCTCTACAGTTTTGAGAAATCCGTTATGATAGTTTGCATTCACCAAATAAATGTTGTGTTCTATGACGCTACATACAACACACTGCTGGAGGTGTGCAGGAAAAAAGTAGCTAAAATGAGTGAGATGGCAAAATCATTAAGCAAAACAAATACCTGCTCAAGTATAAGGTGTAATACATTAGTTGATAATATAAAAAAAACTATTAGATAAAAAAAAAAAAAAAACTATGAATGTAATGTAAAAAATGAATAGAAAAAGTCAAGAGTCAGTTTTTGGCCTTTGGATAACTCGCTAATCTCTGATGTGCGAGAATCTATGATTTACCAACTAAAATATTTTGCTTGTACATGTGACATATACATAAAATTCAATTTCTTCAAATTTTGGATGCAAATTTTATATGCGGCCTGCACAATAAACGGATAACAAGTCCATTTCACCGCGAGCTCTACAGCAGCAAAGCCGTCAGAAGTGACTAATGGCCCAGTGATGAATAACGAGGCAGTAAATATCGCTAGCAGCTCCGGCGGCGGCGGCGAGGGTTGTCACTGTCACCGAGGCCACAACTGCGCCCGCTCCCGCCGCTCTGTCTGTTGCTGCTTCTATTTTCGGTCCCGCTCCTCGGTCCTGAGTGTCAGGCGGCGCAGGAGGGGAGCGGCGAGCCGGTCTCTCGCCACGGGGGAGCGCGAGGGATGAGGGGGGGGTGAGAAGGAGGAGCCGGCGCTAGCTAGCTTGTCTCGCCAGAACCCCGCGGGGACGTTAGCCCCACAGGTACATGCTAATGAAGGCGGGCGAATCAATATTCCTGCCATCCTCCACCGTGAGGCGCACAGGGATGCGTCTCGGCACCTGCGGGGAGGAGAGGTGGTGGTGGTGGAGGTGGTGGGGTGTTGTAGTTCTCCTCCCCTCAGCAGGGTGAAGCACATCTGAAGTGTAATGACCAAAGTCGCATCCCGAGAAACCGCTGTGCGAAAATGTACAGAAAATCGAGTGGATTTTCAGAAAAACGGAATATTTTTTCCCCGCAAAAAAACTCGTAAGAGAGGAAGAAGTCGAGTGCCATGTTTCCACGAAGTGATTTGCTGCGGGGGGGGAAAAAAACAGGAAACAAAAAAAAAAAAAGCATAAAGTGTAGTTCAGTTGCGTCAAATGGCCGTGCTACGCGGCTACTGGAAGAAGTGGTGGGGAACAAAACCAACAACCAGAAGGCGTCTCGCTGTGTCCGTCCGCACAACGAGAAAATGTGGCCGAGTCAATCGATGACGTTTTTTCCCTCCGGGCTAACGCAGACCTCTGTCGGACCTCCGACGGACCCGTCGTTTCGCTGGTGTTGCGTCCATCTGAGGCTGACGAGGAACAGCTGTCTGTCTCCTTGGTTCGGTCCTTTTCTTCTCAGATGATCGGACGACTGAGCATGAGGACCAGCGTCAGTCTGGCCTGTGATGTTTCCATGATTCCATCCTCCACACCTCCTCCTCTTCCTCCCTTCCCCCTCCTCCATCACCTCCCATTCTTCTTCTCCTCCTCCTCCTCCACTGTGGACAGTGTGAGTCAGGGAGGATCCCCCCGTGACTTAGTTATGGAGAAACGATGTCGCTGAAGATTAAAAACCAGGGAGGGATAAAGGTGTGTGTGTGTTGGGGTGGGGGGGGGGCGTGCAACAGGGATAAAGGGTGAGAAAAGATGAAAGCCGCCGGAGGATTAAAAGCCGAGTCTGAGACGGAGAGAGATTTTATTTTTTTTTTTTTACGTCTTTCTCAGGGAACCTGGTTCGTCGTCGTGACGCTCAACCGCTGACGGACTCATCAACTTGGACGCCTCCTCCTCCGCCTCCTCCGCAGCACCGGCACTAAGACACGCACAGAGCAGAATTGCGTGAGAGAGAGAGAGAGAGAGAGAGAGAGAGAGAGAGAGAGAGAGAGAGAGAGAGAGAGAGAGAGAGAGAGAACTTCCCCGTGACGACTTTCACAATAAATCCACCAAGCTAGCAGCCCGATAGCCACCAGCCACCAATCGGAGGCCTCGTCTCTCGATGTTCCTCGCGTTTCCTGCCGTTTTCCCGCCTCTGCCCCCCAATCTCATCTGTGGAGGCTTTGATTGACAGGCCAGGCAGATAAGGAAGCTTATCTACAGGCAACCCCCCCCCCCAATGTCTTTACCCTTTCGTCAGATATTGATCGCTTGACGGATCGATTGAGACGTTGATGCCCCGACAGACACAAAAGAGCCGCCGCCGCCGCCGCCGCCGGACCTTCTTCTTTACAACCACCGCCCCCCATCCCACCACACTCTTCACCCCCACCCTCCCTACTTCCCGACCTCACCCACCCACCCACCCACCGGGCTTCAGTGTCTTATCCAGAGGCGAGACGCCCGAGCGCGCTGACTTATTGCACGGCGCCTCCTGAAGGCGTCGTTAATAAATGACGAGCCATTTACGCCGTGATTTGATTCATAAACGTGTAAAGCGGGAGGCGGACCCATAAAATAAGCCGGGACATGAATAAATCTGTTTGATTACAGGTGATAAGAAGTCCAGAGACCTCGGCAGCCCTCAAATAGACACGGCAGCGACTGAACACGGTTTTACCAACAGGAATACAATCTTCTAGTTCTTGCTCTTCCTCTTCTTGTTCATCTTGTTCTTGTTCATCTTCATCTTGTTCTTGTTCTTCTTGTTCTTGCTCTTCTTCTTCTTTTGGTTCTCATTCTTCTTCTTTGTTACCTTTCTTTTTCAATGAAAATTTGCCCCAATCTCAGACGATTCCCAACTTTGGTGAGTTTTGGAGCATGTTGAGGGGGGGGGGCAAAAAGGCGTGTGGTAGGGTCGGTCCATAATAATAATAATAATAATAATAATAATAATAATAATAATAATAATAAATGTATTATTATGCACAAAGTAGCCAAACCCCTTCTGCTTCATTATAACTTCTTATTTTTTATCAATTACAATGATTCTTGCTTTTGTAACACGGACTAAAACATCTGAAATGTTTCTCTGGGGATGAAGAGCCATCAGTGTCGTCAGTGAGACTCTCTCTCTCTCTCTCTCTCTTTCTCTCACTCTCTCCCCTTCTCTCTCTCTCTCACCACCGGCCGGTGACCCTCAGGGTTCAGGCGCTCGCGGCTGCCTTCTCGCGCTGGCGACGTCAGAGGGGCTTTGCGCGTTTGCGTCCTGCGTTTGGTTTCAGGCTTTTAATTTGAAGGGCGCAGCGAAGCTCGTCCTCCCTCCGGCTGCTGGCTTGACGCACCCTCTCTCTCTCTCTCCCTCTCTCACTCTGTCTCTCTCTCTCTCTCTCTCCCCCTCTCCCTCTCTCTGCCGATGCCTCGTCAAACCCGGCGCCGCCGTCAGGGAGGATGAGTTGCCTGGTTACCAGAGAGAAAACCACAGTGTGAAGACAGCCAAGAAAAGTCTGGTGGAAAAACAGGGGATTTTGGAGATTTTCTCATTTTTCCCCCCCCTCTCTCTCGCGTGTGTGTGCGTGTGTTGAGTGTGTTAGTGTGTTAGTCTTTTTTCTTTTTTTTTTTTTTTTTTTTTCTCACCTGCCTCCTCCTCCGTCTTCTTCTTTCATGGCAGAGCCAGTGGAGGGAGAGCAAGTTGGTGTGCGGATTGCATTCAGATCCATCTGAGTGTGTGTGTGTGTGTGTGTGTGTGTGTGTCGGACTCCCTCCCCACCTGCTCAGTGATGTAAGACGCCACTGTTGGATCTTTTTTTTTGGGGGGGGGGATGTGCAGGAGCAGGCAGAGGTAAGGCACTCCGTCGCTCTGCTCTCCGTGGTCGAGTCTCGCCGTCAGTGGGAGGCGTCTGGACTTTTGTGCTGGGGGTTGGGGGGAGGGGGGTGGCGGGGGGTGTAATGGTGCTGGTGGATTCACTGTCATCCGGAATTGTATGGTTTTCTTTTTTGCTGGGGTGGGAGGAGGGTAGGGGGAGGTGCGTGGAGTTGGGTTTCTTTGAGGATGCGGTAGAAGAAGAAGAAGTGATGAGTTTGTGCCCTGACGCAGGGGTCTGTGTGCGTGTGTGTGTGTCTGTGTGTGTGTGTTTAAGACAGCGGGAGAGTTTGCGTGTGCTATGTGCGCACGCATGTGTGAGTTTTGCCGGATGACGACAACCCCCCCCCCCCCCATCACATGAGCTCAAACCAGTCAATCGCAATTTTAGTTTAGTTTTTCTTCTTCTCTTTTTTTTTTTTTTTTTTCAAAGTGTGTTTCCCTGCGTTACAAGGCGGCACGACGGCGCCTCCGCCGAAGAACAAAGGTGGTGGTGGATGAAGCCCGCCACCACCACCAGACCCCAACACCCCCCCACCACCACTCCCCTCTCCTCGACTGCACAGCGGGACCGACAAACATCTCAGCAGGAAGTTGGGAGTCAGTCAGTGTGTCGCTGTTGCAGAGCAGATCACCCCCCACAGCCCCCACCGCCCCCACCACCACCACCCAGACTGGACCTGGGGAGGGGGTCCGTTCTGGGATGTGACACCTCCTCCATCCACACTTCTGTCCCTCGCTTCTTTTTTTTTTTCTTCCAAAGCCGTCACTGAATTCTGGACGTCTGCCAGCTGAGTTTTCCCTCCGTCGCTGCTCTGCTGATTGTCTTCAAATCTAATCTGCCCGTCCGCGTCCCTATAATGGAGAGCAAAGTTCAGGATGGTGGGGAGGGAGGAGGAGGAGGAGGAGGAGGAGCTGTGGTGGTGGCGGCGGCGGCGGCGGTGGGGAGGGGCTGTAATTGGCAGAAGTGCATCGGCGAGGCACGTCTAAAAATAACGAAAGGGAGGGGGGACCACATTGGGACGGTGGGATTCCTGCACCACCTGCATGTGACAGGAAGTGTTTGGTGGACTTTTCCTTTTTTTTTGGAGGGGGGGGGGGGTGGAGAGAGACAAGGGGTTCAGGGGCCGGGAGGGTTTTTTGGAGCTGCAGCTGCGGCGACGTCAAGTGTGTCGTCTGCAAAGAGAGAAGGATGCTAATGGAGGAGAGAGAGAGAGAGAGAGAGAGAGAGAGAGAGAGAGAGAGAGAGAGAGAGAGAGAGAGAGAGAGAGAGAGAGGCGTTACCGCTGCAAAGAGAGAGAGAGGGAGAGAGAGAGCGGGAGAGAGTGTGAGTGCATTTCCATGGCAACCTGTCAGGGGTGTGTTTGGTCCCCCGGGGGGCGACGGTGAGCAGGAGAGAGAGAGAGAGAGAGAGAGAGAGAGAGAGAGAGAGAGAGAGAGAGAGAGAGAGAGAGAGAGGCACGGAGACAACTCTCCCTCGTTAAGGGAGAGAGAGGCATGGCGGGGAGGGAAGAGTAATGGAGGGAGGAGAGGTGGTGGAGGACCACTGCCCCCCCCACCCCCAAAGCGCGACAACGACGCCTCCCATTGTTTGTTTTTCTCCTCCTCAGTGTCGTCGACGACACCCCCTCCCGCGCCCTCCTTCCCGCCCCTCCTCCTCCTCCTCCTTCATCTTCCTCTCCCCCTACGCTTCATCCCGATGTGTGCCGCCTCCCGTGAGGTGTTGTTCGCGAGCGCCGAGCCTCGTCGCCCCCCGGAGGTCGAGTTCAACACGCCGCCGCTCTTTAAAACAACACGGCGGACGTCTTTAATGTTTCAGCTCGCCGCCGCCGCCCGACAACGTGACCAGATGAAAAGTGAACAAAACCCCTTTGAGATGAACGTATGTAGGTGGGAGGCCGGCCTGTTGCACTGAAATGCATTCTGGGTAGTTGTTGCGTTGGCTGCAGCAACAGGTGAATCTTTGATTTCCAAGGCCCCAAGTATGAGCAGAACCAGCTTCACCCGCTGCGGTTTCTGACTGACGACGAGAAAACTCCGACACTTCCAACTTATGTTGAGCTAAAACACCCGGCTCTGGAGATCGGCCCCTCTGTGACATCACACAGGGCTCTCATGGTCAGCTCAGGTCCGCGGCCACGCCTCCCTGCCAGCCGTCGGCTCTGCGGGTTTTTTTTTTTCCGTCCCCTCCAGTTCCAGACTTGTGGAAGCCTCGAGGAAGCCAGTGAGTCTTAGCGCTGTCAACAGGCTAACCAGGCTTTCAGAGAGGATTCCCGACTTTTGTCCAGTAGATGGGAATGAATTCGCTGACTGAGCGGCAGAGCGGAACCAAAGACCAGTCGCCAGGGCGATGACAGCGTCGTCCGTCATCTCTTCACCCTGGTTCTCCTCCTGCCGCCTGAAGCTTCTCCTGAAACGTCGACCTTGAGCGACGGCCTCCGACAAAACCTGTCTAGTTTGTTTTATTTCACTTACTGCGATCCTCCTCCCGCTGAGATGTAAACCAGGCCACCGGCTCAGAGCAACTGAGTGAATTAATAATCCCCCCCCCCTTCCAGGATTTTTCCCCCCCGCTGTTTTTTTCCAACCAAATCCCAGAGTGGCGACGCTTGCGTTTAGCTGGAACCGAGGCCGTATTTTTGCGTGTTTGCGCGCTTGTTCGGCCGGGCTCCTTGGTTCGAGCGTTACCACGCCGACAACACAACTAACAGGCTGAGCACCAGCTGGCTGATTAACGCCGGCGTCATTATAAATGCAGCGGAGCAGGGGAAAGGGAAAAATTCCTCGCGCAACTTTGATTGTTTTTAATAATCACCCGCTGAGCGGAATCCGTCTTGCCGCCCGCTAACGAGTAAAGCGTCGCAAAGACCCGCGTCACACGCAGAGCACGGGCGCCGTCAGTTGCGCCTCCTGCATGTCAAATGATCATTTGTTTATAAATATAGTGTGTGTCTTCGCGTTTGTTCTAAAGTCTTTTTTTTCTTTTTTCCTCCCACTGGCGCAGTGCTTCAACTGATCAGGGCTCGCGTGCAACTCTTAAACACAGGCGGTAATTAATGCCAGCTCCTTTCATGCCCCTGCGATGAGAACTTTAATTTATTTATTTATGTGAGCGTCTTTGGTGGGTGGCAACTTTCTTTGCCTCAAGTGCAAGGAGCTTCTTGTATTTTCCCTTTTAATATCGGCGCATGTATAATTCTGCAAAACGTTGCTTCCTGCCCGTGAATATGGATGTTCTGGGATGTCTCAGGGTTGACTTGTTTTGTCGCTGAAGAAGAAGAAGAAGAAGAAGAAGAAGAAGAAGAAGAAGAAGAAAAGAAGTAGCTTTTATTGCAAGGTTGCTGCAGCTGTTGCAGCAGTTCCGTGAAATGTCAAGCAAATTTAAATTTAAAGCGCTTTTTGAACTTTTTGCTTAACAAAAAATGTTTTTTCATGAAGGGATTCGGTGCCAATAGTTGTACTAGCAGGTCATAGTAGCTTCTTCCTCTTCCCCGCTCTTCTTCTGTGGTTTTTCAGAACCACGGCGGCTGAGACGCTGATTAGTTATGAAATCGACGTAAAACCAAAAAAAAAAAAAAAAAAAAGCGCACCCTGTGGGAGATTTGCACGGTGGATGAGCGGGATTTCAGAGTGAGCGAGCCGATCGAGCCGCCGTGACGAGATTACGTTTGACGCAAACAAGCCACAAACGTTCCGCCCGGTGTTGGTTCTGCGTGGCAGGTAAATACATTTCTGCAACAAGTGGAGCTCCCCCTTGAGGACTGGGTGGGGTGGTGGGAGGGGAGAGAAAGAGAGCGTTAAAATGTGACTAGCAAGGCATGAAAATGGACTCGGGCAACGTGTGCGTGTCTCTAAGCGGAGCTGCTTTTTAGGCGGAGCTAAGTGCTCTTAGGCTCGGCTCAAAATACTCGCCGAGGCGGCAGCCGGGTTCACGTCAGGCTCTCTGCCAGACGGGGCCGCTCAATAAATCATGACGCGCGTGGACCACGGGATCGGCCCACTTTTTAACGCTCGTACATGCTGACCTTTCAGGAGACAAAAAAGCAAAAGAAAAGAGGCCAAGACATGGAGGACATGGAGCGCGCAGCTAACAGCAGCGCAACAACGGCGGCGAAAGGAACCAGCGTGCATTCGTCAGCACGGAGGAGAGCGATAGCAGCGCCGCCGGTCTCTTAATCGCCGCCTCTTTACTCTGAATCCAGATCGGGGCCGAGCGCCTCCTGTCAAGATGCGGCCCGGCGGCTTCTCCTCCTGTTGCTCAAGTGCGATTAGCATTGCAGATGGCGCTTTCTGTGGGCGTCACTTTCAGCAAACTCAAGGTCCCCAGCACCTCCACCTCCTCCTCCACCGGCAACACTACCTCCGGCGGCAGCACTGGCAGCAGCAGTGGCGTCTCTGTTGCATGATTAAACTCTAACAGTTGTGCGTGGGAAACTCTTAAGAGAGCGTCATTATGCAGCCGGCGCTCACACGGACCTATTTTTTTTGCTCAGGTACGCTGCGAGCTCCTTACCGTGCTCCTCTTTTCAGAAAAAAAACAAAGAAAAAAAAAAAAACAGCAGAGTTTGACCCATATCATCTCCCTCCTTTTTTTCATTCCCGTCCTGGCAGCACCAAATTGTCGGCGTGCGTGAGAAAAAAGCTGCCGTCTTGCCGTGATTTTCGCCGGCAAGACATTCCGCATGAAAAATTCATGTGCGGAATGTAAAGGAAGGCGCAGCCGAGAGAGGACAAAGAGAATCAGGTTGGTTTTCTTTTCTTCGCAGGCAAACCTGGCAGTTAGCGTGGCTCCGATTTCTCAGCCTGGAATCTTATCTTGCTATTTTAAAGGGCCGCTGTGCAACGTCGTCTCGCCGCTAGGTGTCGTAGTTGTGCGCTGCAGGTGCAACAAGTGATGAAAGAAGTCCAGAAACGGTAGCGGCCAGATGATGGCGCTCTCAGTGTTCCGGCGGTCTCATTTTGTTTTGCGTTAAAAGAAAGTGTTTCCTGAAGGATCATAGCAACGACGGCGAATCAGTGCCTGTGTGTGTGTGTGTGTGTGTGTGCGTATGCGTATCGATCCATTTGAAAATAAATATGTGATCAATCACGGCGCCTCATATCCATTTCTGTGGACGTCGAGCCAGAGGCTTATTCATAACGACATCCGTTAGCGGCGCTGCCATTTATCAGGGAGTCAATGCTGTGTGCACGCAACACACACACACACACACACATATATATACTGTACACACGAAACCTGAATCCAGCTCAAGGTTGGCGGGTGTCGGCAGATTCACAGATACGATGCTGCTGCGCCAATTAAAGCCGAGCTGCCGAGCTCCCCCCCTTTTTTTTCCATTCCTTTTTTCAAAAATAAATGTGCCACAATCCGCGCGGATCATTTTTACCGCAGGTCCAAGCGCGTCTTTATCAAACTATGACGCGTCACTTAAAGGTCCGATGTATTTGCATTTCCCTCACACGCTTTCTTACTCGCCTTATTCATCAACGTGTCGGCATTAAAATGTCAAACGTTGCGTTAAGTGGTCGCGCATGCCGTTAATAAATGATTTTTTTTCTCCCCCACCGGAAGAGCTGCCGCTAATATCTGTTGTCTTGGAACGCTAGCAGCAGCCGCAGCAGCAGGAGCAGCAGCAGCAGCAGCAGGAGCAGCAGCTCCTGGCTTAAAATCTCTCGGCTATGTATGAAAGAGGCGCGGCAGACAGACATCGCCCCCCGATGGTTCCCACAGAGAACTGAGGGACGGAGGCCAGAGGCCGGTCTGCGGGGGGGCGCTGGGTTGTTACAGTGGCCAGAGAATCCTCTCATTGTGAGTCAGTTCGAGACTGTTTAAGATCTCGGCTTGTTAAAGTGTGGGGGGGCACTTGAGCTCCGAGGAAAAAGACGGAGCACCGTCAACTTACGATTCGAAATCACTCTCAGCGAATCACCCGTGACACCCCTCCCCCCACCACGTTCCGTCGTTTCGACCTCCTGTTATAAGCGCCGTCTCGGAATCTACTCTCCTCTTTGCCACCGTGGAAACGCCAATAAATCAATTCCATTGATTCCAGAAATCGAAACGCTGATCCTTTAAACACCGTTGTCCACACAGACTTGACACAGGCGGCGCAAACCAGTCCGGCTGGATGCGGTCAAGACCACCTGTTGAGGTTCACAGGGAGCTTTCAGCACCTGGTCTGAGTCACTTGACTCCAGGCTGTTTGATTTGCAGCTCGATGTTTCAGTTCTCAGCTTCGGGCCAAGATGCCACAAAGTGACATGAGTCATCAAAGTGATGACTAATTTCCCCCAGATGATGAAAAGATATTCTGAAAATTCTGTTTGCTTGAATTTTTTTTTTATGCAAGTTCCCTGCTAGTTCAGCTCCAAAGAGTCCGATTTAAGCGTCAGTTGAATCAACTGATTCGCCCGCCTCTCGCCTCTATCTTGGAAATGTCTCGGAATGCAAAACTCCCCTCCTGCTTTCTTAACATCTTGGCCTCACAGGTGGGGGGAAAAAAAACGATCCACAGGAATTCAACAGGCCAAACGCAAGGAATTTTCCTGCAGAGCAAAATTACGGCAATTAGTCACATTCCAAAAATAGCCCAGCTCGACATAAATACTGCCGAGTCAATATTTTCAACGGTCCCAAACTTTCAGCTGCCGTTTTTTTTCGCCGGCTTTTTTTTTTTTTTCTGTTAACAGAGCGGATTAGAGAGGCTCTCCGGACACTTATGGTTTTTAAAAGCTGACTGTAGATGCCAACAGCCGATAAAAGGGCCTGATTATTTTGGATTTGCATATCCCCCCCCCCCCCAGCCCCGGTTCTGTTTAGCACAGCAACCCAGGATTCATTGGAGAGATTTGTTCAGCTCAACTCTGCTTTTTCACTTCTGTTTCTGTGTTTTTGTGTTTGTTTCCCGCGTCCAACTTTGCTCCAAGGTCGGCAGAGTTCGTTCCAGCGCTTCGCTGCAACTCTTCGCGGCTCTTTGGGTCGCAAGAAAAAAGGAAACTCATCGAGCGATTTGCTCTACGCTGATCGTAAAAAAAACAAAAAAGGGGGAAAAAAAGTGCAGCGAGGGCTCGATTTGTGCGAGTGACTAAGTGGTTGTAATGTTTCCGCCCATTTATCAGTTTTAATGGCCCATTAGAGGAGCGGCGAGCTAGCCGGGAGCACTCAGCCAGACGAGACGGATGCGGAGTGTCGCCACGGACTCGGACCTGGCTGCAGTTAGTGTGTGACTGTGACTTACAAAAACATACAACCTGGAAATTTTATTTGAATTTTTTTCAGATTTTCAGTTTTGAAAAGGAGCGACTGATAGTCGTTCGAATATGCTCGAGGACCTCGAGATGTTATGAGGTCAAACCTGATTTTCATTGGACACAAATACAAGAAGCATGAAATTTGTTCCAAATCTGGACCAAAAAGTGTCATTTTTCTTATTGTTCCCTCATCATTGTCATCATTGAATGTGCCAGAAGGTGCGTTTGTCTGTGTTGTCCACTGCTGGCCACCAGTCAACAACCCACATCTGAGAACTCGGAGCGTCCAGTAACGACACCTTCAAATGACCCGTGTTGCACAAGCAGAGTCCGACCTTAACTTCTCCTGCTGACTTGTGGATGTTTGCCCACTTGTGATGTCACAAAGGGGAACTGTTGCCTCTCTTAGTTTCATGACCACACCCCTAAGCCAGGTGTAGGCCCCTGACAAGCCCTCTTACAAACTTGCAGAAGTGTCAGTTGTAGCCGAGGAGATTCAGGTATTCAGTAGTAGTAGCAGCAGCAGCAGCAGCAGCAGCAGCAGCAGCAGCAGCAGCAGCAGCAGCAGCAGCAGCAGCAGCAGCAGCAGCAGCAGCAGCAGCAGCAGCAGCAGCAGCAGCAGCAGCAGGCAGCAGCAGCAGTAGCAGCAGTGGCAGCAGCAGTGGTGGTGCAGCGGTGGTGGCAGCAGTAGTGCAGCAGCAGTGGTGGTGGTGAGTGGTGCAGTAGCAGCAGTGGCAGTGCAGTAGCAGCAGCAGCAGCAGCAGTGGTGAGTGGTGCAGTGGTGGTGCAGTGGTGGTGGCAGCAGTGGTGGTGGTGGTGGTGGTGGTGGTGGTGGTGGTGGGTGGTAGCAGTGGTGGTGGTGCAGTGGTGGTGGTGCAGTGGTGGCAGCAGTGGTGCAGTGGCAGCAGCAGCAGCAGCAGCAGCAGTGCAGCAGTGGTGGTGCAGTGGCAGTGCAGCAGTGGTGGTGCAGCAGCAGCAGTGCAGTGGCAGCAGCAGTGCAGCAGCAGTGGTGGCAGTGGTGAGCAGTGCAGGTAGCAGCAGCAGCAGCAGCAGCAGCAGTGTAGCAGTAGCAGCAGCAGCAGCAGCAGCAGCAGTAGTAGTAGCAGCAGTAGCAGTAGTAGTAGCAGTAGTAGTAGCAGCAGTAGTAGTAGTAGCAGTGGTAGTAGTAGTAGTAGTAGTAGTAGTCAGGAGGAACACCTTTGTCAGCTGCTGCAGCTCCTCCGCCGCCCCTTCATTGACGGTCGTGGATGCTCGCCACCAGCTACACGTCCCTCGGAAGCCCACCTGTGCCCGCGGCTCCGTCTCATATAGATTGTTTTCTGGCACGTTTGTGTTTTCTCCTGAACGGCTTAGCCGCGCGGCTCTGCGTGCGCGGCGGGCGAACACGCTTTGGCTTCGCCGGCCGCCAAAAAAAGGGAAGCGGTGCTAAATGAATTTCCGCGGCGCTTCACTCGGCGGGACGCTCGTTAATCCACCGTCCCACAGGACTGTGTGTGTGTGTGTGTGTGTGTATGTGTGTGCGTGTGGTTGGGGAGGGGGCTTCTTTTTTTGCCTGCCGCTTAGTCGACTACAGGAGTGGGAGGAGTTTGAACAGGAGACAGCGGCTCCAGCCAAACCGCTTCCTCCAGGCGGCGGCGGCGCTGTGAAGTCGAGTCTTTGTGCACTCTCACTCTCTCTCCTCTCTCTCTCTTTCCCACACACACACACACAAACACACACACACACACAAAAACTCCATCTCACTTCGCCACGGTGGCGTTGTAAGTGGTCATCAGGCCGAGCTAAAAGCATGGCGTGTTTGAAGGGGGCGTGCGACGGAGGCGGCTCCGACCCTGCGGCGGGTCCCTGGAGGCCTCCTGTGCTTGGCGGCTTCGCTGGCAGCCAATTAGAGAAGGAAATGGTGATATCCTGTGAAAGCGTCAGTAAAGCTCACATGCGAGCACACACACACACACACACACACACACACGCAGAGACTAATTTGATGCCGCCGCATCCGTGGATCCACTTTCCGGTGTAAACAAATCCCAGTCGCTCCGGGCCTCGAGCTTTCTGTCGCAAGTGGAGGCAAAAATTCCACAAAAGGTTTTTTTTTTTTTTTTTTTTTATTTGATTTTTTTGTTTTGTTTTGTTTGATTTTTTTACGCAGCCGAAGCTCCTTCTTCGTCTTTTCGTTTAATTTGAAGTTTCTTTTTGCCGCAGCTCGAGGTTCAGATGAAGGACACTTTCCCATTATCATAAAAGTAACAGTGATAATGAAAGTGATAATATTAGTCATCAGCTGCTTGGTGGCCCTCGGTGCATTCCCATTTCCCTGCGTTCCTTTGTGTGTTTTGCATTGTCCTGTTTCATTTTGAGGGGCTTTGTTTTTTTTTCCCCCTTCCCATTCTTTGCCGCCAGTATGTTGCTCGGCTCCACACCTCGTCGAGTTTTTTTTTTCAGCCCCAACACTTTCCACTTTGATCCGCTGCCATGGGACTGTGGATTTTATCTCCTTCTCTTCCGAACGGTTGTCTGTATTCCAGTCGCCCCCCCTTTATTTATTTATTTATTTATTCCTGGCTGGTAATTTATGTAGCTTCTGCAGTGAATCTCTCACGGCCTGCTTGGAGTTCTTTTTCTGGGTTCTGCGCCCTTAGCTGGTATTTTGGCTCACTGCCGCGACAGGATGTGTCCTGACTGTTTGATCCGGGAGGGAGAGGTGTGGATGGTTCTGGACTGAGAGCAGAAACTGAAACGTTTTAGATTTTTTTTTTTTTCCCCCAAGCTTTTTGATGTACGGTAACCTGCAACCGTGCCAGATTTTGCAGCACTTTAAAAAAAAAAAAAAAAGTTGTGTAAAAGTTGATTAATCGAGATTAATTACAGGTGCTGTTTGAATTTCTCTTTCTTAAGTGCTGGAATTATTCAAAAGACGTGCCACACCTGTGGTTTCATTCAGTGTCTTCAGGGTTGGGAAACGGGTGGAGTTTTGCCAAAAAAAAAAACGAAGGCTAAAAAACTGCTCAGCCCAGCAGCTGATCAGCTACTCTTGTTCGAACCCAGTGGTTGGGGAAGAAGAAGAAGAAGAAGAAGAAGTGAGAGTGTTTAAGCCACTAACTGATGAGCTCCGGGAGTGAATTTGAAAACTAATCAGTGAGTTCGACCCGCCAGACTCACTTAAACCCCCTTATATAAAAAAAAAAAAATCAAAACGCCCGGCTTGGTTTTGCAGCTAAATCGCAGGGACTGTAATCCCACCTGGAGGGTCGACCGCAGCGGCGCCCGCTAGCCAAACTCCCGCCGCTAGTCACAAGCAGATTGTGACGTGAGCGACTCCCCCCCTCCCCCGCCCCAGACTTTTTTATTTTTTGCCCACAATGTCACCTTGGCCGTCACACTGACTCGAACCCCGTATAGCGAGTGAAGCAGGAAACAAAAAAGAAAAAAGAAAAAGAAAGCCGTGGTGGAGTGACGGTGGGGGGACGGCTAATCCTCCAGAATGATTTGGTGACAGGCGAACGTGCTAATCCCCCGCATGTTATTCACAGCCACTGAGGACTATAATCCCTCGCTGAGGGTCTGATGCAAAAAAAAGAAAAAAATGATGACGGCCACTCGACGGCGGTGGCGGCGGCGGCGGCAGCTCTCCAGGAAAACCACACGTCTCTTTTTTCCCCCCTCCTCCTGACGTCGTCCACTCGCTCCTCTGTAAAATATCCTTCTGGTCGGCAGCCAAAAAATGGAAAAAAATGTGTTTTTGTGTGATGAGTGACAGCAGTGAGGAAGCGTATTTTTCTCATCAGCCAAACGGAACTGGCGGCAGCCGAGGTGAAAAAAAAACCGAAGAGAGAGCTTCGGTGAAATACTTTGAAATGTTCAATTTCAAAGCGCCGCTGTTTTCATTTATCTTCCTTCACCTTGCCATTACCTTTGTGAAAAGAGTGCTGAAGTCATGGGAAAATTCATCAAAGTTTGTATGAAATAGCGCAATGTAGTTCAAATGAATAGTACCACGAACCTAACCAGACGTTATTGTTCCCAAGCAGAGCAGTAGAAGAAGAAATCTGTTGTGTTTTTTTTCCGCTACCGCTGCCGTAGCAGTCAAGTGTTTGACTACAGCAATAAGACGTTTGCTAGCTAGCAAGCACATTTTCTTTTTCATTTGTTTTAATGGCAGAGGGCGCCAAAGAGCCTGATGAATGCCAAGTTGTAGAACAGAGATGAATAAAGAGAAGCTGAGCAAAGGTATGAATGGCCAAAAAATAAGAATTTTGATTTCTTCATATATTCAAATCTAGTTGTGGGTGCGTTAAAACGCCGACCTGAATGACGCACCTCCATTTTTTTTTTCTCCCTTTCAGTCTGAGAGAAACTCCTGCACCGTGAACAGACGCTGCAGATTTGGCACAAAACATTTTCTCGAGTTCTCACATCTGCTGTAGTGGGAGAAAAAAAAAAAAAAACTCCTCCACCCACTGCTGCTTCCAGAGATCCACCCAGTGCTCAAGCTTTCATCAGGAGCCCCGTTATTAATAACTGCTAAATGTTAAAATCACCAGGGTGGCTGAATTCAGTGGTGAAAACATTCGGTGGAGGCAATTAGGAAGAGGAGGGTTCGACTTTGAGATCCAGGAAGTGGGAACGAGGTGATGACTGCGGCACCAGGAAACGACTAATTTCCATTGCTGCGGAGCCGTCACGAGTTCTCCGATTCAGTTTCCGACGCGTAGAAACATTTGATTGGCGCCAGTGGGAGGTGACTTCATTTGAAACGTAAACTCACTTGTGTAGTTTGCATGCAAGGGAAAGAAGGAGAAAAACTTCCACTGGCGTGAATTTTAAACGTGCAAACAAATTAGGAAGTAAAAGAGAGCTAATTCTGTAATTATTAGCGCTCAGTTGCTAATTAGCGGGCTGCTGATTAATTGGGATGATTCATCTCTTTTTCCCTTTTTTCGGACTGAAGGAAAGCCTGCAGCTGGGTGAGGAGGAGGCGTTCCAAACACAAAAGGCCGATAAATATGTTCTTGATTGGGGAGCGCCCGGGTCAAAATGAGATGAATAATTGAGGACGGTGGAATCGGCTGAAGCAAACAGTCGGCCGGGGTCTCATCCAAGGTAGCAAAACCATCCGACCGATACGTCTCGAATTCCCAATTAAATTAAGGTTTTTAACAGACCAAAAAACAAAAAACAAAAATGAATTAAAGGAGGACATAATACACCTTCTGCTTCTTGTTAGTAATTGTTTTTTTGTTTTTTTTGCCTCATTTGATCCACCTGAGAACCAGGAACCAGAGGAGATAATTACAGCGAGCGCTAATTGGACCGGAGAGTTTGGGCTGGACGTGTTGATTAACCTGAGCAGCGGGTTTTCAAGTCCGTAAGGCAAACATCACCCGATAGACACACCGGCAAAGAGGCCCGTTCCCATCATGTCCCGCTATTGATTTCCATTTTTCACTGCACTAATGTTTTCCTGTGTCTCCATCCTGCCGGCGAACCTCCCGCAAATTGGCAAAATCCAACTTAAGCAACCTCTGCCTGCCAGAGACTACTGGAAACCAGCCCTTTGTGATGTCACAGTGTTGCTCTGACACCTTGCCACAGGTTAGACGACCAAAACCCACCCTTCCAGATGCTGGCTCTGCCCTCTGAAACCCGCCTGGTGTCTGTCTGTCAATCAAGTGTTAAGGCGGGACTAAGGCTAGGCTAAATATGCAGTTTTCTGCCAATTAAAATTTTTTGTGGTAATTATGAAAAATACTTTCTGATAGAAAGATTCAATCAACAGAAGTACTACAGCTGATGAATAGAGATGGAAAAAATTATCGAACACATATATATATATATGTTTGTACATATGTATATGTATATACAGTAGAGTACAGATATGTCTGGCTGCCTGGTCTCCAGCCACCTCCAAGACGCCGAAGTCTGGAGTACAACAACGCAACTCGCTCGCTCTTGTAAAGCACCGAGCGTCCGACAAAAGTTCACGTCCAAAGCGTCATCGCGCTGTTTTTTTTTCGAATTGAATCTCGCCGCTAGCTCGCCCGCTCTCTCGCTCTCCGGCCCGACGACCCGCGGTTCGGCTCCAGCGCGAGCGAAAGTGAATTAGAATGCCTTATTTATGAGCCCGCCGGCCCTTGTCTGAAGAGCGAAAGCACCGTCCAACGTTCTCGTTTCCTCAGAAATTCACCGCCGCGCCTGCTGAATCCCTAAAATCAAGGGCAGGCGGAGTCGATAGCGGGCCGATCGATTCGGGCCCCGCCGCATAATTGCAACAGGCTCCCACCAGGACGGTACAAATGCCTCCCCAGGGTTCCCCGCCGCACACATGGAGCGCCTTGGAGGAGTTGAGACCACCTCACGTCAATGGCTTCCTCTCTGCTTTGCTTTTGCATTTATTCATTTATTTATTTATTTATTCTCGATATTTCTTTAAAAGGCGACCGGATGCGAGTTGGCGCTTGACCTTTCAGAGCAGCGAGCGCCATCTCAGCTCCGTGTTTGTTGCCTTGTGGAATTGAAAGAGACGACGTGTTGAGGCGAAGACGGGATGCTCACTGTGTGTAGCCCCGCCCTCCCCCCAACTCCCTCCCACACGCTGTTTTTTTTTTCCCATATTCAACATCTCAACAAAATGATAATTCCAAGGCCTCTTTGCACCTGGGACTTCACAATAAAAGCATTTTTTTTAATTAAAAACAAACAAACACACACACACACACACACACACACACGAGACCACAATTATGAGAAATGTGAAGGAATTTAAAAAACAAATAAACAAAAAAATACGCTTTGACAAATGTCATTTTGGCGAAACGGGTCGGGACGGGCTGGGACGGTTTCCTTTGAGTCACTTGTCGTCTGCATACAGCATGAAAAATGGATGAGTTCTACCTCCCGAGACTAAAATTAGACAGGAACCTAATATGGAGGTTGTCCTTCAAGGGAAGAGTCCACGAGAGGCGCAGAGAGGCTGAGACGAAGGAGGAGGAGGAGGGAATCTCATCAAAACATATGCTAAGATAGCAGAAGCAGGGAGGAAAAATCCGATTATTCCTTCTTTTTTTTTGTCTTTTTTTTTTTTACATGAAACCCAAGCAGCCATTAAGATGGAGCGACGCTGCTTTTTCTTCACGCAACGCGATTATTGTTGGCGCCGCCACTCCAGTGGCGACCAGGCTGAGATGGAATTTAAAGAGGAAGGAGGAATAAATGTTGAATTCAATATGAATTTTAATGTTTGTATCACGTAGCCACGCGGATATCTGTGCGTGTGCGTGTGTGTCTGTGTGTGTGTGTGTGTGTGTGTGTGTGTGTGTGTGTGTGTGTGTGTGTGTGTATTTGATCATTAAGCGAGCGGCTAATTAGCGGTTTAACCGACTTATTGAATAATGAGCTGGGATCCACCTGTAGCCAAGTTGGGAGGAAGTTGGTTTGGTTCCATTTGGATGGAGGTGTTTGTCGTGTGTGTGTGTGTGTGTGTGTGTGTTGGGGTTGGAGTTGGAATCTCGCCTCGTTTCCCTGGATTTGGATGAGCTTTTTAAAAAGCGGCGTGCAGGTGAAGAGCTGATGGCGGGTGGATGGAACGAAGCCGGCGTGGCGGCTTTTCTTATTGCGACACCTTCGCGTGGAGCCGCGTCGGAAGCGTCGACCCGTGAATAAAAACGCCACTCTGACCTTCTCGGCCAACCGCAGGCGAGCACCGGTTCTTAGGTCCCGTCGTTTTTTCGACCCCGGGAAAGAAAAAAAAAAACGGTAACGTTCTCGTGCGGACAGGGACTCAGTCAAACACATTAAAAACTTGGTGGCGTGCCCGTCTCAGCTCCAACGGTTCCCCCAGGCAGTGGGCGGAGCCACGTGGGCCCCCGCTGACGGCTGAAGAGGAGGCGCGGCGGCCGCTGGAGCAGAAAGGAGCCGTTTAATTGGCAGAGTTTGAACGCGGCGCCGCTAATTAGCCGAGCGGCGGCGGCGGCGGCGGCGGCGGGCAGCAACTTCCTCCAGTTCCCCCGCGCTGCATCCTGGGAACGAGAGCGGCTGACATTTCGCTCTGTGCGGAGGGGGCGGGGCGGGGGCGGGGGGTTGTCATCGGGTGTGCACTTGACCGGAATAGGAAGCGCACACACACACACACACACACATACAGACAGAATTAGCTTGTCTTTTGCACAAACTTGCCACTCCAACAATTGCCTCGAAACTTTGAAGAATAAATAAATAGATAAATAAATAATTGAGATCCGGCGCCCTCGTCTCTTTGTGGCACTATAAAAAGGCCAAAGAACATCAGGGATCTCGCCCGGCAACTTGATGAATGCAATCTCTCATGTTTTGTTAATTCGATGCAACGCAGCAACAAGGTCTCCGGCTTCGAATCAGCATCAAAGTCCTGGCGGAGCGCCGGCGCCGTGGGAGGTTGGGGGGGGTGGAGTCTGACGTTTGTGTTGTGCAAGACAGGATAGAATTGAGAAAAAAAAAACAAGAAAAAAAAAAGATTAAAGCAGAAAGCGGCGGCGGCGGCGGCGGCGGCGGCGGCGGCAGCAGCGTCCTTTCAGGTCATTTGCCATGCAGAGTATGTTACATTACATGCTCACACTGCGGCAATAATCCCCCACATGTGAACCTTCTCATGTGAGATAATTCCATTATTCATGCCGCTGTTACATCTGGAAATGGCCAAAGCAGCAGCAGCAGCAGCAGAGTCGGACCCTGATCTTAATATTTCATGGGGAAAAAACACAAAGAGGTTTGCCTAACTGCTGCTGGTTTAAAGATACACAACCCCCTGTTTGTTCTCAAATGAGCAAACAAATGTGAAAATAAGTGGATAAATGAATAAGCAGCCAGAGTGAGAAGCGATTTACGCAGTTCATGGCAGCCGCGTCAATAAACACGAACGCGCGCCGGAGTTCAGCCAACGTCTTTCCTATCGCAGCCGTTCGCGGTCGAAATCCGCCGGCCTTTGTTCCAAAGGCGCGCGGCCGTAATCTCATCAATGAGCGAAAACCGCCACCGCCTGTCGATGCCGCCCATTATTTATTCATAAATAATTTTGTAGCGATCAATGCCGCAATTTCGAGCCCCTTTAAATATTCATCGCCGTGACTCCATCAGGTTCTTCCACTGACCCACAAATGGGTTTCGGCTTCAAAACGTGGGAACAAGCGAGAGATGAAACACAAAAATCCATTTGCCGTTTCGTGGACGGTTCCGGTTCTGCCAATTTAACTGGGGAATTGAGTCGCTGCCATTTGAGACGCTCAATCCACGTTTGAAGAGCGCGAGCGCTCCGTTCGGAAATGATTCGAGAATTCGCGAAAGGTCGAAACGCTGAACCTAAAAAGAAGTTCCCGACCTGACCAGTGGAGGGAGAACTGAGCCGCTGAGCCGTCGTTTCTATTTACATACTTAGACAGTGATGGATTCAACTTGTTTTTCGGTGGCTTTTTCGCCCATGCTGTTGGCTTCCGCTGTATTAGCATTGTTGTTAGCAAACAAACCTACCACCTCAGAGCCTTTTGAACGGTTCTTTATTGTCAATTTGTTGTACTCATTTTTTGAGGGGACACAACATATGGACGCGCGCAGGCTTTGGCCTCGTTAGCGTTCTTATGCTAGTAAGAAATAAAACAATCTTCTGAACCAATCTATGCATTGGGACGTCCGGCTGTTGGGCCGACGTCAGAGGCGGGGGGGAAGAGTTGGAGATGAAACCGCGGATTCCGCAAGGCGCCGGCCGCGGCGTGAGCTCGTCCTTCCGGATGCTCTGCCGAACCCCGGCAGAGCCTCAGTCATTTTTCCGCAGCTTTACTCCGACGCTGTAATTCACATCAGAAATCACAAACGACCGGAGCAAAACGCAGCGCCTCTCTCATCCCGTGAGCATGACTTTGCTCATTTCCTCGTGTACATTGGCCCCTTTTTCCTACCCCCTACACCCCTCCCCCCTCCCCCCACACACACACCCTCTCTCTCTCTCTCTCTCTCTCTCTCTCTCTCTCTATATATATATATATATATATATTCTTTATTTTTTTCTCCCGCGCCACTCTCGCTCACTCTCCCAATGACTCACGCTTCACCCTGCAGCTCCTTTTCAGGCTGTCAGATTTTCTGCACTTTCACTGACTCTAATCCAATTCCGAAGCAAAATCCCAAAACGCTCAACGCTGTGGGCTGCCCTTCTCAGCGACCCCTACACCCCACACACACACACACACACACACACACACACACACACACACACACATAAAAAGCCATTCTAATTTACCCAGAAGTCTTGTATGTTTTCAATCCGGTTCCATGACACGGTTGAGGCCGAGCGTCTCTAAAAATACGGCCGGATTCAGCAGGGAGTGGATGAAAAAAAACAAAAAAAACTCAGCGGCTACCGAACTAAACATGTTCCACCGCCGTCAGCAGGCTGCAGAATATCAGGGTCGCGGCCGCAAGCAACTGGGCCACTGGAAGCAAAGTTCCCTCAGCGGCCGGCCAAAGTGCAATTAGAAACTTTATTCCGGACTTTACGCCGATTAATTTGAAACTCGCAAAGTTTATGACCTTGCCAAGTTTAGGAGTTCTCTTTCAGTAAAACCCCCCGCAAAAAACGATGATTAGTCTTTTGGCCCGAATGTTCGACAAAGGGCACGTTAGACTCATCCTCCTGCCGTTTGAGGGGTTTTGATATTTTTAGTGGCTGCGGCCAGTCGACCTGAAACCACCATTGAAATTCTACAAATCGGTCTACATAGTTCACGCAATCCTTTCAAACCTTTGAAGAGGTCATATTCCACACTTTGCACCATTCACTGGTGATTCACTATTTTCTCTTTTCAATTCATTTTTTTAAAAACTATTTTCCCACCTGCTTTGCATGCATTTCTTCACTTTGTTGCTTGCAGGTCAGCTCCAAAAATCGAATTTTCTGTTTCGTGTGACAAATGAACAGGTTTTGGTGGCCGGCTTTTCCAGGGAAAATTTTAAAGCCCCTTTTTTTTCTTTTTCTGTCAACGACACAGCGCAGCATCTCTAATGCATCCATCCAGCAGCGACGTTTGTCGGGTTTCAAATGTGATGATGTGGAGTAAAAAAAAACAAAAAAAAAAAAAAAAACAATGAGGCCAAATCGGACGGCACCTTCAGCCTTTTGCGGAGCTTCTCGGCCTGTAATCGAGTTGTATTCTGATGCAAAAAAAAGTGTCTCTCTGCCTTCTGTCTGCCTTTCTCGCACCCGTCGCGGCTCCGTAAACAGACTCTTGAAGGATGACGCGGCATCATATTATATTACCGGTTGTCAAGCGGCATCAGCTGGGCAGTCTTTCACTGCTCAGCGGTGGGAGAAACTCATCTTCAAAAAACAAAACAAAACAAAAAAACATCCCGCCAAAAAAACAAACAAAACAAAAAGCAAACATAGCCCTGAAAAAAGCATGTGAAGGACAGGGGGCGCCGGCGTGTGCCTGATATGGATTGAAACATCAAAGCGGCTGCTGCTCCTGCTGCGGCTGCTGCTGCTCTTCAGCAAAATCAAAGTTTCGTGTTTTTCTCCCCTTTTCTCCAAGGTTGCACACTGGAACATACGCTGAGACGTTATTTTCCATCCATCTATAGTCTGCGGGGAGTCGTTTCTATCTTGCGTCACGCAGACGTGTGGTCTTTGCGCTATGGAAACTGAGTCTGTTTTTTTTTTCTGCTTCTTTGCTTGCTTTCAGGACTTCTGTGAATTGCGAAAAATGATTTTTATATATATATATATATATATATATATATATATATATATACAGTATATTCCCTTTATATTGCTGTTCTCCTCTCACACCAGCGTAAATGAGTCACAGGGCCGCCTCGTTGTTCGCTGTGACGTAAGGCTGCACACCTGGCTGACGCACAGCTCGCTGATATACAGGTCACATGATCGCCGCTCCGTCCCTTTCTGCTTTGTCCGATTTTGCCCCCCTCACCTTGACCTCAACCCTAAAAGAAATGAAAATGAAAATGAAATTGAAAGTTGTCGATGTGCAGAACCACAGGGCAGCACTTTCGGACCGCTAACAGAAATCAGCAGAGCTGCAGCTCGGCTGCCGCTCGTCTGCCTCCTCCGCCGCCAGCCGAGTGCAAGCGTTGAGCAGGCGGAGCCGGAGGCCGACGGCTGAAGACAGGCGGGTAAACAGGCCGAGACGTGAGGACGGATAATAAGGTGGACACGCGCACGTAGTTACCGGAGCGCCGGGTGAACGGCCAGAGACAGACAGGCTGACAAATAGCCGGGCGGCGGGAATGATAGATCGGAAACACCTTTAAACCTCCGATCACAACACAACCCTGGAAAATATTCACTCTCCTCCACCTCCTTCTGCTCCTCCTGCGCCTCCACCTCCAACTCTTCCTCCTTCATCTCCTCCTCCTTCTCTTCCTCCTAAAAATCCTCCCTCATCATCAACTCCTTCTCCTTCATCTCCTCCTCCTCCTGTACTTCCTCCATCTCCTCCATTTCCTCTTCCTCCTGCTCCTCCACCTCCTCCTCTCCCCTCTCTTCCTCCTCCCCTACTCCCTCTTCTCCTCCACCACCTCCACCTCTTCCTCCGATTCATCCCCCATCTCCAACTCCTCTTCCTGCCTCATCACCACCTCCTACTCCTTCTCCCTCTCTTCCTCCTCCAAACCCACCTCCTTATTCTCCCCATCTCCTCCTCCTCCTCCTCCAACTCCTCTTCCTCCTCAACATCCCCCAACTCCACCCCCTCCTCCGTCACCTCCTCCCGCTCCTTCTCTTCCTCCTCCAAATCCACGTCCTTATTCTCCCCTATCTCCTCCTCCTCCTCCTGCTCCTCCGCCTCCTCCACTCCTTCCTCGCCATCTCTCCATCGTTGTTTTCTCTTTTTTCTTTTTCATTAATTTGATTGGCAGACTCCAGCGAGCGGATGGGAGCGCAGGGCTTGTAGTTGCCGTGGCAACGGTCTGCTCTTTGTTAAAGGCTGCGTTCCTGGCATCTGATGTTTCTGCTCCGCGATCGATAGCGAAGCCAGCCTCACCTCGCCTCGCCTCGCCTCGCCTCCGCCCGCCGCTGATGAACGGACCGGGTCTGGGGCCAGGCGGGTCCGAGCCGAGCCGGACCGGGGCTGGATGCAGGAGCGAGGCGCAGCTGAGGCGGAGGATGACGCGCGCTGGGGAGGAGAGTGGAGATAAAGAGAGCGGCGGTAGGGAGGCGACGCGACGGGGTGAGTGGAGTGCTGCGGAGGAGAGAGTGACACGGAGAGTGTATGCGTGTCCGCACTCTTTCCGCCTCATCTGCTCTATTTTCAGAATGTCACTCACTTCACTATCAAAGCCAAGCTGCTGCTGCTGCCGCTGCCGCTGCTGCGATATCGGACTTCTTCTTCTTCTTCTTCTTCTTCTTCTTCTTCCTCCACCACCAGTCGCACCTTATACGCTTTGCAGCGGTCCATAATTGGCGCAGATAGCCGAGAGCAGAATGCAGACACCGCTGGTAATGAGCCAATTACATTCAGCCTCTCTACTACTTAGCTTTCTGTCAATTCGACAACCTGTGGCTGCTGCGGGGCGCCGTTCCCGCCGAGGTCCGCCGTTTTTCCCTCCGCTCGCATCCTCATCCCTCAACTTCCCGTTTAGCCTGCCGCCAAGGATGGACACGAATCAAAGCCAAAACTGCTGAACTGATACCAGTTCTGTTGTGATGGCTGTTTACTGTACTGTAAAGATGGGCTGGTAATAGCGATTCAAACGTCCAGTATCAGTCGATACATCCTCCCATGAGTGTTTTTTACCGACTCTGGGCATGGAAAAAAAAAGATTTATGATTACTTCCATCTACTCCTGTACGACCTGTTGTCTTCTGTTGAGTTGTTGGCCACATTGAGCGTTTTTAAAGTTGTTGGATTGTGTATTCGATGAGTTGTGGGCGGGTCGTGTACCACTGTATGTTGCTGTGTTGTTCACCTCCAGCGTGTCGGCCGCCACTGATGATTACAGGGAAGGAATCGACTGGTATGACATAGGCCAATAATGTTGAACTATCCCTTTAAAGACCACACTCACCAGCAACACACAGCTAAGGGTGTTGCAGACATATTTCTCCTTCCTGCTGTCTTCATAGAGAGCGACGTTCCGTACTTCTCGGGCATAAAGCAGAGCAGCGGCTGAATCATAAAAGTGATTCCCTCGCTGAGGTAACGAGGTGATAAAAGCCACATATAAATATATATATATATGTGTGTGTATGTGTATGTATAACAATGCAGAGCGCTGGTTTGCCGAAACAAGCATTAAAACGGGACTAACAAAACAGTGAGGCTCATTTGCACTAATTGGATGCGTCTTTTTTATGAAAGCGCCAGCGCTTAAAGGCGAGTGGCTAATGGAGGCGCTTCGCTGCGAGCGGGAAACGTGAGCCGGTGAAATGTTCAGTGTGTCGCTGAAGGTTTTTTTTTTTTTCTTGTTTCATTTTTTTTTTTTTTACAGATTAAATCTTTAATAATGTTTCATTACGTTACCCGCGTAAAAACACACGCCGTACGATTCCGTCGATTCATTCATCAAACGTTGTGCTGTGTGTGTGTGTGTGTGTGTGTGTGTGTATCCCTCCTTCCACCGTCATCACCACTTCCGCAGCCTCGGCGTCACCAATCCCCGGGCGTTTAGCCCGCCGTCATGCTAACGAGGGTCATTTCTCACCGCCGGGAGCGGAGACGTCTTCGGCCCCCAGTTAGCCTTCAACCTTTTGTACCGAGCCGGCGCGGCGATGAAGGGTCACATTTCTTTGGAGTCATGTCGCACCTCGCTGTGAATCTAATTCTATCATATCTAGTGCGCCGGCAAAAGGGACATGTCTATTAAGTGAGAAACGACACTAAAAGGGCAAAAAAAAAGATGTTGAAGATGTGAAAAAAAGGCCAGTGAGGTGAAAATTGTTGGAATTTAGATAAATCGGCGCCTGTTCTGTTCTCGTGTATGTAATTTTTTTTTTTTTTGCACTTGCAGGGCTCGTTCGTGATGGTGCTGCCTCTGGACAAGAACTTGTGCCACGACAGAGGGCAACGAGGGTAAAGGAGACATGAGATACCCGGCCCTGCAACACGGCCACCTCTTTCTGGGCGGGGCCCTGCTGCTTCTCCTGGCCAGCCCGGCTCTGAGCTGCCCCGCCCGCTGCGAGTGCTCCGCCCAGACCAAGTCGGTCAGCTGCCACCGCAAGCGCCTGCCCAGCATACCCGAGGGTATCCCCATCGAGACCCGCGCCCTGGACCTGAGCAAGAACAAGCTCCGCGCCATCACGCCGGACAACTTCTCGTCCTTCCAGCAGCTGGAGGACCTGGACCTGAGCGACAACCTCATCAGCGTGCTGGAGCCCGGCTCCTTCCGCTCGCAGGTGGCCCTGCGCTCGCTCAACTTCCGCAGCAACCTGATCCAGCTGGTGCCCGTCGGCGTGCTGTCGGGCCTGACCAACCTCACCCGCCTGGACCTCAGCCACAACCGGCTGGTGGTTCTCCTGGACCATGCCTTCCAGGACCTGCGGCGGCTGGCGTCCCTGGAGGTGGGCGACAACGAGCTGGTCTTCATCTCCCAGCGGGCCTTCACGGGATTGCTGGGCCTCCAGAGCTTGACCCTGGAGCGCTCCAACCTGACCGTGGTGCCGACGGACGCGCTGGGCCACCTGCACAGCCTGACGGAGCTGCGCATGCGGCACCTGAGCATCAGCGTCCTCAAGCCGTACTCGTTCAAGAGACTGTCGCGCCTCCGCCAACTGGAGATCGACCACTGGCCGCTCCTGGAGTCGCTGCCGCCCTACTCGTTGCACGGCCTCAACCTCACCACCTTGTTCATAACCAACACCAATCTGTCGGCCTTCCCCGGCGCGGCCCTGCGCAACCTGCCCTACCTCACACATCTGAATTTGTCCTACTGTCACATACAGCACATCCATCAGGGGGAACTGGGCCAGCTGCCGCACCTGCTGGAGCTCCGCCTCCAAGGGGCTCATTTGATCTCCATCGAGCCCCGCGCCTTCGTCGGCCTCAAGTCCCTGCAGCTGCTGGACGTGTCCCAGAACCGGCTGGACTCCCTGGAGAGGGCGGTGTTCGCCTCGCCCGACAGCCTCCAGAGGTTGTGCATGGGCGGCAACCCGCTGGTGTGCGACTGCAGACTGGTGTGGCTGCTCAACGGCCACAAGCCGGCCACGCTGAACGTCCTGGACGAGCAGCCCGAGTGCAGCGCCCCCGAGCACCTCCTGGGCAAGACCCTCCGAGACCTGAGGGAGCCTCTGGTCTCCCGCTACATGACCTGCACCAAACCGCGCATCGGGCCCAACACCACCCAGGTGCTGATGACGGACGAGGGGCAGCCGGCCCACCTGAGCTGCACGGCGGAGGGCGCCCCCCGGCCCTCCGTGGTGTGGATTACGCCCCACAGACGCTACGTCACGGCAAAGAGCAGCGGAAGGGTGGAGGTGCACCCGGACGGCACGCTGGAGATCAAGGCGGCCGAGCTGCACGACAGCGGGGTGTACCTGTGCATCGCCAGCAACCCGGCCGGCAACGCCAGCCTGTCGGCCTCCTTGGCGGTCAAGAGCCTGGGCCTGGGCGACAGGTCCCACTACATCAACAGGAGCTCCAACTACCTGACAGACTCCAACAGCACGTGGGGCAACGGAACGGTACTGTACAACATGACGCTGCCCATAGACATCAAGACCATCATCATATCGACGGCCATGGGCTGCCTGTCCTTCCTGGGCGTGGTCATCTTCTGCTTCCTGCTGCTGTTCGCCTGGAGCAGGGGCAAGGGCCGCCACAAGAGCAACTTTGACATCGAGTACGTCCCCCGCAAGTCCAACGGGGCGTCGGCGGAGGTGGCGGAGACCAGCGGCCCGCGGCGGGTCAACATGAAAATGATCTAGAGGTCCCGAACCGGACCGGACCGGACCGGACCGACAGAGTCAAACAAAAACGTCCACATATCAGCCGATGATTTTATCGATTCTTTTTTTTTTCCCCGTCCTTTTCTATTGACACAGTGGATTTTGTGACCAACGAAAGTGATGTACCAATATAGTGGGTGTCGATATGACGGTGATCTAGTGAAAAAAAAAAAGTGGGCATGTGAATATTAAAGTGAAAACCCGTGGACGTGTTTATATGACATGATGTTCATACAGTACATTGAATATGACACTATAACCGACGACATATCAATATAGGAGTGATGTAGTGCTGCACTAGGCACGTGTTTCCAGCGGCGACGCCCGTCGCCACTGCGACGCGTCACCACTCGGTTTAATTCCCATGTTAGCTGCAGACCAGAACGGATGGCCGTGTGTGCGTGCGTGCGTGCGTGTGTGTGTGTGCGCGCGAGCGTGAGTGCATCGGTGTGCGCATGTTGCATTTGTGCGTTCCTTTGTGCATGTGCACGCATTGCCTTTCCTTGTTGGACGGGATTAATTGTTACGAACGATCAGGTCCAGGGAGCTTTGGGTTTCTTTTGTTTTTCTTTTTCCTTTTTTCCCGTTTCGTTTTACTCCTCCGGTTGTTGGTGCGACAACAGTCGTTGTCACTGTTGTGTTTTGGCTTGTCTTTATTTGTATGCAAAAAAAAAAAAAAAAGTAATGAAATTGTTATTATTGTATTCAACAAATGCTGCAAGACCTTCTTCTGGGAGATTGGAGGAAAAAAAAGAAATTACAAAAAAAAAACAGTATTGCCCCTCCACACTGGGAACAATTCAGGCTCTAATTTTCTGCCCAAAACTCAAGAAAATGTTAAACACATACGCCCACACACACACACACACACACACACACACAAACACACACACACACACACTCTCTCTCTCTCCCCCGTGCACGCCCGCGCGGCGGTTTGCGGCGCCCTCCTGGAGGAGCGGCAGTGGCCGGCCGGCGGTGTTATTACTCTGGGAGAGCTTTTAGCTCTAGAAATGGCGTGTTAAAACCGTTTTATAACGCGATAAATCACAGGCAGATTTTCCTGCCAGACAAATCCCTGGGTACGACGTAAAAGGCAGTGGGCAGCCAGACACGGTGGCAGAGATTTACTGCCCGGTGCCTTCTTCTTCTTCTTCTTCCTCCTCCTCCTCCTCCTCCTCCTCCTCCTCCTCTTCTTCTTCTTCTTCTTCCTCCTCCTCCTCCTCTTCTTCTCCTGCTTCTTCTTCTTCTTCCTCTTCTTCTTCTTCTGGGGCAGGACCGAGTCGAGCTCTGCAGAGTTATTGCTTGTCCCCCCAACACTTTCACAACAGTGTCCCCGAGGCACCGACTTGTTTATTAGATGGCCATTTTGAAAAGTTGTGGAGAAGTATTGTATTGTTTAGATCTCTCGCTCTCTCTCTCTCTCTCTCTCTCTCTCTCTCTCTCCCTCTCTCTCTCTCTCACTCTCTATATCTCGCTCGCTCGCTCTCTATCTCTCTCTTTCAGTTCTGTTGAGAGTTGTGTTTAAATGTTTTGAGGGAGGTTTAAAAAAAAAACGTCGGCGAGGAAAAAAGGGCAACTCTTTGTAATTAAACGCAGGGACGTGGGTGTTAACTTGTGTGATCTTGTTGTGATAACATGTTCGAGGTTGTACAAACAAAAAAACAAAACAAAAAAAATGTTTTCATATGACAAATTTATGGGTATATTTTGAAAAACGGAAATAAAACTTGATTATACCCCTAAAACTGGAGTGCTAGTTGTTCAAACCTGATCCTAAACTTTTGCGACATTCTATCTTTTCTGCTTATAAATCACATTGTGATGCCGTATTGACTACATTATCGCTGACTCAGGGTTGAATGTGTGTGAGAAAACTGTCAAATTACAGCTGTTTCTTCTGTCAGCAAAACCAAATATACAGACGATTCAGAACGTTTAAACCCAGCAGGTTGGTTTTGTGCTTAGTTTTTTGTTTTTTGTGAGACACTTTTTCTACGTTTTTATTATCTAACCTTAAAAAGTCTCATATATTTAAAACACAGATCATAATTATTTAAATGTTCAGCTCAGTGCTTCTTGTTTGTGCGGATCAACTTTCGCTAATTACCCTCCAACCGTGCACCAACCTCGGAAAATCCGTGACTCCGCGCAGCTTTAGCTTTTTGCTTTTGCTTTTTTTTCGTCTTGAAATCCGCCTTTATCTTTTCACCCTGATCAGACAGCATCAAAACTGGGACGTGTCGGGAAGTGAGGGAAGCGTCAGAAGTGGGACGCGGTGAGTTCGGAGCCAAACCGAAGAAACCGCCTACGAGTCAAGAACAAAGAGGGTGGAGGAAGAGATGCCGTCACATTATAGGCATCCTGACACCTGGTGGAAGGTCTGTGTGTGCGTGTGTGTGTGTGTGTGTGTGTGTGTGGGATTCAGCTACCTGTGACTACGGAGCCGTCGTTGTATCCCGCTTTGCCGAAGGAATTGTTAGCAGCTGGCTTCTCACCTGACAACTGGATGAAAAGAAATGCTAATTTGGAAATGCTAAACGTCTTTCCTGCATGTGCGAGGGTGCACGAGGAATTCCTCTCCCGTGGCGAAGACGAAGACGAAGACGACGACGACAAAGATGACGACAACGAGATCAAAGACCCGACAAACGTCTTTTTGTGCGTTCGCTTCCCCCCTCCCACAGAGAGGGAGGGAACGCCGGCAGGTAGGAAAAGGGAAACTCCACCCCAATTCCGTTCAGAAGTGTAATAAGACGCAACGTGAACAGAAGCGCCCCCTGCAGTAAACACGGCTTCGGCCGCACGGCAGCAGGAGTTCCGGCCCTCCCGCGCACTCATCAATGAATCATTTCTCACATCATAACGGATCTTCGTAAAGCATCTGTCGCACGCCGGGGCCGCCTCATCAAAGAGTTGCAATCAAAGGGGAAACACGGCGGCTTTGACTTTTTCGCCCCGGCTGCTGTAGGAAGACCAGTTTCAAACCACAGCATCGCTCTTCTCCTTCTCCTCCTCGTTCCAGACGTCTGAGGCCCCCACCTCCCAACAGATCAATACAAAAATATTAGAGTTTGGTGCAGTGGCCGTCTCCGCTGCGTCCCTAGGGAGCGCCGCTGCCACCCTGCAGAGGCCGCAAGGAAAGGTCAGCCGCTAACTGAGCTCGCCCTGCGGAGGCGGCGGCTCGGCGGCGTTCGCGCGACCCTCAGCGGCGACCCCTGCTGGCGTGGGGGACCTGCCGCCGACTGGTTTTTCTGAGTCCATGTGGCCGCTTCGCCTCAAGCCATCAAACGAGGAGAAGGAGAGAAAGAATGAATTGCAGAGGGATTCAGTGCATTTTTTTCCCCTCCACATTTACGGGGCTCTCGATCTGATGAAATCGCTGAAACGGAGAGAGGAGAGTTTGGAAACGTGCGTCCCTCTTAGCGGCGCCGCGTGTTTATCAGAAGTAATGGTACGCTTAATGGTGTAACAAACATATGGAGGCTCCAGATTTATAATCCTGGTGGTTGATCCACTCTTGGCACCCTAAACAGCATTTTGGGTAGTTTTCCCTCCGTCGGCAGCCGGCGGTAAATTACAGAGGCCAGGAAGTTCTGCATGATTTTATGGAGATGAGGTGGAAAAAATCCACACCGGCTCCAAACGCAATTTAGCTCGTCTCTCTTCCAACAGAGAAGTTTAAATGTATAAGCTACACGAGAGTGAACACAAGTTGGTGGATCTCAGCCACTGATTTACTGTGTACACAGTCTATTGGAGAACTGTTATTTTTTTACTAAATCACTTTACTTGTCAGTGAAGTAAAATGTATTTAAAGATATCTATCCATCTATATTATTAAAATAAATACAACTTTCTATGTCCTCACAGACAGGGAGCGCTGGGAGACTCACCTGCCTCCAGAACCGTCAGGTGCGTTACATCATCACTTCTCTTTTTTTTTTTTGAAAATTGAATTTAAAAAAAAAAAAAAAATTGAAAACACAGACTGTCACATTTACACGAACGCTGAATGAAGCAGTCGGATTAATTTTGCGGCGTCCCTTAATGCCGTGCAAGTGCGTGTTACACCGCCTCCTTTGATCCAATTCAGGCCAACTTAATTGTAATGGAGCGTTTACATGACACACAGTTGTCGCCGTGTAATCAGATTACTCACGTGCCCATGTAACCGCAGCCGCCGATGATCTTTCACAGCCAGAGAGAGAGCGGGGAGCCGCTTTGTTTTGGTTGCACGTGAAAAATTGGTGTCTTCTCGTGACCAGTTATGTCAGTGGACGTGTACTTGCACCTAATAAAGGGCAAGCGGCACATCTGGCTCTCTTCAAAGGGCCCCATCAGCGATCCTTTTGACCGCTTCACTGGGGGGAAAAAAAACAAAAAAAACAAGCTTCGCTGATCCTTCTCCAGTCCAGGCCCCATTAAACCACAGCTCGTGGCCAGTGTCAGCGCGGGGGGGGTTGGGGGAGGGGCAACTGGGGGTTGGGTGGGGGTTGGTGTGAAAGATGAGAGCAATAAAAGAAAAGAAGCACATATCACGCTGCATCAATGGTCCCCTACAGTGCCGACAGAACCATCGTCTGAAACCTGTGGGGTTATGAAAAAGAGAAGGTGAAGGGTATTTTTTCTATTGTTCCCCCTCGTGCAACATAATTTTACAGCCCCACCCCCACCCCAGAGTCGCTCTGGCTGCAACCAGAGGCTTATAAAGACACCATCCGTGCCGCGTATTTTATACACGCGTGTAAAATTTTCTGGCCTCCTGTCGCCCCCGGGGGTATTGAGATGTCCAGGCACCGTGCACGGCCGCGCACGCACGGCTGTGCACGATGGTCATATAAGAAGCGCCCGCCGCCCCCCCCCCCCCACCCCCCAGGGCCTCGCTTGTAGCACGTGTCAACGTGTGGCCCCCTGTGGGCAGCAGCTGATTCCTATTCCTGCTCTGCGCTGGAGGAAGCGGCGTGAGAGATGAAGGGTGGAGAGAGGAGCGAGCGTGTCACACAACCCGCCGGGCCCCGCCCTCATCACGACCCCGTCCATTCCGACACCACCACCGCCACCGCACGGCGGCAAGTGAGACAAATTATTCCGAATGATTCATTGTGACTTCCTCCCTCCATCCCTCCCTCTCGTGGACGCTAAATCACAGAGGGAGGTACAGAAAATAAAGGCTGGTGGTGGTGTTGGGGAGGGAATGGGGGGGGGGCGGTGGAGGGACAGAGCGAGGCGCTGATTAATTCCAGCATTAATTCTCCCTGCGACCAGCCTTCCAGTCGGCCTTTAAACGGTGCCACTGTTCAGCCGAGCCCGAGCGGTGCGGCGGTCTGGCCGTCGCGGTCACCAATTAATTTGAGGAGCGGCGGTGCAGGGCCGGTACGGCCAGCCGGTGGCACAGAGTTTTACAGTAATCACATCAATTACAAGTCTGCAAAAAGGAATAAAAAAAAAAAATTCAAGCAGAGATTAAAAAACCTGCAGGCGCCTCTTGCGTTTGGATCTGAACGAACATCCTGGTCCCCCGAGTTCGTCCTCTGTTTAGCATCGGTCACGTCGGCGGACGTTTTTTTGCAGGGGGCTGAGGGAGGGGGTGAGAGGACTGAGAGGCCAGAGCCAAGCTTAGAGGGTCAGGAGAGCCAATTAGGCCGAATGAATGGCGGAGACCTGAGGGGCGGGAAAGCAATTACCAACGGAATGGAAGTGCATAAGCAGAGGAGATAAAGCCTGCCGACTCCCTGCTGCACTACCAGAAGGACGCTGCCGGCCGCTGCGGAAACCCTCCGGCGATCACCAAAGTTCAGTTGCAGGCGAGACGGGCAAACGACTGCCGCTGCGAAACGTTTGGCTCCGCCCCCCTCTCGGCAGGTGCCATGCTGCCGCAGCGGCGGGAGAGTCACTCCAGGCAGAAGCGGCGTGAATAAATCGCTATCCGGCCTGCTCAGCAATTAACAAAGAAAAAAAAAAAAGGGAATACAAGGCCGGGGGGAGGAGGAGGAGGTGGATTGGGCGGAGACAATAAGCCGAAGAAGCGGCGCAGCCGAAGCGTGTTTCATGGCGTCTTTGCGATTGTTTGATCCGGGATAAAAGCGGCGCAGGAAAACCCCAGCCGGCTGTCTCCAGCTTGGCTTCCCTCCAGCTGCTGTCACCGCTCGCAATCAGCCGGGAGTCCCTTAATGTCTGGCTGCGAAAGAGTGGAGCAAGAGGGAGGAACTTGGGCGTGCAGCAGCGGCGGTGGCGGCGGCAGCAGCGGCACAATTAATGGCTTGTCAGGTGTGCAACGGCAACAAGGGCAACAAGGCAGGAGCAAAAAGTCCCTGACGGGAGCTTTCAAGGCGTGGAATCCACCGTCGGTTCTCACAGAGCAGCTGTGAAGACAGGCGGCTTATCCTGATTGGCTGTTGGAGGTCACTGGTTAATGATTATCTGGCAGCTTATTCTGACTGGCTGTTGGGTGTCAGTGGGAGCGATAATGTGGCAAAGTGTTTCATTAAACCTGAGAAAATAATGAAGTTTTGCATGCGGATCTTTGTTCCCATGATAACAGAAGTCTGGCCGACTAGTTGTTTCGGCCGAACTCTCCTGTCGCCAGTGACGAGAAAATTAACATCTTATGAAAAGATTTAAAAAAAACAGCATCAGGCTTCCCGAGTGACAGGGTCCGAAATTCAAAGACAGTTTTTATGGATTGGATGTGACAAGGCCAATCACACCACAGTTATCCACCTATCCTTCCTTCCATCCATCCATCCATCCATCCATCCATCCATCCATCTGTTCTCTATCACCGTGTCTCCGCCTACCAGGGCCACAGAAATGGGTACCCTCGTAAAAACGTGCATTCTGGCCGAACCAATCAGGAGTTGCCTGAAGGTGATAACGAGGCACCTGTTTGGTTGCTGTTGCCGGGCAGAATTAATCAAGGTCCCTTGTTATTTGCGGTTGTTTCCTCAGTTGTATTCTTTATGTTATTATATATTATATTGTATATCTTGTCTATATCTCCTGTATAGTTTAACCACTGTTAACTGTAAACTGTAACGACTGTATAGTTTATTTTTATTCTTCTATTTTCACTTTTTTATGATTGTTTTTTGACTGCTGCGACAGTGTATTTTCCCACTTTGGGATTAATAAAGTTCAATCCAATCCAATCCAATGTTGCAGTTGCTGGGCCTTTTCCTCAGGTGATACAGCAAAATAGCAGCAGGAAGTCGTACAGGTGCAATCGCTACACCCCTCCTCAAACACAAAAAAAAGGAAAAGAAGTTTGACCGAACAGAAGTTGTGCTCTGGGGCTCATGTGACCCCAAGGTTTGCAGAGTGAACTTGGGGTGATTTGGAAAAGAAACAGCATCAAAGGGAAGCCGGATACTTCGGTCTTAACCTGGGAAAACCAGCAAGGGGACGCGGAGCAGAAAACAGGGGGCTTTCCGTCAGGGGCCGTCTTCCTGCCAAGGTGCGTCAAAGGGAATCTCAAGATCAGGGCGGTGAGGGGGAAGCAGGCGAAACTTTCCGAGCGGAGCTTTGCTGCGAAGCCAGGTGCACCATGGGAAAACGTATCGAATGGCGCTTGGATATAGCTCGTTGAGCCGCTGCTGCTGCAGCTGCTGCTCCAAGACAGGCAGAGGTGGGATACAACCCGCCACCGCGTCTCCTCCTCTTCCCCCCATCCCCTTTTTATTTTAGCTTCCGGCAGCAGGAAATTTATAGCCTCGCTCGTTTGCGCCGTACAATCGACCTCGCTCGCTGGCATTTGAGGCTTCCGGAGCCGCTGAAAGGGAACACGTGCGTGGGGGTTCTGTCGTCACGCGCCGCCACATCCGGCGAGGTCGCGCCGCAGCCCCGCAGACGTGTCGATGGAGCGCGTGGCCGCGCATTTGCATGCAGGGTGACCAGGAGAGAGAAACGGCCCCGGGTAAATAAATGATCTAATCCGGCTAAAAGGCCACAGAGGCAGAGGCAGGTGTCGCCGCGCGGCAAATAAAGCGTGATGAGCGCGCAGCAGGCGTGAAATCCCAACACAAACACAGACAGAGCGCCTGGAGAGGACAGCGGGAGCGCCCGCGCCCCCCCCCCCTGGAGCCGTGGATCTGGGTGGGCGGGCGGGGGCGGGGGGCACATGGGAAAGAAAACAGTGGCCGGGATTAACAGACAGACGGAGAGACACACGTGACGCTGAGGAGGCAATTGAGGAGTCAATCAAGACGGATTGGAAGTCGACGCTCACTGAAGCCAAGGAGGGGTTACAAAAAATATATATATAAACATATGTAGGTATGTGTGTGTACACATATGCAGTATACATATCTATGTATGCGTGTACACATATGTATATATTTATACATATATGTATATGTCAGCCCTTGTCACACAGGGTAATAAAAAAGTGTTTTCCACCAAGAAAAGCTTTCAGTTTCAGTGACGTTCTCCATCCATGCTAACCTCTTTAGTGGCGGCTAGGCTGGCAAGTTTCTTGCCTGCCTTGTCGTCTGGTTATTTATTTTATTAGATTTTCCTCCCGGCTTCCATTAACTGGAAGGTTGTCGCTAAATGCCATGACCAAAACTGAGCCGTCACTCAAAGTGTTGTACGTTGGCTCTCAGGCAGATGGATGTGCAAGGGGAATCCTCTCGCTCTGACTGCTTTGCAAGATTAATCGGAGGTGCCTTAATAATCCAGTAAAGAAATTGCAGTATTGGTTCTAATACAAACCCTGCATGGTAGAATAATAATTAGCTCAATGAAATTAGAAAACACTTTCCAATACATGTCAATCACATCAAGGTGATGAGCCCCAAATCTGCCTCCTTGGAGTTGCCTCAACTCTGTCTAACAAACCCTTTAACTTCTCCATCTGCAACAGTCAAAAGGCTGCAGGGTTCGTTGACCTCCCTGTTCTAACTCTGTCGGATCATCCGCCCTGATTTGAAGATATTCTGCTGATTTTTATCGGGGACGGTACGCTCCGGCTTTGCCTTATCAGCCGCCGCAGTGATTGACATCAGTTCCGGCACTCGGGCTGTTTTCATCTTGGGCTCTTCAAACGGCTGCTTTCATCCCGCGAGCGAGGGTGTCACATCTCGGCTGTGTACATCCAGCATCATGCTTTCAATCGGCCGGCTCACACGGCTGCAAGAGCTCATCCTCAGCATTTAACAAAAAAAAAAAAACACACAACACAACACAACAAAACACAGCTCTTTTTTCTTTCTTCAACTCAATGCCGCTGTTTTGATGTATACACACATCTGTACGTATATATATTTTCTTTTTCACCCCAACATACCTCTTGACTGCGTTCAGCTTTTCAGTAGAAACCTCAAGCAACGTCTTCTTTCACTTTGCAAACTTTGGCAGGTATGGATCTATTTTGAGAGCGTTTTCTTCTTTGATCTGTCGACGCGCACGTCGTCGACTGACGCCTCGGCTTCTCTTCTGCAACGACATGCAAATCATCGTTGAAAGGGTCCTGACTTCACTCGTGTGTGACTTTGTTATGGAAACCGCTAAGCGTCTGTCAGGCCACAGTTGGAAGGCTCTACAGTTCTCCAGGTTTTAGTGGAACTTACCAGCGGAGCCGCTCAGTCGCAACACAAGGCTTCCCGTTGGTGCAGGCAGCCGAGACCTGATGTTTGTTCCCTTGGATTTAGATTTGAAAATACTTGAAATCTCACATTGTTTGCCAGATTATACCCGGCACACCAGATGGAAATGTTTCTTTTTCTTTTTTTTCTCACATGCCGATATGGTAAAGAGGCCAAGAGAAGCTTCGCCCTTTGATAGAATAAGAACAGAGAGTCGTTTGAACTGTGACGTACTCAGTGTGCGATTCATCTGCACCATTTCCCCTCTGCTCATTTCCGTGCGTTTGATGTTGTCTTCCATGTGTCATCACGCCTGACGCATCACCGGGAGTGCACGCTGCATGTACATATGTTGGCGAGCATGTGATGACCGAGCCTTTTGATTGGACGAGAGGGCCGTCAGTGAGCGCAGGGACTTTTAACTTTGTCTATCACTCACACGATGGCAGCACGGCAGGTTCCCCTCTTCATCAACGTGGCGGGACCCGCAACTGAGTCGTGGACTTCGCAGCGTGTGACGTTCGCCGCCGTGGCTGGCCGACGCCCGCTGACACGTAAATGCGAACCGCTGCGGAGCTAATCGGGTTAGCGGAGGAAAAGAAACGTTCAATTAAACCGTGAAACCTTCTTCCTGGTGCTGCGGTGGTGCTTGGGACTCACAGCAACAGCGCCGCCTCTTGTGCAGAGGTGTTTAATTAGCCTCGCGCACCACCTGGCGCTCTTCCTGGTGTCAGTATTTAACTCAGAGTTTAACTCCAGGCAGTCGGGAGTGAAGAGGGAAAAAAAAACATGTTTTCACCAAGAAAAGGTTTGCCGTTCTCTGTTTTTCTTTGGATGCATAAAAATCTCACACAGTCTTAATGCAACTGCTCAACAGCTGGAATATTATCTTAGCCTGCATGCTAATGACTTTAGCAGCACCCAGGCTAGCTGTAGCGTGCTCATTTTTCTTGTTTTTGTATTTATCTTTCTTTAAAGGCTACTTTCACCTTACCTTCACCTTACTTCTAAGAACCTTCCTTATCAGTTTGTCATTCAACTGACTGAAATATAAACATTCTTAACATTTTGGCCCAATGTTTTGGTTATTTTCTTTTTTCTTCTTCTTTTTTTAATTGCTCAAATAAATGTAAATACACACCCAATGCTCTGTTTAGCACTGCAATTGCACGTGGGCGGTAACACGCTACCGCACATAATATTTCAAAAATGGATCTTGCGCATGATAATGGTCACATGAGACCTTAATCGACATGAATACTTGCTGAATACTTGCTGGAAATGAACCTGATGCAGATGCTCCAGTGTGTCTTGGCTGTACGTGAAGGATAAACAGAAGGTTTTTTTTTTCCCCAGAAACTGCCGCGTTTGGTGGCAGAAGCAGGGAGGGAGGGAGGCGAGGACTCACGGCGCCCCCAGAGGCGGCTCCAAGGGCAGTTTTGCCTCATTTCTCCTGGCCATGCAGGTTAGCGGTGAGAGGACCGATGTTGAACCGATACTAATGGAGGCTGGCGGTGGGCATCGAGCTGCGGAGAGCCGCAGGCCAGGGCAAAAAAAGAAAAATAGAAAAAAGATAAATAAATAAGTCGAAAAACCAGAAGCCCGGCTTTGTCTGTGCGTCCGTCTCTCTGTCTCATGTCAGATGAAAAGACTCATCTCTGCTCTCAATCACAGCTGCCTGAGCGAAAGGCAGCCGACGCTAATGAAGTGGCCGGCTGATGCGCACGCTCCATAACCTCAGAGGTTTTAGCACAGATCACAGCTCGCCACTCCACAGCAAATTTGGGATCTTCATTCTGAAGGAAGAAAAAAAAGCGCTAAATGAGATTGTTTTTCCAAGTTTTAATTTCTTGTGAGTTTTTTTTTTTTTCTTGCCTGGTCTAATTCTGAGCCAGGCTCATTACAGATCCATTTGAAATGACTAATCACAACAGCGTTTAATGGCCTAACTAGCAAATCACCATCGTAATATGGTGTAATGTTCCGCTGACAAAATTTGAGATGGATATTAGTCGGATCAAAATTATTTATCGTGATGAACGTGAACTGCCTTTTGCTACGATCGGTGCTGAGTCGGATCTAGAATTTTAAGCACACTTTATCAGAGCGGTACACGGGCGGTGAATTTCTACAGTGAAATCGTTGTTATCACGCCACATGAAAGGCCTCAGTCGGAGGCCTGGACGAGTTGCTCCAGTTTAGACTCATCGCGCAAGTGCTGCGAGCGGAGAAAAGGCAGCAGCAGCAGCAGCGACAGGTTTCTCCTCCCACTCGTTTACAGCACGTACAGGATAAAGTGACAGCTGAAGACAAAAGCGCTGCTGCTGCCGCCTCTTCAGCCGAGCTCGGCAAGTTGAGAAGGATGCCCGAGATGAAAGCAGAGTTGTGCAAAAAAAAAAAAAAAAAAATTCAGGAATTTCCTCTGTCAGAGTTTACATTGAGGACGGCAGGTTTTTTTTTTCTTTCTTTCTTTCTTTCCTCACAGAGCAACACCGGCGAAATGGCTGAAGATGCTTTCTGAGTGCGACGAGGATCAAAATTCATCCGCACCTGAAGCCGGTGGTACAACCTCGGAGTCTAAGTGGGCAAAATCGGATTTCCCCAGTCCAGATGCTGGTGCGAGGGAAACTGGGAGCCGCAAACTAACACCATTACGCTGTGCTAACACCGCACCTAAATTGGTTACTGGTCATGTTGTGACTGACTGTGGGCGGTTCCACGGTGGGATTGCACCTTTTGTGGTGGTCCGCTAGCCTTAAAGTGTCCACCCCAAAAAAAAGGGGGGGCGGAAATCTAATGTGGAGTGTATTTCTGTGCCAGCAGAAATGCACCTGTCATCATCTTAAAAGCTGCACTCAGTGCCTGGAAAAGGTTTCTGAGGGAGTGTCAACCCGCATATATAAAGAGATTGAGATTTTAAAAAGGTTTTCTTACAATAGCATTTGGGTTTAAAGGAGAGAGAAATTACTCTTGATCCTTGGAGGGAGTGAAGATGAAAAGAATCTCATCAGAGGAGGACAGGCTCTTGTAGCTCTTTGATTTGAAGCAGGGTGTTGAGCCGTATTGGAATAGTTTTAACATGTTGTGGTCAAAGCCAAAAAAAAAAAATACCACTTCAAACATTTGCAAAATTGTATTAAAGTCATTTGATAGTATTCGGAGAATAAAGGGGGAAAAAACAGCTTCCACATCACAGAGAGAAGTTATAATTCTGAAGACGGTTTTCCCAGACGCTCTGGCAGCAGCACAATTTTCTGTCTGACAGTCCAGACATTGTTTAAATCTGCTGCTGCTTATTAAGAAACGTCTAAAAGGACTTCCGGCGATGCATTCTGTGAAGTGATTTGTTTTTCTTCTATTTCACATTTAGCTTTTTCAACTAATGTTGCCAGCAACAAAACAAAGGAGAAGGAATAATGATCTAAATCCTCCTATCTGTGTAGAGGTCTGACAAATTTGTCAATTAAACTCGAGAAATTGAAAAAGAAAACATTGATTTTCCTTCCATCCTTTGTGTTCGGTGCTGCAGTGGGTTAGTTTGGCTCAGCTTACCTGAATGTGCAGAAACTGAATATTCAGTACAACACACTGCTGGACAATCTGCCGGCTTTTTTCTCCTCATCTTGAGTGTTTCCAGGCAAGAAGCAGGTCGGGGGGTAAGAAAAAAAAAAAACGCTATGACGACCGGACAACCTCTAAAAAATGGATGAGAGGAGCGGTGTGACTGACTTCAGCAGTTTTTCAGCTCCATGAGTGATTCTGCTGCTTGTTGACTGCTCAACGCCGTCTGAATTGCAGATGAGTCATTTAGCGGCAACGGCATCCCATTAGTGTCTTGCTCAAACCATTAGGGAAAATATTGAGATTTAAGTGTGAGCTTGTGTGTACTCATGGTTTTTCTATGGGCGGGGGGGGGGGGGGGGGATTTGGCGGCCGGGTTCTGCAGTGCCCCACCCACCACATCATCCCAAACCACTTGGCTTTCCACTGACATTAAATTTGGATTAACCCTTTGGTTTACACACAGGACAACTTCTCAAGGGAAATATCATTACCCTTGCTATTAATACGTGGTTGGTAATAAAAAAAAATGGTTTAAACATAAATTTGATATAAATATATAAATCGATAACAGGCTAGCGCTGTCCAAATTAAGCTGAATGACGTAATTGGACGGCCAGTACCACGCCGTAGTCGCTGGGGGGCGCGTCGCAGCGCCTGTCAAGCGACTGGCGACGCAGCAGTGACGTACGCGGAAGTGCCGTGAAGACAACAGTTCTGCAGCTCAGCCGAGCTCACTCTGGTCTCTGCAAGCACATCGGCCACAGACACATAAAGATTGTATAAAATGCGGCGATGACTTGGGAGCGGCGTTTTGAGGTCGTTTTTTAGAAGAGAAAAGGCTCCGACAAGTAAGATATAACATTATGCTGTCGTTTGTGCGCATTTGTTCAGTTTTATCGAAGGCTAATTCGCTAACAACGACTGAATCAGCTGTCAGCGAGGTAGTATATCGCCGTTCTGTTGCTATTTATGTCTTCCTTCCACTGAGCTATGCCTACAAGCACCTCTGAGATATTTTCCTCGTTTTGAAATACAAGAGATATCAGTGTTGTTCTCCTTCTAAGGCTCCCGTTTTGGTTCTTAAGTGAGTTACGCCGAAGGATTCGATTACTAAAACTGTAAATGTAACAATCCGTGACACATTGTTGTTATAAACAGGGACCTGATCACAAAATAGTTAACAAATTTTAACTTTTCAAGGATTGCTTTTAAATTCGGCTCGCATGTACTCAATCAAGGGCCAGTTATTTTGCCACCAACCAACAGCAAGCAGCCTGCAGTATACAGAAGACTGTATGAGAGTCAGCTGACCCACAGACCCAGTCTGGTCACTTTCACTTCTGTAAACACATGCCACAGTCATGTGATTTCTCTGTACAAGCTGCCAACAGCTAATCTTGCTTCACTTATTTCTTGTGACACGGCTTTTGCTTTCGGATTGTCATTTTAGAGTTGCAGTCATTCTCTGCGGCACCCTGGGAGACGGGCAACGAGGCCAGACCTCCGGTCCCCAATGTCCTCCGGCTGTCCGCCCCAGTCGCCTGCCGTGGCAAAGTCAGAGGTGGCCGTGGAGGGAGAATGCCCGCTGCTGGCTGCCACCTTTGCCTACTGGGACAACATCCTGGGCCCACGGGTGCGCTACATCTGGGCGCCCAAGGGCGAGCAGTCGATGTTCCTCAGCGACGGCGAGGTCACGTTCTTGGCCAATCACACGCTCAACGGGGAGATCCTGCGCAGTGCCGAGTGCGGCGCCGTGGACGTGAAGTTCTTCGTCCTGGCGGAGAAGGGCGTCATCATCGTGTCCCTGATCTTTGACGGCGAGCTGAAGGGCGACAAGAACACGTGCGCCCTGTCCATCATCCTGCCTCAGACAGAGCTGTCCTTTTACCTGCCGCTGCACGCCGTGTGCGTGGAGAGGCTGAAGCACGTCATCCGCAAGGGACGCATCTGGATGCAGAAGGTAGACTTTTGATTTGTTTTCTCATCTTGCAGGTGTTTTCACCCTTTAGAAAAGGATTTCAGCACATAGTCCGGAAGATTTTAAAGGTTCAGTGTGAAATATTTGTCTTAACTTACGATTTTTGCATTTGTGAAAGATTAATTACTGCAAATAAATACATTAATAAAAGTGTATAATGGCAGAAAAATAAAAGTAATCTGATTTTCCTACCCTAGAGCAGTTGTCTTATACATATATAAGAATATCCATAGAAAAAGGGTCTTTCTCCCAGTTAGCTGCCGTCTTGCACTGCCATGTTTTTAAGGAAGCCAGTCTGGACAATCCAGCCCGCCTGACAGCCCATTTTGTATACAGGGTGACTGCTCTCGTCTTCAAATAAATCAGCAAAGAAATAGGTGGCCGAGGTGTCCCGGTTTGGGTGCGCAGGCCACCGTAGTTCACTGGCAAGCTCGGGAGGGGGAGGGAGAGTGAAAGACGCTGCAATCTGAAATGCAACCGCTTAATGTCGCTGTTTCTTCTTCAAAATCTACAACTATTACGCACTTGACCTTTAACGGCAGTGCATCCGTCTTGATTAGATGATTTTAAAGGCGTTAGATTGCTACCTATCCTTTCAATCACATGAAACTGGAAATTGCCTCGGAGCTCCAAACATGGATGCAAGTGGGCAGATCTGGATGCCCAACATTGAGTTCATAACTTATGAGTTCATAATTCATAAGTTATGAACTCAACTTAAGAGTTCATAATTTACAGAGTTCATAACTTCCTATGCCCAGCTTGTCAGTGCTTTGCATCCCATCAATCTTTGTCATTTAACCCCTCGAATTATGTTTTTTACTGTCGAACTGCTCCTCCCGGACAATCTGTCCCACTCAGTCTGTTCACTAATGAGCTGTAAGGTTTTGGCTTCAAAACTAGAACCTATCTTAAAGTGCATCAAAATTTTATTTTATGTTCAACTTGTTATTGCATCCTTGGGGCTGAGGTTTCCCAAACGGGTGACGCTTAAGCTCAAGATCTAATTCTGTTTGTCAGGGTTCCTGCTGGTTGTTTTACCACTTTGGGGACGTCGGCGCACCGTGTTTCATAAATAAAGTCGATAAAACAACAACAGAACGAGGATTTATTTGAACTGCCATGTCGGCCTTCTCCCTTTTCAGCTTCAAATGAATCAGCTGCAGGCTCTCCTGACTAAGCTGCTTTTACTGTCCTTGAAGACAATTTAGCTGAAGCTGACCCTCTTTTTTCAAAGAACTCTTTCAATGGGTATCTCAGGCTGGAGTCAAGATCTGGGTTTTCGTGAGTTCAATTTGAAGTAAAAGGATACGAATCTTCCAATTGTTCCTTCGTTGTGTAGTAGAATGTCAAATTCTACTTTGCTACGCTGTGTAGCGGTTTTGGCGCTGTCCTGGCGGGTACCAGGGCAACAGGCTGATTTCCAGAAACGCGCATGTAGCGCACACCTTTCCAAAAAGTGGAGCGAGCAGACAAACTGAAGGACGCCTAAGGATGGTTCCGCTGACAGGATGGAGACACATGACGATGATGGTTATCGGCAAAGTGACTCATGTAAAATATGGCTCTTTTAAAATGTCTTGTTCCCCCGCATATTCAGGGTTACAACATCATCTCAGTGCTGAGCTTGGAGATTGTCCCCATCATGGAGCTGTTGGCCTCCATGAAGACTCACAGTGTCCCAGAAGACGTAGATGTGAGCACCACACACACACACACACACACACACATGTATGTGTGTTAGCGGCGCCGCGCATCGCCTCGATGTAGTACCGATATATGGATACTACGGAGAAGTCATATCGTATCGTTTTTAAATTTTCAGTATCGAAAAAATATCAATATATATTTAATTAATAAATAAAATATCGATATATAAATATCAATATCGATACACTAGCCTGTACCCTTTTCAAACTGAATCTGTCCACTACATAACTGGCCCTTCATATTTCCGAGAGTATAAACCATTCTGCCTCCCTGCTTGCACCATCACCACGCAGTGTGATTCAACACATTTCTTCTCTAATAACTTGCCAAGTGCCACAGTAGAAGGTAGTGCAGCAAGACAGTTAGTTAGTTAGTGTCTCTTGAACGACGCAGCTTCTTCTTCCCCTCCACAGTCTCTCATTGGCTGCACACGTCCACATCAGCTCTCCGGTCCCTGTTTGAGTTCCAACGTGTTTTTTTTTTGTTTTTTTAACAAATGAGCCGTGCTTCCCTCCTCTCTCTCTCTCTGTGTCTTGCTGAGCAGATAAAAGACACGGTGCTTAATGATGATGACATCGGGGACAGCTGCCACGTGGATTTCCTCTACAAGTAAGCACTCCAGCGCAGACAAATGGAGACAGATGACGTGCAAATGCCCATTTAACACCCATCAACCTTCCAACGATGAGTAACGACTCGCCACTTAGCCAAAGTTTCCTCCGGAGAGCTGAAGCTCAATTGATCTTAAAAGTCAGGAGTTTGAGGAGTGCAACAGTATTAAGCTCGCAGTGCGCCGCTAACTAGAAGGATCCTCGGAGCCAATTGAAAAAGAATTACAGCATTGGTGTGGTTGAGATGTTGCGCAATCTCTTTTCACTCTTTATGTATTTGATTGAAATTGTAATTGTGAGAATCCTCTGCAACCAGCAAACATTTTTATTTTTTGCAAACTCTGACAAATGTTTCCCGGTCGCCTCGCTTTGGTCGGGATCGCTAATGATTAGAGCAACGCTAATGATGCTAACGAGCTCTGATTTGCATGTCTTTTTGCTCTGTGATTCAGGGCCATCAGTTCTCATCTGCAGACGTGCGGCTGCTCAATAGTGGTTGGGAAGCAATCCAGAGAAAGTGAATAAGGTAAACAAAAAAAGAAAAGAAATACAAGCTGAGTTGCAGCACGCAGACACAGTACACAATTTAGACTGTTTTGAAGTGTGTATCGCTGTTGTTTACCGTGTAATGAGACCCTGGTGCTCTTTTCCCATCTGTTGCTGTTTAAGTCGCTGACCTGAGTGTTTGTCTGGGTTTGCCAGCACAGTTGCCGCCACAGTTGCTCTGCACGCAAAGTCTGAGTCTGAAGCCTCCGAAAATTGGTTAAAAAGTAGGAAAAGGGAGCTCTCGCATTGCCCAAAAGTTTGTTTCAAAAGACCTGAAGCTGAAAGTAGATTCATTATTTTTGGCCGGTCAATATCAAAAGGATTGCTCGGCCTTAATCTGGACTCTAATTGGTGTGATGAGAGCGCAGATGAAATCAAGACTCGCCTCCGGGCAAAATTAACTCCTTCACCGAATCTTGCCAGCTCTGCACTTTTAAACGCTGCTGCTCCACTAGATGGATGTTGAGCAGGAATGTGCATGAATCCAGGAATGTGCACGATCCTGATTATGTTTTTATTAGAAGAATCCCTTTATATATGTGTTTCTTTTCATAACTTTAATCCAGCTAGAGGACTTGAAACATGAAAATCATTCATGCATCTTTTCCCCCCCAAATAAATCATGACCGGCTGATTTCCAAAGTTCAATGTCTTTTGACTAGACACTAAACACAGTGCATGTTGCAGGGAATGGATGCGCGCATCCTATAGTATATGATACTTGTCACGTACTATATCTCATTGTAGCAGCTGCCCGCAGACGTACGCCAACATCTGATCAAAAGTCAGTGAAAAATTCTCAGAACATGCTGAATCCATTTCCACTTCCTGTTTCCGCAGATCGTCCGAACACTCTGCCTCTTCCTCACGCCCTCCGAGAGGAAGTGTTCGCGCCTGTGCAGGGCCGACTACTCCTTCAAGTACGACACGGGCCTGTTTGTCCAGGGTCTGCTCAAGGTAGCCGCCGCCGCTTCCCTCCGGTCCCTCCGGTCTCTTTTGTAGTCTGAACAGTCACAAATCACATGAAATCCGATTTTTTTCAAAACGGATTGAAACCACATCGGGAGGCAGTTTCAGTTCACATTTAGACAGATGCGTCTCAGTGTGAACAGCTCCAAACACACCGATGGGTTTTGACTGTCCGTGACGTCACTCTATGCAACGGACGACGCCTCCGCTCCGACATCGTTGCCACAGCAACCTGTCACGTGGGTCAATAATGTGGCCCAGTCTGAACAGAGCCGGATCCCATTTGGACACTTGCTAAAAAACAGTGTGGACAGTCTAAACCCTAAAAATTTAGGATTTGAGAAGGAATCTGATTTGAATCGGATTCGCCTGCAGTCTGAACGCAGCCCAATTTCGTGCTTTGTTTCCAAGTGGAGCTCAGTTGAGGTTTCTCGGGGACGTCAGTTGAAAAACTTTGGGGTCACGGAGAAGTTCACCTTCGGACTCGCCGCTGTTTGGAGAGGCAGGAGAGGCTTAACGCTGCAGCGGCTGTTTGCCCTTGATCTCAACCGGTGCAGAATGAGAATCAGCAGTGCACTCGGCCTCCGGTGTGGAGACACAGGATTTCTGTATAGATTTTCTCACAGAGTGCATTCAGGCAACATAAGAAACCTTCCTGGGGAGGAAAAAAAGCACGACTGGGAGTTTGTTGCTGCACAAAGTGGATGATTATTTTTTCAAGCGTCTCTCCATATACGACATGGATATACAGAGACGCTACTCAAATGTTTGTCGGCGAGTGTGTGTGTGTGTGTGTATTCTTTTTTAATTATAAATGTGCCTCAGTGGTTCTGATAAATAATTGAACTCTAGCAGGCAAAGCTACCCGCAGCTGTAGCCATAAAAACACCGCCGGCTCTTTGCTCTCTGCAGTTTCGCTCTGCGACCGAGTGGGCTCTATCAAACACAAATTGTCCCCTCGCAAAGCGGGTGACGCGAACCCACTCCCGCGCGTCTCATCAGAGAATCATTCGCGACTTGACGGCATTCTGAAAAGCCCCTCCCTCCCTTTTCTTCTCCTCCGCCGACGCCGCCCAGGACTCGACGGGCAGCTTCGTGCTGCCCTTCCGCCAGGTGCTCTACTCGCCGTACCCGACCACGCACATCGACGTGGACATCAACACGGTGAAGCAGATGCCGCCCTGCCACGAGCACACGTACAACCAGCGGCGCTACATGCGCTCGGAGCTGAGCGCGCTCTGGAAGACGGACAGCGAGGAGGACATCTCCCCCGACATGGTCATCCTCAGCGACGAGAGCTTCACCCCCGACCTGTGAGACACACACACACACACAAACACACACACACACACACACACACACACAGCTGGGTCCAGCTTCAGCTTCATTTCAAGCAGGACTTTTATTTTTCTCTTCTTGTTTGTTTGTGTGTGAATAAATTGCTTTGAAAAATCCAAACTAATACTGCGACTCTTCCTTCCCCAGGAACATATTTCAAGATGTGACACATAAAGACACCCTGGTCAAATCGTTTATAGATGAGGTGAGAATCTATTTAATATAATACATCAATTTTCTTTCCCTCGTTTTTATTCTTTCTTTACGAAAAATCTCTTCAAAAGTTCCCCAGATGGTTGGACAGAACAGTTTCTTCTCCAGTGTTCCACTGAGCCTCATCAGATGCGCTTTAATAAATAAAAGATCAGCGTGGCACGGTTGAAGTGCGACTGCGTTGCCCAGGCGCCAGGATGCGCATCTCACCTGATGCGGCTGAAGGGAAACGCAGAAATACCTGCCGCTGCAGTTTTCCCGTGTTTCCAGCCAAGCTGTCTGAGCTCTCTGAGTCATTCTTCTTTTTTCTTTTTTTCTTTTTTGTCACCACAGAAATATTCTCGCTGCCTTTTGTTCTCTCACTCCTGCTGTGTCCAGGAAATAGATTCTGTTGGCAACGACGCCAGAACGGTGAAAGAGAAGAAGAGAAGAAGGGAATAAACAGCAATCGCTTTCTTTAGCCTCCAGTTTGAGACAAAGTTCCATCTTTTTCTCCCTTTGCATGCAATGAAAAACCTAAGATTAATATTGTTGTTGTTGTTTTTAATGTGATTATTATAATTCAATAAGATTGGGACGAAGAGTATCTTTCCCTGACAGTTTGAAAGGCAACTCAGAATCAAAAAATGTGCAAAGTTCTATGTTGTTTGCTGTGTTTGAACTGCTAATGCCATCTAAGCTTTGTTTCCAGAGCTCATTACTGGCCTGTGAAAAAAAAAAAAAAAAAAGCCTTTGTATCTGGCAGCGGCCATCACACTGCTCCCTCTCCAGGGGCCCGCACATCAAAAACAATCTTTTTATTCTCTCGGGTCTCGACCCGTCGCCCGTTCCCCCAGCAGGTTCCCCCAGCTGTGACGTCAGCAGGGTGCGTTGTCTTCCCCCCTGGAGAGGCAGGGAAGAAGCTACGGCCCCAGCCTCCCTAATTGACTTGCTGTGTTGCGTTCAGGTGTTCATGCTGAAGCCCGGCCTGTCCCTGCGGAGCACCTACCTGGCCCAGTTCCTGCTGCTGCTCCACAGGAAGGCGCTCACGCTGCTCAAGTACATCGAGGACGACACGTGAGTCGCCGGAGTCGGAGGATTGACCGTCGCGTTTTGAACACTGGAACAACCAGCGCAGGGGACGGAAGAGTTTTCCCCAATCGTGAATGCCACGTCTTGCGTCACATTGTGCGTCTTTGTGTTTTTGTGGGGTTAAAGGCTGTGTCACGAATCTGAAACAAATTGGCAACGCCTCACACGGTGTGTTAAGCAACAACAGCTACTGTATGTTTACATGGACAGAAATAATCGGAATGAAGGCCCAATCAGATTAAAAATGCTTCATGTAAACACGTCAACCGGAAGTTTCTGATCCGATTCGGTCCATTCAGGAATACATTTCATTCCGAAAGAGAGAGGTGGTTTATGCCGATCATTATTCCAAATGCCTTCCATTGGCACACCCATTCCGATCGTGTCTTGCTGGTTGGGGTAAAAGTATCTCCACTGCGCGTGTGTGCTCCGTCAGCGTGACGCGTTTCCGCCTTTGTGGCAGCCGGTCGTTTTTCAGCAAGCAGAAAACATGGCGGAAAAAAAGCAAAACTCATCCATATTTTAATGTATAAAAAAACTACATTAGCAGACACTGCGCCAGAGGGGAGGGAAATAAAATGTGAGGGGCGCAAAGAGTGAATGAGCAGATGACGTGCAGACAACGCGGTGTTTGGTTACAACACAGGCGGAAGTGAAGCTTCTTCTTCTTCTACTGTTTCCAGAAAATTAGACAACTCCGCACATTCCCAAATGATTTATTCTGATGAAACACTTTGTGCATGTATATGCAAGTCATGATCGGATCCTTTTATTTAGTGTCCATGTGAACGGTGGATTTGGAATTGACGATCAACCAAGGTTTAGATGGGATTGGAGAAATTTTGCGCATGTAAACACAGCTGCACAGCTACATAGCTACAGAGAGGCAGGTTTTTCAGGCAGCCGGGACAGAAACACACTCACTGGGAGCCTCGGCAGCCAATCAGCTCCCCTTTCAGGTTCACTCCACATCCTATCACAGCGGCTGGGCAGGTGACTTAGAACAATGCCGCTCAAAGAGGAACTTTTGTTCGGGGCCGATGAATGCACTGCATCATCAGCGCAAGGTGACCTGACGGGTTTTAATAGCTTCCCTTCGGGCTGAGCATCAGAGCGACGCCAGTGTAGGCAGCTGGCGGAACATCTTCCCTACTAACACCTCCAAAAGTCGCACTCTTCTTCTTCTTCTTCTTCTGCTGCTGCGGGGGCGGGAGGTCATCTTTTGTTTTGTTTTTTTGTTGTTTTTTTTGCGTCGTCCCTATCGGTCAGCGTGCTCCTGCTCTCACTCCAGCCACGCCTTCCTCAGAGACGTGGCTCCTCGGGCACCCCCCCCCATTGTTTTCTCGCCACCTTCCACGCGGCGGCCAGCCCGGCCACGGCCACGGCTCCAGCTGGCCGTGACTCATCTCCTTCTGCGCTCCGCCCAAAGACGAGTGACCTTCTGGCGTCTCACAGGACAGCAGTCGCTCTCCGCGCGCTCGTCTGTTCCTTGGCAGGATTATTCATTTATTTTTTACTAAAAAAAAAAACAAACAATAGGGCAGGGCAGCAACAACAGCAACAATTTGGCAGGAAGCAGGTGGGCGGCTCCCCGAACCTGAGAAATCGAAGATGGCTCCGTTTCAAAAGGCCCTTCACTGGCGAAAAGTTCTTACGATGTTGCAATGATTTGACCCTCAACGTCGTCCCAAAAATCGTTTTCGCACAAGCGTGCAACACAGACCTGTTGCGACTGGCTGGCGTGACGTCGTCGCCGTCGTCGTCTCCACAGCTGGCCTGACTGACTCTCGCCGCCCCCGCCGGCCTCGTCTCCAGCTTGTGCGGGAGGCAAAACCCCTCAGACAAATGCAGACAATGCAATGTATTAAATTCTGATTTTTAAAATGGGACAGATGCAGCTGCTGGGTGCTGGAGATATGTAGAAAATACTTATAATACTTATAGTAATATACATTTAATGTCAATTTTTTTATTTATGGCATGTTTTATATATGATTTTTAAGTGATTTTCTAAAAGTATTAGAAAATACCAGAAAACCATGAGTTATGCTGTATTATGTACCCTTTTGCTTCAAAATTGGCTCTTCAAGATATAAAATATCTATATAAAAAAATCTATAAAAACTCTGGCGATGAATCTGATGAATTTCCACATACGGTCATGGAAGAAATTATTAGACCACCCTTGTTTTCTTCAATTTCTAGTTCATTTCAATGCCTGGTACCTACCAGGTCATGTACAGGGCTACTCTTGAAAACGGTCTTCTTCCATCAGCGGGAAAACTTTCCTGCCTGGAATGACTGGATTTTCCAACAAGACAATGCCCCTTGCCACACGGCAAGGTCAATTAAAGGCCGGATGGAGAACCAGAACATTCAAACCATGCCTTGGCCTGCTCAATCACCAGATCTCAATCCAATGGGAAAACCTGTGGAAAATCATCAAACTCAAAATGGAGAACCACAAGCCCAGAAACAAAGCAAATTTGTTTGGATTTGTCCAGCAGTGGGCTGCTGTGACAGCAGAACAATGTCAGGCGCTTGCTCCTGTGTGTGTCATGTGACTAAAAGAGACAGAAAAGAAACATGGAATGCCTAAAGGCACTGTTTTTGGCAGCACAATGCCATAGCTATTAATGTAAGAACTTAATTGATTTTGGTTATTATCAAGAAAACCATGGAAAATGGCTAGATATCAGCTCTTAAATTAAACTCCTATGAGCTATTTTTGTTGCTATCATTATATTTGTCCAAACAAATGTACCTTTTAGTGGTACCAGGGATCAAAATGAACAGAAAAATTAAAGAAAACAAGGGTGGTTGTCATGGTTTTTCCATGACAGTACATTTGTTTGTAAATTTCTACGACTATAAATAACAATAAATACTTTTGCGGATACACATTACCGGATAAAATTATGGCCAAGAAATATATATATATACTTTTATCACTCATATTTCCTTTGAAAGTGGATCCCTGAATGTGTCTTTGGGTGGGTGGGTCTCTTAAACTCAACAAGCGGGGGGATTCATTATTTCTGCGCACCCTTGTTTCCGGCGGGGCCAGCAACCCCCGAGGTCTGAGGCGGCGCTATTTTACAGGTGGCTTGACAAGATTGTTTATGCTCAGTTTCCATCGTTGCCGCGGCGGCGGCTGCGGCGTCTACATGCATAATTCATGTTGGCGTGGCGTTCCCGAGCGCAGCTGCCGCCCTCAACGAGATGCTAATACTGAATAAAAAAAAAGAATAGAAAATTCCTGGGGCTCCTCCTGCGTATCGCAGCTCGTCAGTCGATCCCAACATGAAACCCCTCTTCTCTCCTCTTCTCCCCCGGCTTGCAGGCAGAAGGGGAAGAAGCCGTTCAAGTCCCTGCGCAGCCTGAAGACGGACCTGGACTTGAACATGGAGGGGGACCTGAACATCGTCATGGCCTTGGCCGAGAAGCTGAGGGCGGGGCTGCACTCCTTCGTGTTCGGGAAGCCCTTTTACACCAGCGTGCAGGAGCGAGAGGTGCTCTACACCTTGTGAGCGCCGACCGCGGGGCTGCGCCCTTAAAGTCTGCGCACGTTTACAAGTGGGGAGGGAGAAAAGCCGGCGTTTGCTTGAATGTTTTTTTTCTTCAAATTTTAATATCGTTTCAGTCACGTGACCGATTGGTCCTGCTGTCGGGGTGAAAGTTTCCCGCGCGCGCGGACTTGATTCACTGGAAGCGTCATTAGAAGTTCTTCTTCTGCTGAACCGATGAATTATTCATGCCTGCGCTGGGCCTCCTGTTATAATAAATGCCTCCATTAATTTATTACCGGAGAATTTGGCTGCGAGGCCCGACAGGACACTCGTAGGTGTAATTAAAAGTTCTATTTATTCAGTTCGCACTCCCCGCTTGTGTGTGTTTAGCAGAAGAGGCTCAAAAATCCTCGCCGGCGAACCGTCGGCGCTGAGAGCGAGGCGCGCCGGGTGCGGGGCGGGGGGTTTGTTTCGCTGAAGTGCTGCAACGGACTTGGCCCTCGCTGTCGGTGTTCGCTGTCAGGCAGCGTCACTAATAAATGTCTCTGACCATCTCTGTGTACCAATGTGTTCACGTTGTTGTTGTTGTTGTTGTTGTTTATCCCCTACACAACCTAGATGCTGTTGGTACGGTTCCTCTTACAGTGCCAGGGTTCTCTGTAAACAATGTTTGTTTGTTTTTCACAGCATTGTTCTGTGTGCTGGTTTAATAACAATGTGCCATTCTCACTTTTTTCCTGTTTTTACTTTTTTTTTTTTTGTTTGTTTGCCAGCCAGGGCAGTGAATGTGAAAGATTTGCCGCATGTTTTTTAACGTTTTCGGTGCGAATAAACAGACGCGGTACGACAAAATACAGAGTCGTTGTCCTGTGATGATTAAAAGGAAGGCTGATGGTTTAATGGCCCATTAAGCATTAAAAAAAAAAAAACATCAAAGTGATCAGTGCAAACGTTTCAGTCTGAGCAAAAATCCTGCCACTGCAGGAAGAATAAAGGGATCAGAAGGAGTGTAGGAGGGACTTTTCTCATTTCAGAAAGTTCACCGGCAGGCTGGAGACTTGGAGAATATTCATCGTGAAAATGGCTAATCCAGAACCTTTAGGGCTCATCGTAGGTGGACTGCAAGCATTTTCTACAGCAGGTTTTCAGTCTAGACAAAACTGTCAGCCGCGGCCCTCCAGAAGCTCTTCCTATGAGGTCAAAATTATGTCAGGCCTCTTAGGTAACTACAAAGGCTAGGTTTAATCCTCATCTAAGCGCAGGATAATTAAAATGCTCACTTAAAATGCAGCCCGTCGGCGTCTTAGGCCGCCGCTTTTCATGACAAGTTAGAGTTCACATCATAATGAGGTGAGTTGGGTCGCACCTCCGCTCTATTAGTCATCATGAGCCCTACGGCTGATGATGAGCTTCTTTATTTCTTAACCCAGCAATAGATTAACCAGCCAGATGTGACATTCTACTAACCCAGGGTGTTGGTGGAGGAGATCTGCCAAAGCAGCAGGCCACTAAAAATGATGTATTTTGCATTTTACTGCACAAACAGAGGCAGCATTCTGTTCTCTGACAGGCTGCACAATCTCTGAACCTTTGAAAGCAACACTGATGGAGACGGTGCTCTCACTGATCTCCATTGGCGAGCTTCATCTTGGCTGACCAGTCATTGCTGGACGAGATGGACTGAGCTAAGTCAAAGCCAAATGACTTTGTATTTCACTTTTTTATTGCCGAGAAGTTTGTTTTTGCTTTTTTTTTGGCATCCAGGACGTGGCGTCTAGTCGTAAAGTGGCCGATGGACTCATCACATCTTCTGCCAGAGGTTTGCCTGTGCTGCATCTCTGAAATGATAATAAACAGGCCCTGTGGCATCATTAGGCCTAATCAACTTCTGTGGACCGGCCGTATATCAGAGGAGCCAGTCATGAAACACCATTTGGGAGCTACATGACTAACTACCTTGTCAGCCTGTGCCTGAATAATTGACGTCGTTTGTATGAACGCGCGGTCCGTGTGGGTCTGGACACTGAACGGATGAAAAGAATACGTTATGTGAAGTGGCGCAGGGGTGGTCAGCACCGACGGCCTATCAGGAAGAAGGTTGCGGGGTCTAGTTCCTTGTTTTTCACCTTGTCCCTGTGTCTGCCTGGGTCCTCTCCAGGTACTGTGGCTTCCTGCCACAGTGCAAAGGCATGAACATTAGGCCAACTGGCAGAAGGCTCTGGCACCCGTTTAACTCCCCAAGTGCAGGATAAGTGGTTATAGGAAACGGACGGATGGCTAAAATGAGCAATTCTTTATCTAAGGATTTAAATGGTCTCCCCTTTCATTTCAAAACCTGATTGCAAGCCCTGTGAGACATGGTCACCAGTATAGTGGCATCTGCGATGAACCTACTTTTCTCCAAAGTAGCAACGAGTTAAAAGAGAAGAAAGGCATTTGGAATACTGTATTCGCTCTATAATTGCCTCAAGCAGGGGGGGAGAAAAATCTAATTGGGTGTCCTCCAGTGGGCCTTGGACTGCTGCATATTTAAGATGAGAAGCTGATTGAACCAAAAATTGAAGCGATTAATTACTGGTGGAATAGCTGTAGGGACCATACCGGCGACCTCCTTCAGGAATCATGTTGAAATAACATCCAGGATACGGCCGGGTGGGTGTTCCATTTGAGACGGGGCTCCTTGGAAAAGGGGGATGGTGATGGGATCCCTCAGCTTGGCAAGCCTGGTGTTCAGTTGCCAATCCTGTGCGTTCAGTAGGGAGGTTTTAGAGAGAGAAGCACGACAGCAGCAGCATTGTCAGACACATCATATTGAGAGTTTTCCTAAATTCCTTATGATGCTCTTGGCGGGGCTTCCTGTCCAACAACAACTTTACATATGGGAAACACATGCTTAACACAGATTTGCGTTTTTCACAAGTGCATGCAGCTTTTATTGATGCAGGGCTCTTCTGGGAGGCAGCATCGACTCAAAAAATAACTCTTCACTTGGCAACGACATTTGAGTATTTTGTCTGGCAAGATTCAACAGAATCTCCCGCTGTGCAGGCAGCCATTGCTCCCGGGATGTTGGTTGACTGGTTGAGCCACCTCTATGGTGCAGAATGAAATACTTTTTTTTGGATGCCTTTCCATGGATTTTGTTTCTCTTGCATCATGATCCTTGGCACACAAAAAAAGGGGAAAATGAAAAAGAAAAGTGGCCGGCAGTGATTCTTAGAAATTAGTTTTCGCCAGCAGCAAGGCAATCTTTTCCCACCTGGTGTGTGAAATATCCAGTTTTGTATCATAATTAGGTTAATTATAAGTTCCAACTGATAACAAATGATTTTTTACCTGAAATGTCCTGAGCTGATTGACAGGGTAGTTAAACAACTCAACATGAGTATGTAAACATGTCTGCAATGCCGATTTGCTAAGAACATCTCCACACATTTTACCACACAATTTAATCAAATTAAAATCTATTATTATACATTAATGGTCAGAAAATCAGGAACATAGATCCACTTTTGCACCATTCCTTGCAGGTAATCATACCTACACACATACAGTACATTGTTTTTTGCTTTTGTGTGTATACTTTTATTTTAAACTAAAGCTAAAAAAAAAAAATGTTTATTTAATTTACTTGAAATAAAAATATGTTTATTTGTATGTTTATGTTCAAAATATTTTTTCAAAAAAAATGTATGTTTATATACTAGAATTAAATGTAATAAAATTATTATTTTTAATCCAATTTGAATTTACTAACACACTATAATATATATTTTGCTTTTCGTGTTTTTGTTCATCAAAATTATCAACTGACATTTTTCATCGTTCAACATGTTTTAAGTACTATTTAGCTGTTAATATTGACTGCATTGGTTCAATTGTAACAATAAAAACAATCAAAAGCAGTAATTTATGTAACTTCTGATTCTGACGATATCTATTCTGTCAAATTGTACCGACGACAGCGATAGAGTCCGCCCCTTACAATAAAAACAATGGCACTGATAGGTGGAATAAACTGTCAGTTGCATATGTCATCGTCAACTCCCCTTTAATTGGACAATATCCAATCCGTCATTTCCCCCTATTGGCTAATCTTGCGGCAGGTCTTGACAGAGCAGGAAGAGATGCTGACTGGCCGTCTGCCAGGTAAATATTCAACAGAAGATGCTAGCTGTGTTCATATCCGGCCTGGCGAAACGGCAGCAACTCCCGGACAGCAGGAGCAAAGATGAAACGCCGAGCTTCACAGATGATTGCAAGGTATTTCGTCGTATTTGCTTCCTTCCACCGCTCGACAACAGAGAAGTTACAGGGCGCGGCCTGCAGTTGTTAGCTGGCTAGGCTAACTCCAGTGGTAACGCTATGATGATTGGCGGCTAGCCTAATAACTGCGGTATGCACAAGCAGAAACCTTAACAGTCCGGAGCCGCTAACGGTGTTTCGATGGCCAGCAGCGTGAAACTGGTAATTTTTTGTGTGTCTCCCCTGTTCTTATGCTGAGGAAATGACAGGCGAACCGGGGATTAGCAGTTAGTGCTAGGCAGGTGTGTGTATTGCGCCAGTCAGGTAGACTGTCAGCTTCTGTGTGAAGTCAGGTGTAAAGCCAAGTTTCTCATCGATATGCCGCAGATTTGTCTGAACCCTCAATTCAAACGGATAGTTCGTAAAATACACTCACGAGTCGACGTGTCAACAATGGTCAGTATATATGTAAGTAAGGTGCCCATTAGATTAGACTTTCGTATCCAGTTTGTATCGAAAGTCACTTGACACAAATATTAGCCTTGGCTGCTGCTTGGTTATCAACCCTTACATCTAAAAGCTGCCTGTGAATAGTGCCAATAGTTACTTCCTGTACTTGAGGTTCATGAAATTATAGTGAATATCGTTGTCCTTAGTGTAGTTTGACGTTGTTGGTATTTTAAAGTCTTGCTAAAGCTAAATTCCTTAGAATTTAGTGCTGCCATGTTGCTTTAACAAACATTAATATGATTCTAATAGCATTCGCCCACCGCGCCCACCACATGTATTACCCTTGTGGGAACCATATATTCATCACTCCAGGCATTCCAAACATTAAGTGACCTAGCCAACGCTTCATAATAGGTTGTGGAGCGGTTTCCAGTTTAGTGAACAGGAAAAGCATATGTATAAACATAACAAAACAATGTCACGTGTCACTTTGTCACAAGTGATTCATGAGCTTATCCTGTCATGCAGGAATGTCCCTGCCATGATCCGTCCTGGTAGTTTTGGAGACTTTTTTGCACGTTTATAATTTATTAGAACCCTATGAATGAATGCAGGAAGCTTTATTTTACCCAATTAAGAAGACAAACAAGAGACCGAAAGGAATTAACGTCTGGCTCCTGGCTTTTTGTGTCATGCTCCCAATGAGATTCTTATCAACTATTAAATTGCAGAGTGTCTGCTTGACAATGTAATCGTATCATGTTTCACGGAATGATCTTACCGTCCAACTGAGAGATCAGCCAGTTGTGTTTTCTGTCAGAGTGTGTGCTTGGTTGTGTTTTTGCCTCAGTGCTCTGACAATGTGCCTCTTTTAAAGTGGATTAGGTCAGGATTTGGAGTTCTCTTGGATTTACATGTTTGTGTTTTGCGGCTTTTACCCTTTGAGCCTGTGTCGAGCGGGAGGGCAGCACATGTAGCACACGCAAATACATAACACGCCACCTCGTAAGAGACATTATGTACTCCAAACCAACGACCAGCAGCTCCGCGTAAACTCACTTTTCCACCATCCTCACATTTGAATGGGGTCTTGTTTTGCTAAAACAAACACCTATCAGAAAGTATTTGCACGTTTCTTTGTAATTCTCTGTGCACGTATTGGACACTTGGGTGGCTGCTCGCAGACCTAAAATCACTTTTCGGTGAATCACTCCTCCTTACAACACTTCTTGTAACACCTAGCAATACTTTCAGTTTCGTCGGCATGAAACAAACTGTCTCAAATCAATCCATCAGTACCTTTTCAGCTGTATTTCTCACTTAGTGGCCTTCACTAGTTCATATTTTTGCAATTTACATCATAGGATGTATCCAGCTTCAAGAATTCTGAGAAAAAAAATCTGTTTGTATGTCTGTCTGTCTGTCTGTCTGTCTGGCTATTATTTCAGACTTGCCTCTTTTTTTGTCACAGTACAACTAAGTTCTTGCACTTTTGACGTGTATTTTTATTTATTTATTCCAGTTTTAGACATCAGACTGAGAGCCTGTAGCCATGGAGGGGCATGTCGCCAAAAACAATGAAAGCACTTTCCCCAGCTTGGGGGATCTAGACGACTTTCTGACCAAGCACAACTCCAACTTTGTCTGGCTCCTCGTCGGTGAGTTTGAGCTTTGTCGTTTTTTTTTTTTTTTACTGCACATCAGCGGATTTTGTTCCTAGAAAAATGCTCACGTTCTTCTCCAGTAAACCTATTCTGACTCTTCAGCAGTTTCAGGTTCTTTCGGAAGATGCGCTATTGCTTCCTTTTGGTCAAAACAGTTTCACAGGGTTGCTTAGATATTCTTTACAACTGTCTTACCCAAACTGTTTTCAAGCGTCAGAAAGTATTAACACTTTTTTGTGAACACTCTTGAGCGTTTTTTGTGTCTTGTCGTCGCCTTCCAGCCACTATTCTGTCCTGTGGATGGATCATTTATTTAACCTACTACAACTCCCGCAACATCGGCCTCATCCTCACCCTCATCATCAACAGGCTGTACAAGGATGGCTACATTCATATCGGTGAGTGTCTCTCTCTCTCTCTCTCTCTCTCTCTCTCTCTCTCTCCGCTGAATAATTAATGTTGGGCAAACTTTCACTCTGCGATGGCTGCAGCAGCATCAACCAGCGTGGACAGCACCGCAAGTGATTAATGAAGTGATAATAACTTTTGCATTTTTAACATTTTCTTCCCCAAGGTGTTGTTTTGTCTGTTGAGGTTAGCCGTTTTCCCTTTAGCATGCAATGAGAAGCAGCTAAAGGGCGTTGTGAATAGGGGTAGGTTTGGATAAGTCAAGTACTTCTTCCTACTCCTTTCGAGCATCTTTAAGTTGTGGACATTTGTTTTTGTTGTTGTTTTTTTCTTTGACTATTAGGCTTGCATATTTTTATTATTGTATCTTTTTATTTCCTTTTCCTTCTTTTTATGCTCGAATAAAGAATGAAATAAATTTACAGAACACCATGCAAAAGCAACCCGAGTGCAAAAACAAATGCATTTATTTTAAGGTTTCAAGCAGACTTCCTGTCTGTCACCATTTAGAAAGTAATTTCTCCAAATGAGAGGAAGCGACGGCCGGGATCATGACGCTCAGCTGTTGTCGCGCTCACTGTGCGAAGCAATTCAATCAGAAAAGCACTCACGAGGCGGCGTTAGCCCGAAATGCATTCATTAAGCTCAATCGGGTTCAGTTTTTGGACTCATTAATCCGTGATCGAGTCTGACCTACTAAATTCGGCCCCTAATTTACAGATGCAGCGTTCGGCGGGACTGTTTTTATTTTCTCGCACAAGCAGCGTATTTTTTCTTTTTGCTTCCTGTAGCATTCTAATGACCAAACGCATTCCTGTAATTTCAAACCCACCCCAACTAATGAAGTGTCTGATTGCTCCGCAGGCTCCTTCTCCTTCTCGGTGCTGTCGGGGAAGGTCATGTTCAGAGATGTCTACTACATCAACCAGGATATGTCCATCAGGTAGGGCCGACCCTCGCCGTGGCGCTTCTCGCTTGTCCAAATCCGACCTGCACTCTCACTTAGCCTCTCCATTCCTCTGCGCTTCAGGATACAGGACGGCTTCCTCATATTCCGCTGGTGGAAAATGTACAACCCCAAACAGAAGCAGCACGGTCAGTAAAGAGGAGATTCACTGCGGAACCTGGCGCTGCTTCCTGCGCCCGTGTTTTGCGCTCCATTACGTAGCTTCACCAAAGGGCACGCGCATAAATAATTCATCGCTGGATAAACAGAACAACAACATGACGCGACATCAACATGCATGTTCCTTCTCTGTAGACCCCAAGGCGGAGACCAGGCTTTACGTGACAGTCAACGGCTTTGAATTTCACGTCTACAACCGGACCGACCTCTACAGCCGGCTGCAGGAGACCTTCGGGCTGGAGCCGACGCTCATCACGCCCAAGCGGGACGACGAGAGGGAGCAGGAGGAGAGACAACAGACCCTGGGAAGGTTTGAATAAGTTTCTCTTTGTGACATCACAAGGGGCACATTCTCATCATCGCTTGTTTGAGGCACACACTCTGAAAAGTGGAGCAGGAAAAATATGTAAAGGATGAATTTTTATTATTTCTGGGAAGCTATTTTTTGCTAGGGGTGTCGAAGTTAGCACGTTAATACCGCGTTAACGTAACCGCCTTTTAACGGCACAGATTTTCTTAACGCGCGATTAACGGCTGGTTCACACTGGAGGCGGAGGCGCTGCGAAGCTGGCCAGGAAGTCACGCAAAGAAACACGAGAGAATCCGGTTAATTTTCAAAATAACATACCGCAATTGACAAATGCGATTATGGTTTGAGAATACCTCAAGGTTTGAGGTTTTTTTTGGGGAGTATCTATACAGTATAAGTATGCAATCGTTTTGGAACGTTCCAATGCAAAAAAAATTGAATATTTCCACAATGGAATTATTATTATCCTCTCCAATTTTTCCTAGAGTGTAACAAACACAATAAATATCTTGTTAAGTTACATATAGAGCACGGTAAAAAAATGTGCAATTCATTTGCGATTAATCGCAAGTTAACTCAGGACACTATGAGATTAATCGCGATGAAAAATATTAATCGACTGACAGCCCTAAATAAAATATTAGTTTAGTGCAGGATGTTTGAACTCCACTAAGTCTTGAATGCCTTCTTCTGTTGCTCTCCTAGTGTGAACATCAAGGCAGAGAGTCCAGAGCCCACATCATCGTGGAGATCTCTCATTCCTGTCATCAAAGTGAACATCAGCACTGTAAGATCGCTACAAATGCAAGCAAAAAAAAAAAAGTCGTAACATTTTGTCAGCACGCAAAGCATTTATTTAACTTCGCCCAACCAGGGCCGCCTGGCGTTTGGGAACCACTACCTCCCCCAAACTATGTGCGTGAACTTCGAGGACGCCTTCCTGACGTACGCCACCAAGCCCCCGTCCAGCCACCTGGACCAGTACATGCACATCGTCAAGGGCTCGCTGGAGAACGTGCGCGTCATGCTGGTTCCGAGCCCGCGCTACGTTGGCATGCAGAACGACGAGTGAGTCCAAGTTTTGCAGAAACATGAAATGTCCTGCGGGGAGGGCGTTTAATTTGAGCTCCACTGCAAAGTTGCACGCTTTCGAAAGGCCGCTAGAATTGAAATTGATTCAAACACGCCGGCAATGGGAGTAAATCATGTTCAGAGGTTGCACGGGTTTATTTATTCAAGTCTATTTGTAGAACTTGTAGACAGAACTTTTTCGATCCACGGCTTTAAGGTTAATCACTTTTAACCATATGCTGTCATTCATATTTTTCAATTCATATGCAGTCCAGGAACAAGTAATGAATGATTCACCCTCTCAGGCAGAACTGGAGTTTCTATTCTCTCGTACAGATGCAGGCAGAAAACTTGATGTTATATTTATAACGCTTCCTTTTGAATCAGGTTTTCATGCTGTTTTTCCTACTTTTATTAGGAGGGACTCGGCTTTCTCTGTTTTTCCAAATATATATGATGCTGCTACAACTACAGTTAAATGCGTTGGAGGTGAAATACAGAACACGATACTTTTTTTTTTTGTAGTTTTGAATTGATTTTGCAGTTTGAATTTCAAAAGACTTGGCCGAGCGTTTGAAATCGCACCCGGCTAGTTTTTTATATTTTTTTTTTGAGGGGGGGGGGGTTCTTCTTTGTTTTGTCCTTGCAAGCCTCGGCTGTAAGCAGGGATGCCGGGGACACATTATCTGCACTTAAGCTGACGCCAAGTCACGCAAAGTGAGACTTCTGTCGTCTCCTCCGCCGCCATTAAAGATTCCCTTTTTTGAAGAATTCTCGCCCAAGTGCAGCCTCTGTAGTGGCCAACATTGATTTCAACCTTAAACTAGTCCTTGACACATCTTAAAGCCCTGCTGGAACATCCAGCGAGATGAAGGGCCGGTATATTTTTAAACTTGAAAGAGCGTCTTGGCGCCCGGGCTTCAGCGGACACGGCTGACCTTCTGTGATGCCACTTAAAACCATTTTCAGCAGACGTCCAAACTCGGTGACCTCTGTGCGGAGTCTCCCCGCGGCTCGGCTTCTCGAGTACGACTTTGTGTTTTCATTCATTTATTTTTATTTATTTGTTTTTTTATTTTTCCCAGGCCGCCCAGACTGATGGGCGAAGGTTTCGTGGTCATGCAGTCCAACGACGTTGACATCTATTATTACCAGGATGAACCCGGTGAGCTCAGGCGCAGGGGGCGCAGATGCGGGCAGACACAGATGGAGCAGAGTGATACTGCTGTTGGCAGGGATGGATTTTCACTCTCCTGGGAAACGGGGAAATGTTTCTGCGGCCGTGCAGGTCTGGTTCCTGTGGAGCAGGAGAGCGCCGAGGAGGCGGAGACGTCCAGCGAGGACGACAAGCTCCAAGACCTGCCGCCGTGCTGGGGTCTGGACATCGTCTGCGGGAAGGGGACGGATTTCAACTACGGGCCCTGGGCCGATCGTCAGAGGTGGGGGAAATGTCAAGCTTCACCATCAGAGCACTCCAAGTGTCCATTTTTAGAGCTTTTGTCTTCATCCTGGACTCCAGTGGAACAGCCACTTTAAACGCCGTAGCTCCCCAGGAAAATGTCATATTTAGCCCTCTGTTTACAACCTCCTGCTGGAGGCGAAAAGGTCGGGTTTTTTGCCTCCTGCTAAAATTGACGCTTTTTCGGGCTTTGACATGATGTTTTTAGCTCAAACATTCTGAAAATGTAGCAAGCAGGAGAAGTGAAGGATGGGCTTTTCTCATCTCCTGGTCGCTCACCGACAGCCTGGAGACAAAGAAGATGATGTGAAAAGAGAATTGGTGAAATAAATTTGGAGAAAATTGGACACTTTTAAGGTTAAATGATCAGAGATTAGTATGAAAAACGGGGTTAACAGCATGCAACCCAGCTCAAAACCCTTATTCTTTTCACTTCTCATGCACGTCACCTCGACATTTGCAAACATTTCTTGCCGGCATTTGGTTTCACGTCGACTCGCCGTCACGTGCGTTTGCGTGTGTGCGTTTGCGTGCGTGCGTGTTGCATGGAGCAGCAGCCGCAACGCCGACACGCGTGAAAATGGGAACGGGCGACGCTTTGCGCTGGCCGACGATGGCGTTTGCATGTAAACCAAACCCGCCCCTCGCCCTCTCCTGCAGGGACTGCCTGTGGAAGTTCTTTCTGCCGGCCGACTACCAGGCCATGAAGGTGACTGAGGTGGCCCAGCCGGGGAAGCCCAGGCAGATCCAGGCCTTTGAGCTGCGCATGAACATCATTGCTGACGCCACCATCGATCTCCTCTTTACCAAAAACAGGGTGACTCTCTCTCTCTCTCTCTCTCTCTCTCCCGTCTCCTCTCCCTCTCTCTCTCTCTCTCTCTCTCCCTCTCTCTCTCTCTCTCTCTCTCTCTCTCTCTCTTTCTCTGTCTCTGTCTCTGTCTCTCTCTCTCCCTCTCTCTCTCTCTCTCTCGTCTGTTTTTCTTTCGTGTGTGCGTCCTCTCTTCCGTCTCTGTTTTTCATTTCAATTCCTCTCTGTGATCCTCCGTCCTGTCCCCGCTGCTCCGCTTGTCTTTGTCCTCGTGACTCACCATGTTTAAGCTCTTGATATGGGTTCATGTTTTATGCCTTTTCAAATTTTCATTCTCAAGCAGCCGGGGTTTTTTTTTTTCTTTCCCTCCTTTCTCCCCACAAAGCTTCGCCCGTGACGAGCTTACTGAGCAGCAACACGAATGCATGAATAAAAATGACAGAATGGCTCCAGTCAGGAATGATTAAGTGGATTTATTACCTTCCTTTTTTAACATTTCCTTTGTCCATTTTTGAAAACTTTTCTCATGTCTTCCATTTTATTTTTTTTCCATAAAGAATTTCAACCTCTCAAATCACACATACATTGTTGTTTCCTTTCTCTCGCCTCTTTCCCCTGACGGTTCGCTTTCATCCCTGTTACTAGGAAACCAACGCCATCCACGTGAATGTAGGTGCAGGTTCTTACCTGGAAGTCAACATCCCAATGACTGTAGGGGAGGAAGGTGAGTGTGCGTGTCAGAAAGCAACAGGCCTTCATTCAGCTTCACGGCACATCTCAGCAGTTGGACGCTGTTTATGAATAAATAAAAAATAAACGTTATAAATAAAAAAGTTTAGAATTGAATTCAAATATTTCATATTTTAATTTAGGAGCATCATTTAATTCCAATGCGTTGTATCTGTTCCAGACAAATAAAGCTCTGTCTGTTTCCTAACATAACAATTAGACCCACACACAATGGAAATATGTAGATAAATTAAAATAAATAAGTAAAATTGAAAAGTGAAATAATAAATAAAAAATGTTCTCTTTCCTATTTCGATCACGTGCTATCCTCAATTATTAAACAACAAAACAAGCTCTCTGCAAGCTCTGCACATCTGTGTGAAATACGGGCGGTGGAAACTGTCAAATATGACGTGGAAGCAGCTCCAGCTCCAGCTCTGTATTGAGTTTCTGTAATAAAGCAACGTCTGACTCAGGACTAATAGTATTTTATCAGTCAGTCAGTCAGCAGTCTCTGTTTCTCTCATGTTTCTTCGGAGTCGAGGCTGTTGTTGTTGTGCCCCTGCCTCCGCCAGCTCCCCCTGGCTTTTCTTTTCTGACAAATTGCATTATTGAGAAGAACCCCTGAGCTTTTGTGCTCGGAGAGTTGATGACTGCGTCTGTCTTGTCTGTCTGTCTCTCGCTCTGTGCCCGCAGGCTACTCTCCAACCATCAAGGGCCAACTGCTTCATGTGGACACCACCAGCAGCATGCAGTACAGGACCCTTCTGGAGGCTGAGATGTTGGCAGTGAGTAGCAGACGGACATTTACAAAGCTTTGAGCTTTGCTTTTTATTAGGGGGTGTAAAGATCAAATCAACATTAAAAAAAAAAAAATGTAGTTTTAAAACTTAAAATATTATGTTTGGTGCAGTCCTTCAAGGCAGACTGTTTACAGGCTCCACAGAGAGAGAGGAGGGGAGTTAATCAGACTATTGACAGCCTTGTTTTGCCTTTCTGACAAATCCTCTGCAGATTTTAGCCGAATACGTCTGTTTTTATTTGATTTAATTTTTACAAAGGTAACATGGGAATCGGCAAGGGAATTTTCAAAACAAAACAGAACAGTGCAACATTTTCGGAAGAGCACCAAATCGTATCAGTGACGAGAAGCGGTGTTTAATGTCGGTGCGAGTGGGCAGTCGCAGCGGTCCCTGAAGGCACCGCCTCTCAGCCTGCCGAGGCCGACCGCTCAAACGACTGCAGCTCATTTCGCACCTTGTTTTCACTTCCACATTAACCTCTGTCGTGGAGGAGAGGGTTTGAAAATACCAATTAGAGGCTGATTGACTTGACAAGTGAGACGTGGCAAGATCCAATCAGTGAAATCACCTTTTTTTTTTTTTTTTTTTTTGTCTTTTTCTTTCCGCTGCAGTTCCACGTAATAGCCAGCTACCCCCGAGTGTGGAACATGCCTCAGTCCTGGCAGTGTGAGATTGAGGTGTACAAAGCCACCTACCACTTCATCTACGCCCAGAAGAACTTCTTCACCGGTGAGTCAACCAGCACACAGTCAGTCGCAGACGTAGGTGTCCATTCCAAGCAGCAACTCTCATAATCAGTCAGGCACGTTTCACTTCACGCCCCCGCGACCTCTCAGATCTGATCCAGGACTGGGCGAGTGACAGCGCCCCGGATATTTACTCCTTCGTGCCCTACTCCTGGAAGTTCAAGATACTTTTCCACCAGTTCGAGATGATCTGGGCGGCAAACCAGCACAACTGGATCGACTGTTCCACCAAGCAGCAGGAGAATGGTAGGAAGGAAGCTCTGCAACCTTGGAGCAGTCTCGGTGGAATTACACAGTCGGGCTAATTGCGTTGTTTCTGCTTTGGATACACGTCTTTTGATACAGGTTTTTAGCACAGGTGCCGTCAACGTAAATATAATATATCGCAGATGTTTTCAATATGAATTGCAGTCAAAACAAATTGATCCGTTTTGTGATATGCAGTTATTTTATATTTTCATAAACACGTCTCGCGGCTGGTAGGTGGGTAAATAAAAAAAAAACAAAACAGAAAAAATGCAACGAACTCTCACCCGCCACGAATCAACGGGCTAATTCCTCCTTCACACTGGAGGCCGCCGTTCCGCTCGGGGTGCTCAGACTCTATTAGGCCGTGATATATTACACGCTATATACGCCGCACTTAATGGCAGGCCTGACTAATCGCCGGTGCTATTGATCTTCTATAGTGTACCTGGCAGCGTGTGGCGAGACGCTCAATATAGACTTCACCTTGCCTTTCAACGAGTTTGTTCCCGCCACCTGCCACATGCGCTTCACCTTGAGGGTGAGTGATGGCTGCAAATGACCAAATGACATCATTTATTGTTCTTGTTGTAATTATTATTATCATTGTTATTATTATTATTAGTATTATTAGTGATTGTCATCATCATCATTATTATTATTATTATTATTATTATTATTATTATTATTATTATTATAATCCTCCAATGTATTTGAATGACAGCTGTGCTCTGTCCCCGCCCACCGCCCCAGGCCGAGGACACGGACCTGCGTCTCTCCCTGCCGGAGTGCCACCCCAGCCGCTACCCACTCCTCACCGTGGCCAAAGACTACCAGAACATCAAGCTGCCTCCGGACGTCTTCCTGCCGGGGGAGGGCCAGGGCGCCCCGCCGCCTCCCAAACCCGCAAAGCCCCGCTGGCGGAACATCACCCTCGCCGAGTGAGTCGGGGAGGAGGGGCGCTGGGAATTGACTCCTCAGCAGTCGAGCGCGGGGGGGGAGGGCGGACGCAGAGAGAGAAGAGAGAGCGGAGAGGGCGAGAACGTGTTCACAAAGAGCAGGATGATTCATCGCCGTAACACTGACTCACGACTACGCTGAGCGGGGTGTTGCCATGGCAACAGGTGGTCGTGAAAGTGCCACTATCCATCCCTTATTTCAAGTTTTTTTTCACTGGGATATCTCAGCAGGGGTGTTTGTTCATGCGTTGGTCGTATTTGGGTTGGTGGGGGAGAGATGGCGGCGATGATGATCGCAAGAGTTGCTTTGATATGATAACGTTGACGTTGAAAAAGAGGAACACAAAGCAAATAATTGAAGAGAGGCTGACTTCAAAAAGAAATGATGAAGCACCTATTTTGACTGCGTTATTAGGATTTGAGCAGTTTAACAATTTAAAGGTCCCATGTCTTGCTGATTTAATTTTTGTCTTTATCCAGAATAATAATAATAAAAGTTTCCAGAAAACAGCAGATTTAACCCTCTGTTTACAGCCTCCTCCTCCACAAAACGCTGTGTTTTAGCCTCCTGCCAGAGCCCATTCTCTGTTGGACTCGCCACTTACATCAGAAAAGGGTTTAATATGGGACTTTAAATGTTACCTTTTAGCTACCTTTTCCTTTCTTCATTAAAATGTGAATTTGTCCCCCAGCGACAGCAAACTGGCCTTTAGCCGCTATTAACTGTCCCACAACCACTGAGTTTGCATTCTAGGAAATGAATGGAAGGGTCTCCTCCTGAAGGTCAGCGCGTGCACGCCTGTAATAACCCTCCACAGCCTCCGTTATATACAGACCACCGCCAACACTGTATTGACCCCTCCCTCGGGACGCTGCCGTCTGGGCCCGGGTGCAGGCGGTGCGCTTCAGAGACTCCAGCCGTGACCCCCTTCCTTCGGCAGCGCGTCCTCGGCCCCCGTGGCTCATAAAGCCAACGATGAACTGGAAAATCCCCCTCCGAACGACAGTAAAAACGAAAAAAAAAAGAAACCTCAGAGTTATGACTTTCCGCTGATTGAGTGCGCGGTTCTCTCTCTTCCTGTACTCAGGGCCGGCTGGGTGGATTGCTGGAGCGTGCCCAACTTCTTGCTCATCATCGACTACACCTGGCACCCCATTTATCCCCAGAAGGCTGATGAGCAACTCAAACAGTCCTGTAAGATGATGACTTCATATCAGTTCTTTGTTTATTGGCAGCTCTGCTGGCGGTCCTTAAAAAAAAAAAACATTCCCCAGGAGAGCAGTTGTCTGATTTCTCTCTCTCTGCTGTTTTTATTTTTTCTCTTGTTTTATTTTTTTTTGTGGGCGTGCAGTGTCAGAAATGGAGGAATCCATGCTGTCAGCTCTGCGCCCGCCTGAACACGCCAACCCGTCGGCGCGCTACGCCTCCGTCTCTGCCTCTGCAGTTCACAGCCGCGTGCCCACGGACCCCTCCGAGCTGCCCCCCGACAGGCTGCACGTGGAGATGGAGATGTCCCCGGACTCTCAGATCATCCTGTACGGCCCCCTGCTGCGAGCGATCATCTCCATCAAGGTAGAGGGCCCCCTCCCCTCCACCTTCGTGATGTCCTGAACAGGGGTCTAACGATTACCAGTAAAATAATAAACCACGGTGAAAAAAAAGAAGAAAAAAAAGAAAAAAGTCTGACGGTTAGTTAAACCGTTTCAAATTTTAGTTATCATTAAAACCAGGTTCGATTATCGTAGTTTGAAAATCTACTGTTCATTGCTAAGAAAAGCAGCAGCGGTCCCTTGGATACAGGCGCGCATGCACAATACACAATTTTTTTTTGTACGAGATTTTTCGGCGTCAAAAAAGACAAAATTCCAAAGTCTGGGCTTATTTTGGCTATTACACGGAAGTTTTAAGTGTTAGTTAACGTTTCTCCTGTAAAAATACCATTTGCGATCAGCAAGTCGTGTCTGCACACGTCACGTACAGCAGCAAAACAGCCTCTCGTGTTTCTACTCGGTCGCTGCCACTTTTTTATTGCCGAAGCTGCTTCAGAAGTGGGGCAGACGCACAATAATTATATTACTGATGTATGAGAAGTATCAGAAGCTTTTGATGCAACGTCGATTTTTGAGGAGATGTTTGCCATTTTGTGACATCGAAGACGTTTCGCAAGAACCGTCTTCTCATTGCTCCACGTTGAACCACGACTCGTGTTAGCCTGATGGTCCGACGACGTGCTACTAAACTTTCTACTATGCTAACCAAAACAATATTTCCCATAATGGCTGTGGCTACGGAAGCCTGTGACGTGTAAAAAAGGTGTGTGATTTCACAACTGGTTCGAGCCACGGTGCGGTCGCTTTCACACATCAACCGAACGGCACCATGGTTTGTTTGGAAGCGAACCGAGACCACCTCTCCGGCGAGGTCTCGGACCGGCCGTTTGCGCCGCACCAGAGTTCGGGGGTTTGTATTCACACCAGCCCAAAAGGTTCGCACCAGGAACTTTTTTGGTTTAGTCCGAACCGAACAGGGCAGGTGTGAATACGCCCATAAACTCCGTCTTAGCTCCGGATGCCGGTGTTATGTCGAAGTCTGTTCACCTGTCGATAGGTTCCCCTCACTTTAACCTGCACCCAATCGTTCGTGCCCAATCCCCTAATTGTACCATGTACATACAAGACAAAAAGGGTCATCAGTATTTTTTTTAATTAGCATTTTTTTTTTTTTTAGCACTTTTAGCATTTTTAGCACATTTCAAAAATACCGGGATAATAATTTTCTAATAATAATAATTTTGGTCACAATAACCGTAGTGTGAAATTTCAATACCGTTACATCTCTAGTCCCGAATAACTCGCACCCGTTCCATCCATCTGTCACCACAGGAAAACTACTTTGGTGAGGACGACATGTTCACGGACTTCGAGGAGGCCGTGTCCAGTCCCGTGCTGTCCACCTCCACCTCCTCCGGCCTCGGCTGGTCCCCGCTGGGGATGGAGGACGGCGAGCGCAAGGACAGGTCCGACATCCATCCCCTGGACCTGCGCCCGTGGGACATCACCGTCTTCATCAACCTGTACAAAGTCCACGGCCGGCTGCCAATGGTACGACAGATGACTGTCAGAGCCGTTTGATGAGTCATTCTGCATGGGGGGCGGGGGGTGGATGATAAGTAGTGGAGTGTCTGTCACATCCGGATGCTGCAAGCAAACCTCTGCATCCTAAAGAGAAAGTTTAAAACCAGAAGAAAGCAGAGTTATGAAATAATACATTTGTGGTATATGTGCATGATGCACTGTTGAACATCTAAATGAAAATTTAGTTATATGTTTTCCTCTGCATTATTTACTACTGTTTGCATTGCAGTTTTTTCTTTCTTTAATTTATGTGGTCAGCTCAGCCTTTTCAGCTGATTTGTGATGAATTTTCTTTTTTTCCCCCTCAAAACTGCTCTATGCAAGAGTGTGTTTCTCACGTCATCTCGCTTTTCCCTCTGCGCCTCCAGCACTGCAGCAGCGACGGTCCCGAGGGCCCGTCAGGCTTCCTGGAGCGGCTGTGTTTCGAGATGAAGAAGGGCTACAAAGAGACGATGCTTCAGCTGCTCCTTTCGCCCATTCACATCTTCATCAGCGACAACTACCAGGTCCGAAAACGCAGCGCCGACAGACGACACGTGCCAGCTCTGCCTTCGGTCTTTGCAAGAGAGATGATGCTCAGATTTTTCACTTTAAATTCCCTTTTAAATATCACTCAAGACAAAACTCGGGATAACTTTGCTCCAGAGTGTCACAGAATGATGGCGGGACTTTTCGGATTCAAAGGGTAAACATGACACGCTAATCCAGTTGAGTGCGGCAGACCTGCCAGTGCGTGGAAAAAGGTCAGACATTGTATACACAAGCCAAACGGCTCTATAAAGTGCTGGCTGACAGGACGACTCGGGCTGCAGAAATGCCATGCATAGGGTGAATAGATCAGCCTTGTGTAGGCCCTTGCGGAGAGAATTTTAATCCTTAGCCATGTATGGGATTCTTACTCGCTGCTCAAGGTGATTATCTTCCCTCTAATCCCAGAAAAATAGTGTGTCGCCCTCTTTTCTTCCACCCCCCCCCAGTTACTGTATTAACGTCACATGCAGGAATTTTACACAATGAACCTCCACTTTTGTGTTTTTTTTTTTTTAATCCTTTAATGTAAATTTATATATTCTTTTCTTTTCTTTCTGGCTCCGCAGCGTCCCACGGCGGACGGCGTGCTGCGGGACGGCCACCTCAGCCTGTCTGGCCTGCAGATGAGGGCCCACGCCATGTTCTCGGCTCAGGGTCTCCCCCTGGGCAGCGACACCCTGGAGTACGCCTGGCTCATCGACATGCAGGCTGGAGGGCTCACGGGCAGAGTCACCGTGCCACAGGTGCGTGTTTGCCGGAGCACGGCGACACAGTGGGAAATGGAGATGGGATATGTACACAGCTATTTGGTTATGCCGATGAAAAGCACCTTTCCTGGTGATTGATATTAAGCCTAAATTTTGTATTTTTTAAAAAATATTTTTTCCCTCAAGCTTTCTTCTGTAAACTCCTTGAACATAAAGATCAGTCAAAATACTGTTTTCCACATTGGTTTTAAATCTGATTGGAATAGAATATATTTATTTGTCATTGTAACAAGTACAATGAAGTTTAAAGTCCCATTCAATCTGTACATTACATACATACATACATACATTAAATAATTGAAAAGTAGGAGAAACACTAGCAGATGCCCATCGCTCACACTCTCATACTCGCACGCTGATCCCTTAAAAAACATATTGCAAATCATATGTGGGCAAATCAGGGGCTTTGTGTTGTATCTCATTCCATTCATGTGTGGCAAGTTTCTCCAGAGCAATTAAAAGCACGCTTGTGTCTGTGTTTATTTTAGGTTGCCAGTATGATCGAGTGGGGTGAGACGTTCCTCTTCCACTGCATGTCTCGAGAGTTCCAGCTGGAGCAACCCAAGCCCTCCGTCATCTGCCAGCACGGGAACGACCGCCGCATCTGTGACGCTAAGGTGCAAACGACGAGACGCCCTCAGGGCGGCTGCGGCCGCACGTGTAGCTTAGCGCCGGCTGTGTGTGTGTGTGTGTGTGTGTGTGTGTGTGTGTGTGTGTGTGTGTGTGTGTGTGTGTGTGTGTGTGTGTGTGTGTGTGTGTGTGTGTGTGTGTGTGTGTGTGTGTGTGCGTGGTGCACACTGCATGTTTGAAGCAACACAGCTAGCTCGTAATGAGGGATGGTGGTCAGGGTGGACCAGCGAGGCAGCGCGCCAAATGTTGCAGCTGGCCCCAGAAAGAGAGAACCGTCCCACTGTTGACCTTCATCTAATGATGCACAACTTGGAACAGCAAACTTTCTCACCGCTGGAGACCCCGAAGCGGCGTCTAAAATAAAAACTATTAATCACCGCAGCCGTGCATGACAAAACGGCAACAGTACCTTGATCTTTAAAAAAAAAGAAGCAAAAAAAGCAAAAAAAAAGTGCACTGTCTGCTTCGCACAGCGTTGTTTGTGCACGAATGCTAACAAGGATGGGTATTTTTTGGGGGTTTTGTTTTTTTAAAACTCTGCCTGAGCATCCTCATTAGTCTGTGATGGTAGAGCAGCTGTGGCTTTAGGCATGACAACACATCTAAAAAAAAAAAAAAAAGCTGCTTCAAAGATTGTGTTGTCAAATGACTGCTGTCCTGCCAGATGAGCTGCCTGCCTGGTCACTGCCGCACATCGGAGGAGATGAAGTACACCATGACCCGCCTGGCCATGGATGGAGTGGACCTCTTCATTGTGGAGCATGGCTGCGCAGCCAACATCAAGGTGACCAGTGGCAACATATCAGTGATTTTATTGTATTTTTTTTATATATATACTTAACTAGGGATGCAAATTATCGATTAATTCATTAATCGTTAGTTGATTGACTTTATGGATCGATCAACGATTAATTGATAAGCGGCGATTTTCCTGAGAGCCTAATTTTCACAATGAAAAATGTGTAAGGAACACATTATTTAACCCTTCAATAATGTTGAAGGTCCAATATGACCCATTTTTACATTATTACAACAGGAAAAACACCCTGAAATTTTAATCGCGATTAATCGGATAGTGTTCTGCGTTAACTTGCGATTAATCGCAAATTAATTGCAAGTTTTTTACCCCGCTCTATATGTAAACTTAACAAAATATGTATTGTGTTTCTTATACTCTAGGAAAAATTGGAGAGGACAGTGATCATAACTTTGTGGAAATTTTCTATTTTTATTTTAATCGGAACATTCCAAAACAATTACATACTAGACCCTCAAACCTTGAGGTATTCTCATGCCATGATCGCATTTGTCAGTCACGATATTTTATTTTGAAAATTAACTGGATTCTCTTGTGCTTCTTTGAGTGACTTCCTGTCTGGCTAGTTAATAAAGCGTTAATAATGCGAAGTTAGCACGTTATTAATGTGAAGTTAACATGTTATGAACGTCGCGCTGAACTTTGGCAGCCCTAATTTAATTTAATTTAATCAATTAAATTCTTCATCGACAATGAATCGACGATCGATTAATTGTTAACATCCCTAATACTGACACAAATCGTACTTGCTTATCCCTCCCGCAGACGTCTATCATTCGTGTGGCCAACTGCAACCTGCACAACCAGGCGGTGGGAGAAGGCATCAGCGCCGTGGTGCACGACGTCAACATCCGTCAGTACATCGAGCAGCAGCAGCAGCAGGTGCAGCTGCACGGCGAGCCCACGAGGCTGCAGCCGTCCGGCCAGGGTCAGGCTCCCGGTCAGGCCCCCTTGCTGCGGCGCTCCGTCTGGCTGGAGGCGGGCTCCGTCAACCTCAACCTCATCACGGCCGACATCGCCCTGGCCGCCGACCACCCGGCCAAGTGCGAAGTGCAGAGGCACTTCCTGGAGCTGCACGACGCGCAGACCAAACGGTACCGCACACGCAGCGCTCTTGCACGTCGGACAGGTTTCTGCTCGTTCGTGCCCGCCCACATACCGCTTGCCGCCTCGGCCTTGCACGGCGTTCCCCCCCTCTCGCAGCCCTCGTTAATGAGCTGACAGGCCCGGTGTGAGGATTGAGGATTGAGAGTCTCATTATGTCTCAGCAGGGAGCTGTTTTCAAAATGGCTGTTAAATGCACACAAAGTTACTTATGCACCCCCCTCCCCTCCAAAAAAAAAAAAAGGTGCTTTGACTCCACTCTTCTCTTAATTGGCTTCCGTCTTCCGTCAATCTTCTCGTCCCCCGCAGACTGTGGTTCCTCTGGCCCGAGGAAGCCGGCATCCGCAACAAGCGCAGCAGGAACCGCTGCGGCTGCCTGGGGGGCTGCAGGTTCTTCGGCGGCACCAACATGGGCCTGGACTTCTTCAAGCTGGAGGAGCTGACGCCCTCCTCCTCCTCGGCCTTCTCCTCGTCCAGCACCGAGTCGGACATGTCTTACGGCCAGTCCCTGCTGCAGCCCAGCGAGTGGATTATCACCAAGGAAACTCCCAAAGTGGACGGTGGGAAATGTCCTTGATTGAAAAAAACAAAATGTCCTTGATTTAAAAGAAAAGAAGACAAAAACTTCTGCTGTGCTGATGCTGTGACCATTTTGGCTGGACTTTGACTTTACTCAGGAATTTGAGGCATTAAATATTGATTATTATTTTCCCATTTTTCCATTATATCAAATGCATTTTTTATCAGGGAGAGTCGTCGGGCTGAAGACGGACACGCACTCACCTTGCTTGCCCCCCGAGCTGCCCGAGCGGCGCGCCCACCAGCACCTCAGCCTGCAGGTGCCCCAGCGCTCCCACAGCTCCGCCTCGTCCTCGGAGGAAAACAGCACCTCCAGCGCCGCGCTGCCCCTGCTGGCTGGAGAAAGAGACAGCCCTTCGCCCAGCACAGAGGAGCGCATGTTCCCCATGAACGGCAGGAGCCCTGCAGAGTGAGTTGCACGCAAAATATTATTATTATTATTGTTTTTTGTTTTTTTTAAAGCTTGGATATGACGCCAAGGGTTGGGCGATATATCGTCAAAAAAATTCACACAGTAAGAATGTGTCCTCTTGCGGTAATAACAATAAACTCCTGTTGATGACGTCATGACGTGCACAATGCACTTGCAGCCGGCAGCCGGCAGCTCATGTGTAGCACAATAACTATATAACACAATGAATAAATACTTTTTATTTATTTTCTTTTGGGTCGGTGGACCGAGATTGTTGAGGCAGGAAGCGCAAAAGTGTGAGCGAACTTTTACTGGCACGACTCCGAGTCAATCTTTGCATGGACCTTTTCAGGCTTTGTGTTCTAAAGTAACTCGAAGCAGACGTTCGAATCTTGTCGTTTATCCACATCGTCTTTTCACGAGCGATCTTTCTTTCTGTTCTCTGTGGCGCTTTTTTTTAGCGAGCTACTGCTTCTGTAAACACGGCGTGCTTTAGGCGTTCTTCTTCTTCTTCTTCTTCTTCTTCTTCCGCCTTCACGGAGTAAACTTGCAGCACCAGACCGGGCCGGGCATAGGTACTACATTGTTTTCAGTCGTTTCCAGCGTATCCGTGTAAACATTTATTTATTTATTTTTTTTTTTTTTTTTCAAAATACGGCCTCGTGTAAACGCGTTTTTTTTATTTAAGTGCGGTTTCAAAAATGTGCGGTTTCAAAAAAATCCCAAATGATGGAGTTGAATTGTTTTATATTTTTTATCGTCAGTTTTATCGTTATCGCAATAAATGGCAGAAATTATCGTGATAAAATTTTTAGCCCATATCGCCCATCCCTAATGACGCCTAATTTGGTCCTCTGTCTCCGCAGCACCCTGGGCGACGTCCCTGAGGTCTCCCCAGTCTCGCCCAACAGCTCCCAGGACCGCGCCTCGGTGCGCTCGCCCCTCTGCTCCCCGCTCAAGCGCCAGTCGTCGGTGCACTCGGGCCGACTGGGCAGCACCAAGAGCCTGTCGGCGGCCGTCTTCGCCGACAAGCCGCCGCCGGTGTTGACCGGAGGCGTCCAGTTCAGCAGCGAGGTGTCCCGCAGCGACGAGAACGTGCTGGACTCGCCGCCCCAGAGGCGGAGCTACGGCTCGTTCCCCTTCACGCCCTCGGCCGACTCCAACACCTTCCACCAGTACCGCTCGGCGGACTCCAGCATGTCCGTGGCCGACAGCGAGGCCTACTTCTCCGCCACCGAGGACTTTGAGCCCATCAGCAGTGCCGACGAGGGTCCGGGGACGTACCCGGGCCGCAAGAAGAAGAGGAGGCAGCAGATGCAGCAGATGCAGCAGATGCAGCAGCCGCAGCAGCCGCCTTATCACATGGAGAACTACAGGTCAGCTTCAATGATTGATTGATTGATTGATTTTATTTGAAAAAAGGAGTGCAGAAATTTCACTCACTCACTTTCCTCAAGTCAAGCTTCAGAAATTTGATAAAGTCGGACTGCAGAAGTTCAGATCAAGCACGAGGTCGAAGGAGGATTAAGGTGATGGCAGAACCGCAGACAGCTCAGCAGCACCTCTGACTCCTCACCTGTAATGACAGAGGAATTAATGAGCTGTTTAGTGCCGCTCTCGCCCAGACCGCTTGTTTCAAGTCGGCTCTTCTTTGTGAAACTTAAAAGGGGGTCGGCACCGAGCTTTCATCAAGTCTTTAGTTTTTAATCTATTATAAAACCTGTGAAATTCATTCGATTCACAAAAGGCGATAGTGATGATGATGAAATTGCGTGAAAAAACTGCCAGCGGTCTGTATATTATGTCTTTTGCATTGCAAACCTGTCTCAACCCTCTGACGCACTTGGAATGATGAAAGGTGACGCAGACGTCTCTGATTATCTTGACTGCAAACTCCAATATCAATGGAGAAAAAGTAAATGTATCAGCTTACATCTATGCAGTAAAAAATATAAAATTGTTATACAGTTGAAGGTGCGGTTTTCCATCGTTTCATTTGAGTCGAGCTTGCAGCAACAGCAGAGCTCAGTAGATTTGATCTGCTGCTCTTTGCAAATGGGATCTTGTCAGTTTTCTGTAACACCTCAGATATTCTTTTGCATTGATTCGAGCAGGCCGCTCCATCGGTATCACCCTCAGTAATCCATGCAGATATTATAGGATGTTTCAGGCTGGCACCGGCCCATTTAAAAACACATGACCACTGACGGAATTGACTCGATAAGACAGCAAGATTTAAGAGCAGTCGGCGATATCATGCATGCCCGTAGCGTCTTCGGCTCCGTTCACGATGAATATTTCACCATCCCCAGCCGGAGCTCCATCTACCACAGTGTGGAGGGCCCGCTGACCTACGTCCTCAACGGGGAGCTGATCACGGAGCCGCGGCCCCTGCCGATGCCCCCCATCCTGCCGCCGCTGCCTCCCCAGCCCCTGCCCAGCCACATGTCGCAGGCCTCCTTTGTCTCGGCCCTGGCCATGGAGGAGGAGAGCTCGGTGGAGGCGGAGAAGACGGCGGAGCCGGGGCCGGTCACCCGGCAGCCTCACGTCATGGCGTGCTACCAGAACTACCTCGCCCACTTCCAGGTAGAGGCTCCTCAGTCTTGTCCCTAAGCCTTGAAAGTCCGCACCAAGAAAAAAAGCTATGGAATCATTTATTCTTTGCATTTTTTTCATTTTTCTTTGGGACAATAATGGCAAGATTAAAAAAAATGTTTTTTTTTATCAGGCTAGTTTGGAAAGTGGTTGACCAAAGGTTGCCATAAAGGGTTAATATTAACATAACATTTGCTGACAAATTCTTTTAAGTGATGTCCATACTTTTCTCTTTTTTTTTTTTTTAATCCTGAAACATGCAGATCTACAAGGTCGCCCTTTGTGATGTCACAAAGAGTACTGATAACTCTACCCGGCTAGCGACCACACCCGCAACATTGCTTCCACTTGCTGTCCCCTATTTGTTTCCCCCTCTCAAAACATTTTCACGGTCCGACAGAGCATCAGTATTAGCAGTAGGCTGCAAACAGAGGGCTAAATATGCTCCGTTCTCTGCACTTTCTGGATGGTAAAATGCAAAAGGAAACTGTCCTGCTTCACTCGACTCTCTTTCACCATCAACTCTTCTCAGGTCTCCAATTGGTCAGTCAAGCAACCCACCAATAAGAGGACTTCCAAGTCTTCGCTTCACCGGCCCCTTGATTTAGACACGCCCACCAGCGAGGAAAGCTCCACCTCCTTCGACCAGCTCTCCGTTCCGAGCTTTAAGGTGCGTGCCTGAAAATCAAATCAAGTCAAATCCAAGTTTATTTGTGCAGCACCTTCCATGCATAAAATGAAACCTATACAGAAAGTAAAGTAAATCTAAAGAATTAAACAGCATTTAACTGAAGTGATGCAGTCAGAAAACAGCCATCCACATTGAGAAGGATCCCCAGAACAATGACACCCCACCCAGTGTGGAGGTCCCCCGTGAAGAAGCACTGGAGCTAAAAACTGAGTAACTCAGCAAAAGTACAATAAAGAAAGATAAAATAATGATAAAAAAAAATACAAAAATCTCAAAGCTATAAGACAGTGGAGTAAAAAGATACATATAAAAAGTAGAATTATCAATAAGATAAAATATAAAACGACCTCAGAGCCCAAGGACGATGGGCTTTAAAGCTAAAAGACAAGTAAAAGAAAATAAAACAAATCTGTTAAAGGACAAAAATAAAAATGTGAGTCTTGAGCCTCCCTTTGAAAATTTCCACCGCGTATTTGCGGACATGAGCCAGTGCGTGCATGCATTGTGCTAAATGGCGGGGATGATGATGATGACGGCGTGATTTTTTACCTCACAGGTGGTGAAGCAGGGCCTGTCGGCCAGTTCCCTACTGGTCAGAGGAGTCCAGCTGATGGGGGAGAACAACAGGTATTTCCGCTCAGCCGCTCCTCATGCTCCCCTCCTCTTGCGAGCGCGCCACCTAACGTGTGCCTCCGTCGGACCCGCAGCACTCCGTACACGCCGCTGGACAAGCGAGCCATGGACAACACGGACGAGGACACCACCACGGAGGACTGGAGTCTGGAGCAGCCCCTGGCCCAGACCAGGACCACCGCCATCGTGGAGGTGAAGGGCGCCATCAACGTGGTGCTGACGCCACTGGTGGCAGAATCCCTGGACAGGTACGGACTGCGCGGATTGCTCCTTTAATTCCTGTTGCTTTTGATGATTTTGCTTTTGATCTGCTCGCTTTTTCGTTTCATTACAACTAGTTTTTCTTTTTTTTCCCCCTGCCTCAGTTAGAAAAACATTAAGAAAATTTTTTTACTAAAATTGAAACTGGCCAACTGACCTGAAGTCTTTTTTTTTTTTTTTTTTTTTAATTTTATGCATTTCACCTTCAAGTAAAAAGTCTTTTAAGATGGATCGCTCCCAACACACACACTCTGAATTTCTCAGTCTTCAAAGTCTCATTGTGCTTGTGGCTCGACTAGCGATGTGAATTTTTCATGTGGCCACTGGCGAACCGCGCGGGATTTTAGCAGTCGCTTAGACCTCAGAAGGTTCAAACCGACGAGCAAAATTTGATTTTGTGCTCATTTATTTATTTTCTTCCTTCTTCCAGAAAGGCGGAGGTGATAAATAGTTTCTGTTCCATTTTGGCTCCACGCCGCCTTTTGTTCCGCAAACATCCAAAGCTGGCTTTTCTTTTCAGGTACATAGAATCTATGGCCCATTTTGCCAGCATCCGTCACCCTGCAGCCATTCTGGACGACCTGCACGGAAAAGTCCTCAACGAAGCCTATCAGATCAGCAAGTCCACCGTTACCGAGTCGGTGAGTGTTCAAAACTGCAAACGCAGAGGTTTTTTTTTCCTTTTTTTTTTTTGATTTTTTGCACCATTAGGATGGAGCTGAATAATCACTTACCGCAGCCAGACTCTTCATTTCAGCAGCGTGAAACAAAGCCTCTCTGCTCGTGCGACGTGTCTCACTCTGTGGCTGGGTTTTTCCTCCACCGCTTTGAATATGAATCTGCGCAGAGCCAAACGGGCAAGCAGGAGCCAAAGCTGTCCAAGACTGAGGGCACGACCCCGGCCCCCCAGAACATGTCCCAGGGCCAGACGGACCTGTCCGTCAAACCGGATAATGTGAAAATCAAGGGCCTCCAGGCCAACGTCTCCATCCCCAAGGTGAGAGCCGTGACCTCCCCAAATAATGAGAGGCCACCAGCGTGCGCCCGCGGGTCTCGGTGCTGCGCTCGTATATCCGCTCTGCACAAACTGGCAACCGGCGCGTGAAATCGGACTTCTTGCCTCAGTGTGTTTTCCCGCGTTTGTCCTCTCGTAGTGTTTCAGTTCCCTGCCTCGTACGTCTTCATATTGTGGGGATTAATACAGAGAGGCGTACGCTAATAACTCAGACTGCGTGGCTATAACGCTGCCTTCATCGCTGTGGTGCAGCGATTCGTCTTTTTAAAAGAGCTTCTGCTGGTTTTGGCGTGTTAATAATGTTTGTCGCATTGTTGTTCTGCGTGTTTCTTTTTGTAACGGTTGCATTGCACAGGCCAGTCGGCTCAGGTCGGTTCTTTTTTTTTTTTTGTCTTCCTCTCCGCCCTGCAGGTGAACCTTTGCCTGCTGCAGGTCTCCGTGGAGGAGGGCTCGCCGTCGTGCTCCAGCAAGTGCGTCACGCACGTGTCCCTGGTGGCGCTGTGTTTCGACAGGATTGCGACCCAGTTCAGAATGAACAGGTAAGGCCCCTCTCCCCCCGACCACTCACTCCCTCACTCACTCACTCCCTCACTCATCCCCCCGTGTCTACACACGAGCGCGTGTTATATATAAGTGCTTTTAGGCGTAAATCTGTAACCCCCAATCTCTGTCTCTCTCTCGCTCCCAGGGGGATCGTGGAGGAGACGCCCAACACCACGGAGCACGGCCGGCCGTCGGTCATGCTGGAGAAGTACGCCTCGGCCACCAAGATGCAGCCTCAGTCTTCCGGCTCGCTGCGCTCCAACGCCGGCATCGAGAAGGGCAAGGAGATCGCCGCCAGGCTCAACGTCCACCGCATCCACAGCCAGCTTCGAGGTCTCGACTCCACAGGTCAGAGCGGCAGACGCCCGCCCGCGCACACACACACACACACACACACACACGCACACACGCACACACACACACGCACACACCAAGCCTCTTTAGAAAGATCTCTGACCTCTTGTTTGACCTGCAGCCTTGTTTGTATCCTGCAAAAGGTTTCCCTCCAGAGTTTTTTTTTTTTTTTTTTTTACAGTCTGCTTATTTATCCCACAGACCAAAACCAAAGAAATTTGACCTTTTGACATTTTGTTTACCTCGGGTCGTAAAGTCACGACACTATCTGTGTTCTAGCAATGCTCCTTCTCCTTTCCTCTCAGATTCTTACACAGACTCTATTAAACTTTCGATTCCCTCCCCCCGCACTGCTTGCAGACATCGGCACGTGTGGCATCACGGCCATTCCCTTTGAGAAGTCCAAGGTGCTGTTCGGACTGGAGGAGCCGGAGGAGTTCTCCATGGTGGACGAGACCGACGGCCAGGCGGCCGGAGGCGACCTGGGTCGCTCCGCTGCGTCACTGGAGAAGTGGGGCTGGATCATGTTCGAGTGTGGCATCGAGAACCTGACGGTCAAAGGTGACTCATCCGAAATGTCCAGCAAAGAGGGAATGTGGACCCATTGCTAATGTTGCGTGTCGCGCCACAGGGGGCCGCCAGTCGGGCGCCGTTCTCTACAACGCGTTCGGCGTCATGGGACGATCGGACGCCGGCGGCAAGACGGGCACGTCCAAGTCGAACGGCTCCACCGGCTCGCAGACGGGCAGCGGCTACAGCACCGACGCCTCAGACGACAACCTCCCGCACGACGTCATGAGCCCCGCCTCCGATGCCAATGAGCACTCAGACTCGGACGAGCAGGTGGCGCACTGAGAAATTCACGCTTGGCTGTTTGTCTGTGCCTGTCAGATGTCACCTTGTGTATTTTGCCAAAATAGAATGTCTTTTGCGAGTCTTTGGATCAGATTGAAGGACTGCGTGCGACTCGTTGAGACGTGGATAAGAAGATTATACAAATTATGAATAATAATGTTGAGCCTGATCGGGATGAGAAGAGAGGGATTTAGCAGATATTACATTGAGGGGGAAAAAAATAAAGACATGATTACAAATTTAGGCAGTAATCATGAGGACGGCGGAGGCTTAATGGCCCCGCGGCTGCATCCCACGGTGGCACGGCGACAAATGATGCCTCATAATTTTGAGTCTTCAGATGCAACTTGGCCTCCACAGTCATTTCTGGAAACGGGGAAAAAATTGGTTCATATTCTAACTTGTAGCAGCCGTTGAGTAATCTCCCTTTGTTTCTTTGTAGGACGAGGGGGTGGAGTCAGACGACCTGAAGAAGGACCTCCCACTCATGCCCCCGCCCCCTGACTCCAGCAGCATGAAGCTGACCATCCGGGAGATCTGGTTCAGTTTTGCCGCCCCGACCAACGTGCGCTCGCCCTCGCAGGCCATCTCCAGGTTGCCTACCTTTGATTTTTCTTATTTTTCCCCTTCCCTATGAAGCTCTTTATATCTCCCTTCAGGTTCCTGTTGTGGGTTTGGGTCATCAGACAGAGGGGAGGGAAAGGACAACCGGGTCCTCTGGCTACAGAACTGCGAACTCACCTGTCAGCCTCAGTCACGTAAAGGCCGTGCAGGACTGTGTGGTCTGTCGGAAGGGGTTTCCAGCCCCTGTCATCGGCCGTGACAGCGGTTGTCGGCCGCTGCCGACCTTGTTTCTGACCCGTCAGCCACACTGGGCCTCAAACTGGCTGGTTTATTTCCAGTGTTATTTATTTATTTAAAAAAAAAATGTTTCTTTTATGTCAAATCCTCCTACCGCGTTCCCCTACTTCTGCACTTAGAGACAACAAATATTATTCCTCAACCCTGCGAAGACGAGGCTCGGCAACAGTTGTTCCGATGACTCGATAAACACGTCTGCGGTCCAAACCAGTCATCCCGAGCAGCAGTGAAACGCCAGATATTCACCCAAAGATCGTTTTTGCAGGCAACTGAATCTGCTCAGCACGGCCACGCCCGCCATCGGCGCCTGGCTGGTCCCCATCGACCAGCTCAAATCCTCCCTGCGCAAGCTGGACATGGAGGGCACGCTGCGGGTCTGCGCCGTCATGGGCTGCATCATGACCGAGGCTCTGGAGGTGAGCGCGCCTTGCCTATAGAGTCTCCTCTGCATCTTTAGGAGAACTTCAACTTTCACCAAACACGTGGCTCTGTTCTGTCCCTGCAGAAGAAGAGCATCCACATGCCCATACGGAGCAAGTACAACAGGGTGACCAAGAGGGCTCGCTACCTGTATGAGAACCCCTCCTGCATGCTGTGCAACATCCTGCACCGCTACCTGCAGCAGGCCGACTACTCCGTCATCGAGGAGGCGACCATGGTCAGTGCTCTCTCTCTCTCTCTCTCTCTCTCCAGCTTGACCCTTTGCTGCTAACATCTGTTCCTGTTTTTGTATTGCCAAAAAAAAAAAAAAAACTTTGAAAAAAAAAAAAACAGTCCCCAATTATTTGAAGTTGTTCTCCTGGTTCCACGTTAATCAACGTTCAGACTGCCAACCAAAATCAGATGTTTAGCCCATCCAGATTGAAACCGGTTGGCTCTTTTGTAGTCTGTACAGTCACAAACCACATGAAACACGATTTTTTTGCAAGATGGATTGAAACCACCTTTGCGAGGTAGTTTTCAAATTGCATTTGGACAGATGCGTCTCAGTGTGAACAGCTCCGAAACACATTGATGGGTTTTGACTGTCTGTGACGTCACTCTACGCAATGCCAAGACCCAATGCGCCAGACCAGAGAGCGGCATTCCAGATGCCGAGCTCTGATGTAATGGAGCAGACAGACAGAGGAGGAAACTCATTGGCTCATCAGTCTATGGGGAGATAGCTCCATTCAAGCCAAGCTCCAGGGCAGGCATCGCAACAAGTTGATTTAGTTTTTTGCCACAGTCGCAATTATATGACGTCATGCTCACTACACGTGCTGGACGACGCCTCCACTCCGACGTCGTTGCTACAGCAACCTGTCAGACGGGTCAATAATGTGGCCCAGTCTGAACAGAGCCAGATCCCATTTGGACACTTGCTAAAAACAGTGTGGACAGTCTAAACCCTAAAAATGGGATTTGAGAAGGAATCTGATTTGAATCAGATTCGCCTGCAGTCTGAACGCAGACTTTATGGTCTCTTGCGCCCCCCCCACCCCGCAAAGCGCTAACCCCATCTCCGTCCACCTGTCCCCCAGAACGATGGGGTTCCAGCTCTGGTGACACTGAAGAAAGGCCTAGTGGCTCTGGCCAGGCAGTGGATGAAGTTCATCGTGGTGACGCAGGGCTTCAAAGCCATCGGCTTGATGAGGCCCAACCAGCTCAGCAAAGCCAAGGAGCCCCAGCAGAGCCTGGGCGACACCACGCTGGGCCTGGACAACGGCGCCGCACTGCAGAGCGACACCAGCGCCGACGGGGCCGAATTTGAATTTGACGCAGGTGGGAACTCGTTTCCCTCTCTCTCTTTTTGATTTTCTTTTTAAATTTTAATTGCAATTTTGACCCGCACCCATCTGTTAGCACAGATGAGACGTTCAACTCCTCACCTCTAGTTTTCTGCTGCGTTTAGGGAGGAATTATGAGACTGACACTGGTTGGCAGTGATGAAGATTTATTGCATGGATGCATCTTCATTCATTCATTCATTTGTTTATTTATTTATTTTCTCTCGCCCGGCGGCGTGGCTCTTCTGGGAGTTTCATTTTGCATTGTCTTTTGCGAAGCCACAGTGAGTGAACACACCATGCTGCTGGAGGGCGCCTGCAGTCGTCCTCCGCCCAAGGAGGCAAACACGGGTCCCGTCAGTGGAGTGGAGATCATGAGGAAGCTGTCCAAGTCGCACACGCACAACGAGTCTGCACTCAGGATAAAGGTGAGCGTTCACTCCGGTCAAAAGACTTTCTGGGTTACAACTACCATCATTCCCCTGTCGTCAAGCTGTCATATAAAACACATATATTTATAAAGTTTACCTCACTCTGCCATGTAAAACTGTAATGCTCTGTTAAAAGCAGAGCACAAAAGAACCTCCATCAAATCAAATCAAATCAATTTGTTTTTTCTCCTTGTTCTTTATGGATTGTGTTCAAACCCCTGACAGCTAGATGGCAGTATTAGAACTCATCCTTAAAGCTGATACAAGTTAAGATGACAGAAACATGAAGCTCCAATACATAACATCCTTGGCTGATAAATGCACCAATACTCACTCACTCACTCACTCACTCACTCACTCACTCACTCGCTGGATTTCCTGCAAATTTCTGACAACTAATCCAATTCACGCTCATTCTTCAATGACTCCAACAGGTTGTTTCACAGTGTAAAAATGACCCCTCTAATCCCTTTCTGTCATGGTTTCACATCCAGGGCTCCCACCCGTACCAGTCGCTGAGCTACACCAGCGGCGACACGGCGGCTGACTCGCCCGCCCACGTGAGCCGCGGCGGCCTGCCGGCCAAGGACAGCCCCAGGAAGGAGAGCCTGCTGAGCAACCTCACGGGGAGCTTCCGGAGTCTCCACAACCTGCTGGAGGGGATGCCTCAGAGGAGCGAGCCGGCCGCCGCCACTGCCGCCGCCACGGCCGCCGCCAAGAGCAGCTCGCTCACTCGCACAGGTAACTGCCTGAGCGCTGTCAGAGGTCCAGTGTGGAAAGTTTTTAAGGAAGCCCACCTGACAGCGCGTTTCGTATGTAGGCCACTGTCAGGCAGAGATGTAACAGTATGAAAATTTCACATCACGGTTATTGTGACTGAAATTATCAGTAAAATCATTGTTATCACGGAATTGTTGAATTGTGCTCAAAATGTTAAAATAGTACTTGTGCACACACTGGAATCATTTAACCAAGTTTTATTTTGAAAGCACAAATAAAAGAACAAGCAATTCCTCTAGATTTTTTTGTTCGATTGGGTGCAGGTTAAGGTAAGGGGAACACATCGACGGGTGGACAGATTTTGACATAACACCTGCATCCGGAGGTACGACAGAGTTTATAACTTCAGCAGTTTTCAAACCGCGGCAATCGAACCCGGTTTTAATGATAATTACATTTCGAAATGGACTTTTTAACCGTCTGACTTTTTACCGTGGTTATCATTTTACTGGTAATCATTACATCCCTACTGTCAGGTGGGCTTCCTTAACAAATGGTGGTGCAAGATGGCAGCTAACTAGGAGCAACACCCTTGATCTTTGTACATTCTTATATATATATATATATATATGTAAGAACCACTCTAAGGGTAGGAAAACCAAATTGCTTTTTATTGTGCTGCAAACATATGCTTTTATCAATGTATTTATGAGCAGTATGTTAAGCTTTTACCAGTATAAAAATTATGAATCAAGCCAATGTTTACACACTGGATCTTTAAGTAAAGATTCACAGCTGTTGCAGGATTCATTGAGTGCTGCGAGGCTGCCCTCTGCTGTTCAAAAGTGTGAATGTCGTTCTAATTCCAGCAGCCAAGTGTTTTGTTTTTTTTTTGTTTTTTTTTTCCTTTGAGTTGATTTATTGTGGGTTGCCTCACATCAACATTTGTCACCTGTAATCTTCTTCTTTTCTCCTCCTCATGTTTTTTTCAAGTAAAACTGTCATGTTTCGTTTCTCAGCTTCCGGACACTTAAAAAAAATGTCTCAACTTTATATGAAGACTTTCTCACACACCTCACGTACGCCTGTGTTGCAACATGTCAGCCCTCCCATATGTGCACGGTCTCCACTCACCTCCTCCGTCCTTCCCATGATGCAACAGGCCCTTTAATCTCCTCTCTTCTGGCTCTTCAGGAAACAGCTTGGGGACCGACATGCTGACCGAGCACCCGCTGCTGACCGAGCCCTCTTCCGTCAGCTTTTACAACTGGATGTCCAACGCGGTGGGCAACAGGACGGGTGGCGGGACCCAGGACTCGCCGGTCAACCGCTCGCAGCACAACAGCCTGCAGACAGGTGAGAGGAGAAATGACGCTTTAAAAAACAAACCCCAAAACCTCGATGAATGTTGAAAATTGACAGTCTCGAATCAGATTCCAGCTTCATTCCAGCTAACGGTTGCCCCGGCGTTTGGGTGAGGATTGTTAAATTTGTTTTTTGGAACCACGTCTCCTCCTAAGATGCAGTTTTTCTGAGCCGCCGGACTCTCCTGTCAACCACTACCAGTACCAGCCTCTGCCAACAGCTAGCGGTTCAGACGGAGGTCAGGGGTCACGACTGGGTGTTGTGCTTGTGAACTAGACGGACTGTAGTTAGTTGTTTAGTTTGGAGCGAGAAACTGGTCCTCAGTTATTCAATGTGTTTACAGTGTTGAAAAGAAAGTCTCTTGCCTTTCAAGAAAACTAGAAAACCGAAAAAAAAATCTCACTTCATTCTGCAGTTGGAGCCATTAGAGGTGGTTGTAATTTTCAAGAACATATGGAAGACCACCAAAAGGACGCACATGATTATCAGAACGACAGCAGTTAATTTGCTCATTAACACTTGCCTGGAAGGCCTTTCAAAAAAAAAAAAAAAGAAAAGAAAACATCAAAAATTGGCACTCGTTGAATAAATACAAATTGCATTTGACAGCGTAAGATGCCGGTTCATCAGGCGTCTGTGGATGGAGAGCAGCCTGGTGTTTTCTCCTCGCCGCTGGCCTCCCGCCAGACACTTTTGTCAGCCCCCCCCGAAGCAGCATTAGCAAGCTGAAACTTTTGCCGGTCCCTCTCGCCCGCCCGCCTCTCCTCCGACGCTGCCACTCATCCTCCGAGATACAAACAGCTGCGCCCGGCGTCCCTTTCATCCCCCGCCAGCGGAAGTTCAATATTTGGAGTCACCCACTTGGATCGCTGAGTGGATGCGTCACGACTGTGTGGGCACTGTTACATCTGTGAGAGGCTGTGGTGTTTTATTTTTTTGGGGGGCTTTTTTTTTTTTTTTTGAGAAAGAAATCGAGCTTCTCTCCTTGTCGGCTCGCAGCGGGCGTCTCTGGGTTGCGACGGCAGCCAATTAGCGCTTTGTCACATGCACATGAAAGTGATGCGGCTGTTCCAAATTGTGCACAACAACCCCCTTCTGCTGTGGCTGCTGCCTCCTTTCAATTTCACCTCCAACATCTTTGTTATGCACTCTGAGTCACACACTGCTGCCTCTGAGCACCTTCATTTTTTTCCCGGCAGCTTTAAATGTGCCAGCAACGCGCTCCAAATTTTGAGCGTGCACATAACGCGCACTTTACACCCTGAACTGATAGCCAGGCATCCGTGTTTAGTTGATGTGCAATGAGGTAGTTATTGTAGAGCTAAAAAAAATTCTACGTTTGCTTCCGACACACGCCGCATCCCAAACGTGTATTTTATCTCCCACCAGGCGGGACCTGCAACCTTCCCACAATCCCCTCGGCTTCCGACTTCAACACGGTGCTGTCCAGCGACCAGAACACCCTGGACGGAACGCACTCCCAGCACTCACAGCACAGCACCAGTCAGGACGACTTGGCCGACATCGAGGAGGGCAACCAGTGTCCCGTGGCCGTCCAGCTGGCCGACGCCCAGGTGCTGGCAACCGACGCCGTGCTTCTGCCTCCACTACGTGTTGATCTTTTGCCATCATTCAGATTGCAGCCCGTATAAATTTCCTCATTTAATACCATTGATGTGTCTTCACATGTGTCCTTCCTTGATAGAATTTTATCCGCTTCCAATTTAGGAGTCTGAAAACTTTTTTCAGGAGCGGCGTAGCTCAAAGGATCGACTTTGAAAATTTTTAATTGGCTTCAACGTTTTCCCTCCACCCGCAGGTCGTTTTCAAGCCTTTGCTGGGATTCATCGGGATCCAGGCGCAAGACACCACTCCTCTTAGTTACAAGATGTACTTCGGGGAGCATCTGTCTTTTTCCGGCAACCTGGAGTGTCTCCGGGCGGACATCGTGGACTCTGACACTTCCAAAGAGCGGAAAAACAAAAGATCGAGGAGGTAGACAAAAAATATTGCTGAGAGTGAGGGATGCAAATTATCGATTAATTCATTTATCCTTAGTCGATCGAATATCGATTAATTCATTAGTCCTCAGTCGATCGATTAACGATTAATTGATTAGCGGCAATTTTTCCTGAGAACCTAAATTTCACAATGGAAAATGTATAAGGAAGACATTGTTTAACCCTTATATAATGTTGAGGGTCCAACGTGACCCATTTTTTACACTAGAGAACAGTAAAAACACCCTAATCATTTATCCTCTGACTTTAAGTTGACTTCTAATGGGTCACATTTCAACTTTTTTTTTTTTTTTTTTTTTTATAAAGTAAAAGTAACTTGTTCTAGGTATATTATGACCATCATAGTATCTACAGGTGAATTGCTCTTTCCTGCCACTACACTATTACAATGACATTAACTACCTGTGTAAAAAATGTTCAATTAATTGTGACTAATTTGATTTAATCGATTACATTCTTAATCGACAATTATTCGATAATCGACTAATTGTTAACATCCCTACTGACAGTTAAAAAAAAAGTCTGGCTTATTCACCAAATGACTGACTCTGGTACGTCTCGCAGGCAGGGCATGATGAACCTGCCGCCGCTGGAGTTCAAGCCCGCCCTGCTCATCGAGACCTTCAGCGTCAACGCGGTGGTGATGGAGAAGTCGACCAGCGCGCCGCAGGGCCCCAGCGCCGTGCCGCTCTCCTTCCACGACCTCAACCGCCGCCACTACAACACCTTCCACTGCGACTTCACCACCGCCTGCCAGGCCATCAGCCAGCGCGTGGACATGGCCCTGGTGCGCCTCATCCACCAGTTCAGCACCATGATCGACGACATCAAGGCCACGCAGACCGACATCAAGCTGAGCCGCTACACGGCCGGCTCAGCCTCCCCCACGCCCACCTTCAAGGCGCGGCCGTACCGCCACTTCCGCTCGTCGGACTTCAGCCGCAGCTCCCGCGGCAGCCTCAACGGCGGCATACGCAGCGGCACCCAGACGCTGAAGAGCAAGAGAGGGCTGGGCGGAGGCGGAGGCGGAGGGGCGGGCGGAGGCGGCGGCGGCGGCGCAGGAGGAGGTTTGCCGGCCAACGGGCCTCCGTCAGGCATGGACACACTGGGCAGGCGGGAGCATCGAGGACGCAGCTCCCTGGGACGCTCGGAGCGCCGCACTTCCAAGGTAACCGTGTGACCACGGTGATGACGTGAATGAGCGCGCAGCTTTCGAGCCTCTGTGATTCTTGTCGAGAATTCTGATGTCGAAGCATGTTCAGTCAAAATGGGTCTTACCCAGATTCAGACTCTAGGGGGAGCTATTAGATAACAGCAGCCAGTAACAGGAGCGTTTGGGTCTGTTATTCTGTAAAAAGGCCCCTCAGGTAAATATTCTTTGTATATGTTCTGGCTTGATGGTCACACACACAGGATGTGTTCACAAGATTTTTCCCAAAACAGGTTTTCGGACGTCACTTTTCACATATCACAGTGTCACAGTGCCATTCTCATGTTTACTGTCCGTAAATTGAAAATGGATGGATGGGTGGATCCTGAGACCCATCACTGTCATAGTATAGAATAGAATAGAATAGAATAGAATAGAATAGAATGGCTTTATTTATCTCACATTAGGGAAATTTGAATAATCACAGCCGCATATGCAGTGCAAAGAGAAGATGAAAACATATTAGGAATTACAAAGAAACAAAGAAATGAAATAAGCATACAAATTATTTACATAACTAAATGAGTGTCAAAAACAAGTTTTTATAGATAAGCGTTTTCGTGCACTTCTAGCAGTGTTAATTTTGACAGCAAAATTTGACTTGCCGTACTTTTAGTCATAGCCTTTTGACTAAAATGTCATCTAGTTTTAATTTATTCATCTAAATTGTTTTAGCTTTAGCTTTTAGCTTTTTTCACAAACGAAAAGAGCTCTGATTGGATCTCGTCTCCGACAGACATTTGCGTCTCATTTTTATTCGTTGACAAAAAATGTCAATACACCTTGTCATTGTCTTAATCTCCTTTTGATTTATTTATATTTAGTTATTGTCTCATTTTAGTCAGAAAAAAATGTCGTTGACCATTAATTAACACTAACCTGTAGCAGAAATGTTGTGTGATTTACTGAGTGCAGTTACACAGTAAAACATTTCTATCCCACATGAAAACATTTCTTCCGGACAGTGATGTGGGACGCGTCATATTTACCTGCTTCGATGTAAAAAAACAAAAAAAAAACAAACAGTTGACACGACGTCACTTTCAGGTGTCGCGGAAAGGCTCCCGCGACGTGGCCGACCACATGGCCATCCAGATGGACGACTCGGACTCCATCACCGTGTCGGAGCAGAGCGAGCCGTCGGCGGAGTGCTGGCAGAACATGTACAAGCTGCTCAACTTCTACTCCCTCATCTCCGATCCCACCGGGATTCTGGAGAAGAGCTCCCCCGAGAACTGCCTGACAGGTGGGGAATCGGCGCTCGGCCGGCAGCCAAGCTCCTCGCCGTCCTCGTCAATATCATTTTCATCTACTTTTCTGGGTGTTCCACCTAGTCGTGCGTCTCGAATTTTAAACGATCCGTTTTGTTTAACCGCGGCGCTTCCGCTCTGCTCCTCTGTTTGCGGCCGAACGTCTTCCGCCTCGCCAGAAGGGGGACGCCGGCCCTCCGAGCCGCTCTGCAAAGTCATCTTCGAGAACGAGCAGCAGGACCCGAACACTCCCAACAAGCCGCCCGGCGCCGCCGGCCGCCGCCGCAGCCTGGTGAGCTCGGAGCCGCAGCACGTCACGCTCATCGTGTTCGGCATCGGCATGGTGAACCGCACCCACCTGGAGGCCGACATCGGCGGGCTGACCATGGAGGCCGAGCTGAAGAAGATCCACGGGAGCTTCACCCTGAAGGAGAAGATGAAAGGTGAGCCTTCTGTACTGTTCCCCCTCCCGCAGCTTAAAGCAACGTCAAGCAGTTTTTCCACCTTAGTATGTTGGTTTCAAAGCCACTTTTATGATTGGCTGCATTGTAACGAGGACAAAGCCTCCCCTGCTGTTGACACGCTGCAGGCTGCACGACTTGAACTGGAGCCTGTAGAGCTCACAGTGGGCCAGAATTTCAAACTTGGACATTGTGGTGGGCCAACATTGATATTTATTAAGATAAGATATTACAGTGAACCTTTTTATGTGGAGCCAAAGAAGTTTTGCCTCAGTCTGAATACGGAACAAACAAAGCTGAAAACTATGCAATAAATAACTTAATATTGCACACATGCAAATTCCAATTTAATTGAAAAAAAAATAAAATGAAACTAATCAAAATAAGTAAAAGGTAAATATGCCTCTTTTTTATTTGCAGCCGTCTGATTTAAATTCCAAAAGTAACCTTTTTGCCAATAAATTTCAAAATAAAGCAACAACAATAAACCAATCAAGTAATAATAATATCCTTCAATACATGTGCTGCATAATAATGTTGGGCCAGCAGCTCTAGTAGTGATTTTGTATTGCCTCGCGGGCCAACTGAAATTAGACAGGCCCATAGCAAGTCAGCTGGGGGCGCTGTGTCAATGACAGGGGTGCCAGTCTTCCAATTACAAGACAGCGATTAGCAAAATATCGCTTGAAAAAACCCCCCAGCAACAACAACTCCAAAGCGTTGCTGGTCGGTTGGTGTTTGTAGCAGTGAAGTTCCACAAGTGTTCTTGCCAGAGCGCCCCCTGGATGGCCAGAGTCATGTCTGAGTGAGTCCCTCTGTCCGCAGACATCCTCCACCAGAAGATGACGGAGACGTGTGCGTCGGCCCACATCGGAGGGGTGAACATTGTTCTCCTGGAGGGCGTCACTCCCGACATCCAGTATGTGCACTTTTTTTCTTTTTCCTCCTTGATTAGGAACGCAGAGTCTGATTGCCCCCTGCTGTAGAGAGGTAATGGAGTTTGGATTGATTATTAACCACATATGGAACTGTTGATGGTTTGTTACCTGTTGTGAAATGCTTAAAAAAGTTTTGATGATTCAATTTAAAGTAATTATTGATTATGTGATTGTTTTACATACAGTATATATATATATATATATATATATATATATAAATACACAACCAGTCAAAAGTTTGGACACACCTGTTTCTTCTTTATCTTTACTGCTTTTTACATTGTAAATACATACTGAAGACATCAAATATAATGACCAAGATATGTGGATTAATGTGGTAAAAGATAAAAAATGTTAAATACCTAAATATGTTACATTATATATATATAATATGAAGAGTGGCTATTCTAGATCATCTGAAATATAAAACTTGTTTGAGTTATTTCACACTTTTTGTTTAATACATATTCCATATATATGTTCATTCATAATTTTGATGCATTAAGTTACAATCTACAATGTGAATAGTCATGAAAATGAGAGAAAAACCATTAAATTAGAAATATGTGTCCAAACTTTTGACTAAATATATATATTTTTTCTTTTCTTTACCTGAAGAGCAACTGCATGTGTGTGTGAAATACTACCGTTTGCTGCAAGATCTTTTCAGATCTTTATTTAAACTAAATACCAAACAATGCAGAGCAGCCCGGCCCAATCAAGCTCGGCGTGCATGTCAATTACATTGTAATCATCTCTTCCACCGTGCGGAGATTGTGTAAAACTTCTTTGCGTAATTGCAGCGGCAGCCTTTTGATGTGACTGACGCCGTTTTTCCCTTTCGCACATGATCACCCTAATCTGTTTACCAGCCGCGTGTTTCCGCACTTTAGACAGACTGGGGGCAATTTATTAGATTATTTGTAATTTTTAAAAAAAATTTTTTCTCTTTTCCATGCCGCTTTGCTCCAGTTTTAGAATGTATGGCCGCCACACACCCCTCTCTTATTCTATCTAACAGATGCAGCCAGTGCGAGGACATAACAGAGGCTTAATCCTGTTTCCGTGCGGCTCGCTCTAAAGCACAGCCATGCGGGGGAAACTTTTCAATTTACCGTCGTAACCGATGTATAAAATGTCTTCATTCAGACGGTGGAGGGAATAATTGCGGCTGAAGCTCTCTGTTTGATTCCCGCCCCCTCCCTTCCCTCCACTCCGTCTCACTACGGTGCTTCCAGTGAGCAGACAAACAGCATTGATTAGCTGATAATTAGCAACCAGCCTTTAATGCAAATTTGTCACGGCTAAATCGAGGCGTCGGACGTGTTAACGGAGCTCGGAACTGTTTCACACGTTCTCCTCCTCCTCCTGTTCTTCTTCTTTTTCTCCTTTATCCCATCCTCCTCTTTTTTATTTTAATTCATTGTCTCCTCTCTCTCTCTCTCTCTCTCTCTCTCCCTCTCTCTCTCTTCCATCTACTCGCATAGACTGGAGGATTTCCCAACGTCTCCCACCAGCACCGCTAAACAAGAGTTTCTGTATGTTATCGCTGCCCTTCAGGGCCTCAAATGCATCAGTGAATCAAAGCCGCCTTGATTGCACATCCCTCATTCGTCTCTGTGGCCCGTCATCCTTGTGTGCTCCCAGTGAACCAGCCGCCCCTCAGAACTCATAGCAACAACAACAACAGCAAAATAAGAAAATTATGAAGCCGCTTTTGCGGGTCTCAGTTTGCTGTTGCCTTTCTGACCGTGCAAACCCGGTTTGGATTGACTACAGGTTTGCGGTTTATTGTTTCAATACAATCATTATAATATTCCGGCCGATCCATTTGTATCCGACAGTGACGTTGGAACGCAGAAAATGTTTGCGCCGAGGCAAATCCGTCAATATTTTCTGCGTCACGCACCTCATGTGTCACGCCGCTCAAACCATCTCCCCTCATTCCGTGATGCAACACGTGTCACCGTCGCCAGCGCTCACCTGCGCCCGGAGGCGTGAGTCTGCATGGTGCTCCACCGTCAGCCGCTCCACCCACATCCATCCAGATGTCGGCATCACCCCAGAAAGAAAATGCGCAGAGTGGAATCTCTCTGCGGTTTGTCCGGACGGGTCGTTGACTTTGTGTGCGTGTGTGTTTTTGCAGAACGGTGGTGAAGTGCAACATCGCCAAGTCGCAGGCCCTGTACAGCGCCCAGCGCGGCCTGAAGACCAACAACGCCGCCGTCTTCAAAGTGGGCGCCATCATCATCAACATCCCGCAGCACCCGGCCACCTTGCACAGCATGATGGTGCGCAGCTCCCACCAGCTCTCCAAGCAGATCTCCGACCTCATCCGCCAGCCATCCAACATGTGAGTTTGCTTCTCTTCTAGTTATTAATAGCTCACATAAATGACTCGGCCCTGTCAAATATTGACATCCTCATCCTGCCTTCCGTACCATATTGAATGCATCAGATATAGTTCAACGACTTGACAAACTTGTAACTGCCGTCAAAGTGTTTTTTTGTCGATTTGTTTTATATCTATAATAAGAAATTACAAAGTCTGAAGTATGTCCGCGCACCATGGATGTATTATAAGAACTGGATACCGGACTGGCAATATGGCGGCCGATTTTTCCCAGTGGCCACTCGAGGTACTGCAGCAATAAAATCCTATGGGCCCCAAAAAGCGTTTTTCCTATAGACCGCACTACAAAAAAACACCTTTAAAACGGCTGACAGGACGACTGTGACCTGTAACCTGAAATGCGATTCAAAGCAAATCTTTCTATTGTAGATTTTTCAGTTCTGGTCTTTTAGTCGTATAAATAAAAAGATAAAGGCCAGAAAATCACCAGAAAAGAGTTTATTCCCAGCGTGACGCCACAACGTCGTACGTGCTGCTGTGTCTCAGCTCGTTCTGATTGGCTGCGTCCCGACGTGTCTGTAAGTGACCTTCTCCAGGATTGTTCTGATTGGCCAAATAGATGATGTGAGTTACAGAGGCATGATGGGAAGTGACACCACTGTGCTCTATGCTCTATGGGCCCATTAATGCGGAAGTCTAAAACTTTTTCGGCGTATGCGCTGGTTGAGCGACTACATTGAATTGAATTGGCCGCCATCTTGGAGTCTGGGGAGCTGCACTGCAGCTACACACTACATCACCTGATGACAAACACCGCTACTCTTCCATCCCAGCCAACCGCCGAACAGAGAGGACACGCCCACCCCGCAGCCCTCCGACAAGGCGTCCAGCATCAACCAGACGCCGGTGGAGGCCAACGAGTTCCCGCAGCTGCCCGAGGGCCTGGAGAAGAAGCCCATCGTGCTCAAGTTCAGCGCCATGATGGACGGCATCACCATCGGCGCGGCGCTGCTGCCCTCGCTGAAGGCAGAGTACAAAATGGGTCAAATGAAGAGCCACGGCATGACGGGTGAGAGCACGACGAGAGGAACACTGACTTATGAAGACGCCCAATTCTTGTGTTTCGTACATTTAAGCGTTGATATCTTTTCCTTAAAGGGGCCCAAACCAGTTTCACCTTCGAGTTGCCCAACCACAAGCTCTGCTTCCAGTCCAAGGTGTCTCCGGTCGACATGTCCACCTTGCCTCCCACCGCCAGCCTCACGCTGCCTCCCGTCACCATGTCGGGAGAGTACATCATGGAGGACCACGAGAGCCACTCGGACCAGGGCTGGGCCTCCGACGACTTCCCGGCCAAGTCTGGCAACTACCTGCAGGGCAACTACCTGCGCTGTGTGGCCGAGGTACGAGACGACCCGAGCAGCCAGAGCTTCAGTTTGTGGATCATCGTGCTGATTTCTTCTCCTTCTTCTCCTCCTCCTCTCACGTGCAGATTGGTTCGTTTGAGCACAACCTGACCACAGACCTGCTCAACCACCTGGTCTTCCTGCAGAAGGTGTTCATGAAGGAGGTCAACGAGGTCATTCAGAAGGTCTCAGGTAACGAGGCAGAGAAAAAAACCCCAAAAAAACAGATGTGTTTTTTTCCCCCCTTTTTTTTCCTCACATGCACTAAACAGAAACCCGGAGGACGGCAGGTCATTTTTCATATCCTTAAAGAGAACAATGGGTTCACATGCGCGTCTAAGCTGCTGCAACAGATCGATTCCCTTTTGGATCAATGCCGTTTGATCTCCAACCCTACAGCCGACTCCCCCCCCCACAGTATTTTCCCGGCGTGCTGCCACTACTAACTATACATCAAGCTGCGTTTCCAATACACAACGCCCTGTCAATGATGTTTGGGCGAACGGCTTGATCGATGCAGCGACTTGACGGGGTCCGGAATGCTTTAATTATCCACGTTGGCGAGACGTCAACGTTCCTACACGTTTCGCGGCGCCGGCAGCACGCTGACACGTCTGCCCCCCCCAACTGTGTTTTCCAGGAGGAGAACAACCCATCCCTCTCTGGAACGAGCACGACACCTCGGCAGATCCGGACAAGCCGAAGATCCTGCTTTATTCTCTCAGCCTGATGTTTAAGGTAGGCAGTGGACGCGTGTGTCCGGCGGCGGCGGCGGCGGCGGCGGCGGCGACGCCCTCAGTTTCAGATGAATCTTTAATGGGTTTTTTTCTCTCTCGGCTCCCAGGGGATCCAGATGACGGCCACCACTCCGTCCATGCGAGCCGTGCGCTTCGAGACGGGCCTGATCGAGCTGGAGCTGTCCAACAGGATCCAGTGCAAGGCTCAGCCCGGCGGCAGCAGCAGCTACCTGAAGCTCTTTGGCAAATGTCAGGTGGATCTCAACCTGGCTCTGGGACAGATCGTCAAACACCAGGTGTGGTACTGCGGGAGCTGAGCGACAAAGTTCTTCATCGTCGCTTAAAAAAAGACTGAATTTTGAGTGATTTACCTTTTTTATATCCTCCTTCCTTCAGGTCTATGAGGAAGCTGGCTCTGACTTCCACCAGGTGGCGTACTTCCGCACCCGGATCGGACTGAGGAACGCCCTGCAGGAGGAGATCAGTGGCTCTTCAGACAAGGAGGCGGTCCTCATCACGCTCAACAGGCCCATCGTGTTCGCCCAGCCGGTGGCCTTCGACCGAGGTTCCTCTTTGTCTTTTTCCCCCTCCGCAGCCCAACGTGCTTTCCCCCCCGCCCCCGCTGTCGAGCACTGAGCTCATGTTGCCTCCTGTCGTGCAGCCGTGCTCTTCTGGCTGAACTACAAGGCGGCGTACGACAACTGGAACGAGCAACGCTTGGCCCTCAACAAGGACATCCACATGGCCACCAAGGAGGTGGTGGACAAGCTGCCCGGCATCCAGCAGACGTCCGTCCAGGCCTTCAGCACCCTCTTCCTGCAGCTGACCGTCAACGACCTGGGCATCTGCCTCCCCATCACCAACACGTCTCAGGTGAGCCCGCCTCCTCTACGTTGTTGGTATCGCGTCACTGTCTCTTGTCCTCCTCTCTTTTTTTTTTGTTTTGATGTTTTGCAATGTAAAAAAATCAGAAACTGAACTTTTATGTGCCTCAAATTGGCACAATAAAACAATTGTTTTTTTCATTTATTTTGAACAATGAAAGCGATATTTGTCAGTTTTATCTGTTAAAATGCTGTTGTCAGTCTCAGCTGTGGGAATTTGAAAATCGTTTACAGAATTATGGAAGCGAATCCCTCTTCTTAATTTCCTTTGTGCAAGTTGTAAGAATATCCACCAAACACAAATCCATTTTTATCATCAGCCCAGGATTAATTCTTCTGAAACTGATTTTTTTTTTTTTCCTTAGATATTTTTATTCATTAGTCATTGATTAATTTCAATCAAGGATGTAGAAGAAATTAGCGTTTCCTAAAAATTGTCTTTTCCCTGTGTGTAACGACTTTGAGGTTGTTGTCCCTCCGCACCGCTGTGGACCGAAGGAATACAAAAAAAGTTCTTCACTGTACTTTCACCATGTCCGCAAAAGGCCGTTTTTCCAGCTGCTGTGTCACACTTGTTTCTGTAGAGAGGACAAGTACCCAATACGGAGGGCGCCGGCTCTGAGGCGAGGCCCAGCGCGCCAGCAGCAGGCCGGCACAAAAACGCCCGAAAAGTAACCCACCAGTTGTCGTGTCCTTTTGTGGTGTTTTGCTGTGGGACTCTGATTTTCTCCCGACATACACACACACACACACACACACACACACACACACACACACACACACACACACACACACACACACACACACACACACACTGCATCGTGATCAGAGATGGGCGCTCGCTCACTCCACACCAGATGTGAACAATTACACTTGGATTGCTGCTGTGGCACCGCAGACGCTGCTTTGACGTTGATCTGATGGTGATATGTCGACAGGTTATGGCTGTTTGTGTGTCCATATTGCTTCTGTTGCTATTAATTTTTTATTATTTTTTTGAAAGGCTACAGTGAAATCGATCATCCTCTTACAGCCTGTGGAAGCTGAGAACCCAAAAAACCACTGATTGTTTGCATTACAGCTTGTCGGATTATCATGTGATCCGACAATTATTTATTTAGGAGGTCGACGTGCTCCTGCGGTTCCAGCAAGAAGTGTCGTCAGATGAGTTAAAATTGCAGCTGGGATCAAGAAATTTGGGAATATTTCTTTGATAAATGACATCATGCAATCAACTGGAATCTAACAAATCCTGAAAGCCTGGTAACGTTTCGCTCCCTTTTGTGACAAACTGCTTTTTAATTGGATAAAATCACATGAAATTTTAAATTTTAATTCTACATTTACTCCAAGATGAGTGCTGTGCTTTGCAGTTTTCTCTGGAACGAAACCTTACCTGCTTCCTTGCTGCCTTTTCACAAACACTTTGGCTCGGTCGGGGTCTTGGGTTCCCTAATGTTCTCGCCACCGAGCTGAGCCCTGACTGAATCCTCCCACTCCTTCTCCTCTTCTTCCTCCCTTCCCCTCAGGCCAACCACACTATAGACTTTGACACAAGCTCGGCTCTGGTCCTGACCATTGAGAGCACGCTGATCACCGCCTGCTCCTCCGAGTCCCTCGTGAGCAAAGGCCACTTCAAGAACTTTTGCATCCGCTTCGCCGAAGGCTTCGAGACGTCCTGGGACGACTGGAAGCCGGAGATCCGAGGGGACATGGTCATGAATGCTTGTGAGTGATGCGCTTTCGTTTGAGTGGGATTTCTGCTTTATGCAATTAATCCAGTCGATGGAGAGACTTTCTTAAGACTGTCTGTGCGGCTGCTCTTAATTATTGATGAGTCGATGCCTCTGTGTCTGCGTGCTCCATGCTCAGGTGTCGTCCCAGACGGTACATATGAAGTTTGCTCCAGGACGACCGGACAACCTTCTGCAGGCAAGTTCCTTTTCGTTCCACTCTCATCCATAAACGGTGATTGCAGATGAATCTTGGGGGAAAAAAAACAACCTCTTCCCCTCTCCATCTCTCCCGCTCTCTCGACTTGCTGTCTGCTAACAGAGAGTATGGGTGGGAATTGTTAGGTACCTGACGATTCAATTAGATTCCGATTCCGAGGGCTACGATGCAATTAATCGCGATTAATCGAGAATCGCAATTTATCACGATTCATATATATACATATACATACATACAAAGCATGCGACATACCGCGGAATGACAAAGTCCCAATAGATTTTATAATTGGACTCGCCCTTTGCGACTGTATTGGCAGCTTTGTTCTGGTGTTGGGGATGGTTGTCTGGTTTGGAGCAACTGGAGCATTTTCTGTCTTTTCCTCCAACTGCGGGTGCCAGCGGGCGATCTGGTTCCTCATGTTCGCCGTGTTCCCACAATGTTTGTTTGTAGCGTGACGCAACGTACAAACAGTGTGACAGTGTGAGTGTTGTCATCTTTAATGCTGTGTATGTCAGTGTCTCATCTCATGAGTTGGTTTGGAACTGCGTACTTGGGTGTCTAGTGTGCGTCACCTTAAATGGTCTGGTACGACGCTGCAGTGCAGTCGCACATGAGTTCCGGCCTCATTAAAAAAAATGTTTTTTTAATCGATTCATAATTGGCAATGTCATATCGATTAATCTAAGATTAATTGCGATTATGACATTGAGACTACTCTATGTCTTAGATTAATCATAATTAATCTTCGATTAGTTGCGATTCATTTCATAAGATTTTTTTTCCCACCCCTGACAGAGAGCAGCAGCGCTGGCACCTGGACGCTGAACGTGCTGTGGAAGATGTGCGGCATCGACGTGCACATGGACCCGAACATCGGCAAGCGGCTCAACGCTCTGGGCAACACGCTGACATCGCTGACGGGCGAGGAGGACGTGGACGACATCGCCGACCTCAACTCCGTCAACATGGCCGACCTCTCGGACGAGGACGAGGCCGACAGCATGTCGCCCACCATCCATATGGTCAGTGAATAATGGCCGCGCCTCCTCTTGCCACGTCCTCCTGTTCATAAAAATGACATCTTCCCAAAGTCGCAGCTCCAAAAGGCGTCACGTTGGACTTCAGAGTCGAGGAAAAACGGGGACAGTGTGGCAGTTCTGTTGTTGTCGTTGCGAGCATTTGAGTTGTTCACACTGGTTGGTGGTATTTTTTGCAGGAGGAAGTAAAAAAAAAAACATCACAGGGTATGTCGAGGTAAATGTTGCACAGTAGGGGTGTGGGGAAAAAAACGATTTGAATTCAAATCGCGATTCTCACATTGTTTGATTCAGTATCAATTCTCATTTTCAGAAAAATCGATATTCTTCCCCCCCGCTCCCAGCAGTGTGTATGTGACTTCTGGGCTGCTGTAGGTATTGCGCAACAAGCGGCGTGTTGTTATTTTTGTGGTTTCCGCCAAAGTGGATGGGGACAGAGTTGCCAACAGAACAGCAGCCTAAAGAAACGCAACCCCCTTTTAGCAACATTTCAGAGACGCGCTTAGAGACGCTCTGAATTTCACAAGCGGTTGAAGAAAGGGCTTGAAGTTGACACGACTCATGCAATTTGCAGACTTTTCAAAAGTAAAGTGCTTTGGGGGTACTTCAAATCCCCATGCTCACTTGTACAGATGCCACCCAGAGTTGTCAGAGGAAAAGGATCATCCACCAACAACACCAGCTGATCAACACACAGCATTTTTGTATAATTTATGGTTAATGTTTGAGAAGTGGCAAGTTCGAGCACAGACTGGAAGCTAGCCTAAGCCTACTGATTGTACTCTGTTGATGTTACAGTTTTAATACTGTAATTATTTGTTCTGGTTACTGGCTGAGGAGTAACTGAGTGTCATATTCAGTCAGATGCTAAAACATTTTGGTCTAGTTAAAATTTGTGCTAGCATGAATAAATCAGACAACATATTGTTATCTTGGATTTACATTTGTGCATTTACATTCTTACAATCAGTTGATAAAACATTGTCCTTGACAATTATAAAAGCTTTTTATAAAAATCTACTACTCTGCTGTCATGTCAGCAGACTTGGGTAGATCCTGCTGAAATCCTTCGTATTGAATGAATAGAGAATCCTTTAGAATCTGAAAAAAAATTGTTTTAGAATCGATAAAAAATCAGTTTTGATTAGAGAATCGAGTTGAATAGGAAAAAAAAATGAATTTTTAACCGAATCGTGACCCCAAGAATCGATATTGAATGGAATCGTGGGGAACCCAAAGATTCGCAGCCCTATTGCACAGCACTAGTTCATTTGCACCACTATGTAGCAGAGGAGGGAAACCTGCGGGCCGTGGAAAGACTCCTCCTTCTACAGACGCACGAGTTGCAATAGTTTGACATCAAGAAAAGACACACATGCACACACACATGCACACACACACGCACACAAAACACCTTATGTGAAACTGGCTTCTAAGGTATAATGGGATGGACATCGTCGCTTCATTCACATCATTCACAGCCTCAGGCGAGAGCCGCATTTGTGATGCTAATGTTACCGGCTCCTTATCGGAGCCTCCTGCTTGAAGACCCCAGAGTCAAAAGGCACGTTAAGCCGTTCCGCTCCGCAGAGCCGGCGCCTCGACTGATGTCAGAAGGTAAAAGTCTGACAGCCGGTCCCGCCGTTCCCTCCGGCCCTGCACCCAACCTGTCCCCTCCCTGCCACTGTCTACAGAGTCCAGAGAGCCAGTACAGCCCCCGGCTGACCTTTAAGAGGCGACTAGTCAACCACATCCTGGGCCTCAGCGACAGGCCTCAGAGCGTGTCGGCCCCTGCGGACGACTCGCCCTGCGCATCGCCTCGCCTGCGAGCGGGCGGGGCCAGGGCGCAACGACCCGTCTCCTGGGCCTGCGTACGTAGCTACCGCAGCTCTCCTGGTGGCTAAAACCGCCCTCGGCAATCATACGGGAGGCCGTGGAGTCCAAAACGCTGAGCAGCTCCACCCCGCGCCGTCAGCAAGTGACTGGGGCGACCGGCGGAGCGTTGCGGAGCATTTTGTTTCACTGGCCTCCCGGACAAAGCTTCAATGATGGGTGAAATGAAATCAATCGTGGGACAAAAGTTCCCCGCAGCAGCACAGTTTTGTTTTCTCCTCTTCCTCCTCTCTTGGTCAATTTATTGAACTGCTGATGGTGGTGGCGGTGTCTCCTCTGATCGCTCGCAGTGCCTGGTGTTTGGGAAAAAGCAAACGCGTCCTCTTAATCCAATCATCACATTCCTAACTCATCGCCGCTGATCAGACGGACGCCTTCTTTTTAATTCACGCCTTGCTGACAAACGATGATTCTTGGGGTTTGACGAGCGACTTCAGGGTGTCGTGCAGTTTTTATGACGGCACTGAGTTGGGTGTGTGTGCGACTCAACAGGAGACCATTGACCCCAGGAGGCAAATGGTGCTGGGGAACCAAGTCATCGACGCCCGTGGCAGAAAGTTCCCCAAGAGGGTGATGGACATCCGGGAGCTGAACGAGCAAGCCAAAGTCATTGACGACCTCAAGTAAGTTTCCAGTTCTGTTCAAATCAGTGATACTGCTAATACTACGAGTAATAATAATTGAATCATATTTCGTCCAATCGTCCTCTAAAAACCCCTCCTGTTTTCTCTCACCAACAGGAAGCTGGGAGCCAGCGAGGGCACCATCAACCAGGAGATCCAGCGCTACCAGCAGCTGGAGTCCGTGGCCGTCAACGACATCCGCAGAGACGTCCGCAAGAAGCTGCGGCGCTCCAGCATGAGGGTGAGGAGCCAGGAAACATTCCACCGGTTCACAAATCTCCCTCAATGCAACGGATGATGAAGATGAAGAAAGCTGAAGGTTGCCGAGACTGCTCATTGAATGAGTCGTTCCCGTTTCCCCCAGGCCGCTTCTCTCAAGGACAAGTGGGGTCTGGGATACAAGCCGAGCTACAACCGCTCCAAGAGCATCTCAGCGGCAGCGGGTCGTCCGCCTCTGAAGAGGATGGACAGGCAGAGGTAACAACAAAAATTACCAAAAGGAAAAGTAGCTCCACTTTTCTCTGGAGCATACAACAGATTTAACACTCTTACCAACAGGTACGAGTGTCTGTAGCAGGAAAACTAAACTAAACGTGTATATTAACTTGAAGGCAGCACCTCTTTGGCTGCAGGCGAATCTGATTCAAATCAGATTCCTTCTCAAATCTGATTTTTTTACGGACAGTCAAAGCCCATCGGTGTGTTTGGAGCTGTTCAGACTGAGACGCATCTGTCCAAATGCAACTACTTCCTGAAAGTGGTTTCAGTCCGTTTTGCACAAATCCGATTTCATCTGATTTGTGACTGTTCAGACTACAAAGAGCAATCCTGTTTCAGTCTGGATGGGCTAAAAATAAGATTTTGGCCGGCAGTCTGAACGCGGCTTTTGATGACAAATTGGTTTCAGAACGCCAAAGTGAATCTGGTGGATACAAGTGAGTTTCGTAAAGAGGCGACCTGTCCCTTTAAATGCACTCCATGCAGCTTTTGCTGGAAAAACAAACATGTAAACTCACACTGCTGCTGCATGTCTCTCATTAACTTGTTTGTAGTTTGGCGGAGGAGGGGCAGAGCTAGCGCGACGTGTTTGTAGTAATTATGCCGACGTCTCATCTCGGAATGAATGTGTAATGATGATTAAACTGTCGGCACGCTGTAAGATCTCCGCCACTGGTGCATGAAACGCGTGCAAAAAAAAAATAGAACTGGAAATGATGCAAACGAGCGGCGGTAATCAGCTTCTGTCAGTTATCAGTGTTCCTACTGGGAATCAACACTGCGGCATCGGCGTTGGGTTTCGTCTGTCATGTCGAAGACGCCTCACGACTTTCACATTTTCAAGTTCCAGGATGGGTGATGTGGAAGATTTCCCAGATTTTCGTGAAGCGGCCTCTCCTGGGCCGCGGGTCACCTTCAACATTCAGGACACGGTGAGTGAATAACGCGACCAACGTTGAGTGGATCATGTAAAATTCCCTTTGAGGCAGCAGTTTGATGTTTTGCGCCATTTGCCACGCGCGGACGATCATCATCTCATCCCTCATTCCTACATCCTGTGTTGTTCCATGTTAAACACACTTCTGACGATGATACATGCTGGAGTATTATTATATTTTTTTGTTGTTAAAAAATGATTTGTCAATCAAACTTTGATAACTCTTTCGTTGAATTGAAGATAAATAATCAGACCTTGGACTCAGAGTTCGCCGCCGTCAGTCCAGGAGAGGTCTTCAAGGTAGATCATCCGGAAGATGAAGTGGTTAAACGGGTGATGCTCCTCCCCCTTCCGTGAACATCTGGCCAATGCTGGTCGCTCTCTTAACACGTGCACTCAGAACAGGATGAAGTGAATCCCTCAGTGCTGATGCCATGCCCTCTTTTTTTTTTTTTTTCTTGCACTGATTAATGTGGCGGTGGTTACAGTTTTTACCAATTGGCCAAATTCTGCCTGCCTTTTTCCTTTTGTCGTTTTTTGTCTACTTTTTACCGAACACACTTGGATTCACGGCAACATTGTCGTTGTCCTCATCCTGTTCCGAAGTGCACAAAAATCCAAATCGGTTTCTTTGGCTACTCTTGACTGTCTGACTTCTAACTGAGCTGCAGCAGCCACTGCCGTCTGAACACCTGGCTGCATCCAGATAAGAGGGAGGTGGGCCGTCAATACTCCAACCAGTGTTGTCTCATGGAAAAATGCTAATTGACGTGCACTATAATAAGACGTTGTGCTTCTTATTATTACCCACTAAATTGTGCTATTTAAAGGTTAAGTGTGTAATATTTGGAGATTTTGAGAAGAAACAGCGACATCTAATGGTCAGATTTTAGAACGCAGCGCGTTCTTTCGCTCACTGTCCCTCTCCTGAACTTGCCAGTGAACTACGGCGGTCTGCGCACACGAACCTCTATACCGTGTCCACCTTCTTTGTTGGTTTATTTAAGGACGTACGGGTTCAGCCTAAATATGAAACGTGCGACCTGGATTGTCCACACAGGCTTCCGTAGAAATATGGCGCCACTAGATGGCAGCTAACTGAGGGCAAGACCCTTGTCTATGGGTGGGAAAACCAAATTGCTTTTATATACTGCGAGTATAGTATTTATAGGCAGTATATTATTGCAATATAAAAAACATAAATCAGGCCAAATTTTACACACTGGACCTTTAAGCCCTACTACATCTTACCCCACACAAACTGCATGGTTCACGCCAGACACCATATCGTGTTGAGAAGAATGGCGGAGGGCGTAGCCTGCGAGCGGTGGTCAGGTTTTGTTTGAGGTAATTTCAGTAACTCTTCCCTGGAGCTCGGCTGGGCTCCTGGTGCTGAATGCTGATGAATGTGGCTCCGGTCCCACCTCCAAGTGATTAAAACCCTCCCACTCCAGCACACGCTGCCCCCCCTCCCACCCCAGGGTCTTAAAGTCGTCAGTGTGAGTGACCCGGAGTGGCTGTGTGGATCGAGCGAAAGACGGCCATTGATATATTGAAGACTAAACGCTACGTGCAAGTCAGAGCATGCAAAGTGTTTTAAGCTCTTTTGTGAACGTCAGACAGCGCGCAGACATTTTTCATCTGTTCATCTTTGGGGACTGTTGGAACTGTCAGCTTTTTCTCCACCTGCCTGTGAAGATCCCATATGACGCCAAATTGATGCTCCTCTGCTTATTTCGGAATCGGCCCCCTTGTGATGTCACAGAGGGCTGGCATTCGTCACCAATATTTCTCCTGAGGTATCTGGCCCAGCCTCCCTAAACCTTCCAAACACACGGAAGGCTTTGAAAGCGTCAGTGCCATCAGCGGCCTTCTGGGCTCCTCCAGAGGTTTTTGGACGGCGACTGACGTGAAGCCGCTCCACTGGAGTTCAGCACCAACAGTGAAATGCAAATCTTTTACCATATGGGACCTTTTTGAATAAACTACGCTTGGGACATTTCACGGTGGTCACCCTTTGCTTCACCTCTGGTTTGGTCTTCCTCCTCCTTGGTGTCTCCTCACCATGCATGACTGACCTCTGGGTTTCTCTGAGAGCCGCCGACCGGAGCGGTCGGCCTGCTCCCTCTTGCCGTGTCAAAAAAACCCTTTGAGTGAGTTTTTCCTCTCTGTAGTTTCCCGAGGAGACGGAGGTGGACCTGTTGTCCGTCTCCGTTGATGAGCCATCCCACCCCCATCACTTTCACCACCTCCACCACCACCATCATCTCCATTCTCCATCCGAGCTCGACGGCCCGCACTCGGCGTTCAGCGCGCCCGTCACCCCCGCCGTCTTCTCACCCGTACATCCCTTCCAGCACGACGACTTGAGGCGCGACGACCTCTCCTCCTCCTCCTCCGAAGACTCCGAGAAGGAGGACGAGTTTGAGCGCGAGAGGCCCCTCAGCCACCGCCGGCCTTTGTGAGTCGCCGCCTCTCCTCCGGTTCCGTCCTCGAATAACACGACAGAGGGCTCACTTTATGCTTTGCTTTTCCCCCCACCTCCTCCACCTCATCGTCTTCCTCCTTCTCCTTCACCTCCTCCACCTCATCGTCTTCCTCCTCCCCAACCCCTCTTCTTGCTCCTTCTCCTTCACCTCCACCTTGTCCTTTTCCTCTTCCTCCACCCCCACCTTGTCCTCCTCCTCCACCTCCCCAACCCCTCTTCCTCCACTTTGACCTCATCCCCTTCCTCCACCCCCTCCTCCACCTCTTCCTCCTTCTCTACCTCCTCCTCCCCCTTCTCCACCTCCTCCTCAACCTCCTTCTCTTCCTCCTCCTTCTCCTTCACCTCCTCCACCTCATCCTCCACGTCGTCCTCCTCCACTTCTGCCTCTTCCTCCACCTCCTCCTTCTCTACCTCGTCCACCTCCTCCACCCTACCTTGTCCCCCTTCTCCACCTCATCGTCTTCCTCCACATCCACCTCCACCCCCACCTCGTCCTCTTCCTCCACCTCATCGTCTTCTTTCTCCTCCACTGCCTTCTCCTTCACCTCCTCCTCCACTTCAACCTCGTTCTCTTCCTCCACCTCCTCCTCTACCCTTTCCTCCTCCTCCATCTTTTCCACCCCACCGTGTCCTCCTCCTCCACCTCACCGTCTTCCTCTTCCACCTCCTCCCCCAACCTCTCTCTTCTTCCTCCTTCTCCTCCTCCTCCACCTCGACCTCGTCTTTCTCCACCTCCTCCTACGTCTTTTCTCTCCCTCAGCCAACTGTCCCACAGGAAGCCGTCGGGCTTCTCCGCCGTGAGTCAGCTCTTCAGCGAGCGCTGGCCCAGCACGGCGGCCGGCCGCAGCTTCAGCGGCGCCGCCACCGAGCGCAACATCGACTTCGAGCTGGACGTGCGCGTGGAGATCGACAGCGGCAAGTGCGTCCTCCACCCCACCACCCAGCAGCCGGAGCATGAGGATGTGTCCCTGCGGAGGTAACGGCCCCCCAGAGGAGCTCCTTTCGTCTCCCATGACCGACCCCGAGGCTCGACGGCGCTGCGGCTCCATTAAATTTCACTTTCAGCTCCACTCTAATGACATGCGCACAAATGTTAAACTTTCTCTTTATGTGTGAGCAGAAAGTCCAGTGTGCACACCTCCTTCAGATAGAATGTAAATTTGTCTTGGAGATCAATAATGTGTCTGTCTGTCTGTCTGTCTGTCTGGTCTTTTTGGTCTAATCCATCTAATCTAAACTGCATATATCTGTTGACCTCTGTCTCGCTAGTGTTTGATATCTCACACAGCTGTGTGTGTGTGTGTCTCTCTCTTTCTCCCTCCTGCAGGAGCTGCGAGCGCAGCCTCAGGAGCCTCGACCAGGAGTCCCCGCCCAAGAAGAAGAAGCTGCAGCCCACCTCCACCTCCACCAGCCACCTCCTCCCCGGCAAGAAGTGCCCGTCGTCCCTGCAGACCAAATCCAACGACATGGAGACCACCGTCTTCTACATTCCAGGAGTGGACGTCAAAGTGAGCCTCCCCCGTCTCTCTGTCTAGCGGTTCCCTGCAGCTCCACTCGCATTTCCTTTCGCATTATTGATAATTCATCCCCTCCTCCCGCCTTTGTCCGCCTACAGTTGCACTACAACTCCAAGACCCTGAAGACGGAGTCGCCCAACGCCTCGCGCGGGTCCTCGCTGCCGCGCACCCTCTCCAAAGAGTCCAAGCTGTTTGGTATGAAAGATAGCGGCCCGCCACCCAACCCACCCCCCACTGCTGCCCACAGCAAGACTACTAACTCACTCCTACCTCCCCCGCCCCCACCTGCTCCGCCAGGTACGGAGCGTCGCCTCATTGCAAATTGCACCGCGCCGAACTGCATGCCCTTCAGCCACTTGCCCGGCGCATCATCTCGCTTCCGCACATGAAAAAATCCCCATGAATCAAACCGTGCATGCCGTTCCCCTTTTTTTTTTTATATCTAAAAAAAAAAAAAAGGCACAAATCCAGAGGGGAATCTTTGATCGAGGGGGCTCATGCATATTGATGAGCGCTGCAGAGGGGAAGACACCAATGATACTTGAAAGGAATGCAAAAAATGAAAGAGAGAGAGAGAGAGAGAAGTTGGCTGAATGAACTTTTAGAAGTGTGCAAGTCTGGATCGTTTAGAGGCTCCCGCGTGTCTTGTTTGCAGCCAAAGGTAAAGGCAGCGGCGGGGTGAAGACGGCCAAGCTGTACGCCTGGGTGGCCCTGCAAACGCTGCCGGAGGAGATGGTCATCAGCCCCTGTCTGCTGGACTTCCTGGAGAAGGCCCTGGAGACCATCCCCATCACTCCGGTGGAGAGGAGCTACGCCGGTGCGTCGCAGCGTCGCCTCTCTGACACACACACACACGCGCGTAGGGAAGTGCTGACCGTCGTCTCGTCTCTGTTTTTTTTTCCGTCACAGCGTTGGCCTCCCAGGAGGAGGACATGGGCCAGTTCGACACGGTGGAGCCGCTGGAGGAGTCCACCACCTCCCTGGTGTCCTCCTCCACCTCGGCCTACTCCTCCTTCCCCGTGGACGTGGTGGTTTACGTCCGGGTGCAGGTACTGGCAGCGGCTCGCGGCAACAAGTGTATTTAATATTCCTCCGCACGTCTTTGTCGGCTGACTGAACGCCGAAGACGTGTCATTCCCAGACGTGGCTTAAAAAAAAAGAAGCTTTTTTTTTTTTTTTTTTTGGCTTTAGCTTTCACCTTTTTCAAGTTTTAAAGAAACAGTTGTGTTACATTATTCATACCTTTTTCCAAACAGGCGCACATCTGAGGTCTCCGCAGCTACTTTCAAGTCCTCTAAAGCACATTAACCTTTTTCTACTTTCGTGGCAAACGCTGCCTTTAAAACATTAAGACAGTGAATGCGCGCCACAAATTATCTTCTTTTTTTTTTATTGATTTTTTTATCTTTACATTTCAACGCTTCTTTATGTTCCCCAGCCGTCTCAGATCCGCTTCAGCTGCCTGCCCATGTCCAGGGTGGAGTGCATGCTCAAGCTGCCCTCCCTCGATCTGGTCTTCTCGTCCAACCGCGGCGAACTGGAGACGCCGGCAGGAGCTCACCCCGCCGACGCACCCCACCCGCCCTCCTCCACCCCGCCGGGCCAGCACGTCCCCAAGCTGCCCCCCAGCAAAGGTCTGGCACTGGTCCTACATGTCGTTCTTATGTGTTGCAAACGCCGCTCGCATCTTCATCAGAGACATCATCCTCCACCCTCACCTTTCCCCCTTGCAGCCTCGCCGCTGCTGGGAAGCCCCCTGGGCAGGAGCCGCCACAGCAGCAGCCAGTCGGACCTCAGCGGCCCGCCCAGCACCTCCTCGGGACTCAGCTTCACCGCCTGCATGTCCGACTTCTCCCTCTACGTCTTCCATCCCTACGGCGCCGGCAAGCAGAAGTCCGCCGTCACGGGCCTGCCCCCCGGTGCTGGGCCGCTAGGTAGGAGGACTCGGGAATAATAGAAAATAATAGTACAAGAATATTGCTGTGGATTTGATGAAGCGACACATCGGAATGGAGCAACGGACTGCTGTGATCAGGGTTATTAGAGGCTTAACTATCCTACTCTTTACTTTTATTCAACTATTTTACTTTGTATGTATGTATGTGTGGATGGATGGATTTATTTATTTACTCACTCACTTCTTTACTTCCTTACTCACTTCCTTTGTTAATTCCTTCCTTCCTTCCTTACTTTACTTACTTCCTTAGTTAATTCTTTACTTCCTTACTTCCATACTTCCTTCCTTCCTCTTCCTTCCTTCCTTCCTTCTCTCTTTACTTCTTGACTTACTTATCCATCCTCGACCACAGTGAACGGTGCCTTACCTGGTTAAATATCAAACCCCTCTGTGGCTGTCCAGGACGCAAGACATTTAGCCTCCCACCAACACCTTGCCGATAGAGGCGTCGGTGCCCTCTGTGACGTCATGGAGGGCTGATTTCCAAAACTGTTTCTTGCACCTGCTTTCTGAAACGTGGAGCAGGCAGAATACATTGAAGGAGGGACTTTTCTCATTTATGATATATGATTTATGATTTAAGATCTAATTATGATACGATTAGATCTAAAGAGGCTCACTGTTGGATCATTTTTTTCCCCTCTCACCCTGGAAGGAACCGTCGACGAGGAGCCGTCTTCAGTGACGGGAAGGAAAGACTCTCTGAGCATCAACCTGGAGTTTGTAAAGGTCAGCCTGTCCAGGATGAGGCGCAGCGGCGGCCCCACCTTCATCGAGAGCTTCATTCCCACCAAAGGCGGCAAGATTGACACCACGCTCATCAACATCTCCGGTGAGTCGCGGGCGGAGGAGGAGCGGCGGCTTCCCGCTCTGCTTCTCTCCCCACTTCACCTTTTTTCCCGCTGGTCTCGACTCGACACGGCACTTCACTTCCCCATTTGTGTGAAATGTTCTGGCCGCTCTTTGGGAATGACTTTCATCTGGAGAAGCTCAGCCGTGATTGAATGAAGTTTTTTTTACACGCGTGGAGCTGAGGTGGAGGAAAAGAAGGCGTGAGGGAGTGAGGATGCAGAAGTGCTTCGATATATAACCGCTGTTGATTTGTTTTTTAGGAGCGTTCACCCAGCTGCTCCCTGACTCTGATCAAACGTGACGCAATTCTTTTTTTCTCTCCTCCCTTCAGCCGTGTGCGACATCGGTTCCGCCTCCTTCAAGTACGACATGCGACGGCTGAGTGAGATCCTGGCCTTCCCCAAAGCTTGGTACCGCAGAAGCATCGCCAGGCGCCTCTTCCTGGGCGACCAGACCATCAACCTGCCAGGTGAGCTGCTGCTGCTGCTGCTGCTGCTCATGCAGAAAACACACCTCTGTCAGACAATTAACTAATACAAACCTCAGACCCAACTGTGTCTCACTAAAAACAATGTATTTTTTTTTTTTTTACCTATGCTCAACAACAGTTAAGGTGCATCCTGCATTTATTCAGCAACAATCGAACTTTAAACTTTTCAATATATGGCCAAAGAAAAGTCTTATCTATCTTAAAATCTATCTTATTTCCTGACGAGAGGAAACCAGAAATCTTTTAAAACTTGCCGGAGCATCGACGGCGTCGCAAACTCGGCTCCCGTTTCGCTTCCGGCGCCGCCCGACACTCTGTGTCACACCCTGTGACTCGGCCTGTAAAAGCTTTATAGCAGGAGAAAGAATGGGTGCAGGTTAACCGTAGGAAGCACTTCACTCCACTTTAACGCTTTAACCCGGCTGAATAAAAAACAGACTTTCACCCTGCGGGCCTGTTCAAAACATCCTCATGTCTACGATGACACAGTCGCTTCCCAGATAAACGGCCAGTTGCCTCAGAGGCGTTCCACTGTTTTCAGCTTCATTTTCTATTCGAGTCATTAGTATTCAGCATTGCTGCTCCGCCGCTGCATCCCAAACGGTAAACTCATTTGCACTGCTTCACCTTTCCCACCGCGCAGCCTCGGGCCCCGCCACCCCGGACTCGGCAGAGAACGTCACCCAGCACCTCTCGCCCGAGTCCAGCCGCAAAGCCTACTGCAAGACGTGGGACGGCAGCAGCGGCATCAAGCACGTGCCCCAGTCGCCCAACGTCTTCTCGGAGCACTCGGCGGCCAGCAACATGTCGCCCGGCAGCGTGGGACACCTCAAGTCGCCGGCGCCGGGACGCACCAGGAGCGTGTCGGACTCCTCGGCGCCTCGCAGAGGTTCCCTTCCAGCACGACACACAAGCATCGGCGTCAGAGCAGCCGGCGTTTCGGTGGCGTGGTTACGCGGCGCGAATTCAGGCGGAGGGGCAGGAAGTAGAAATGGAGAGTAGCTGTGTTTACATGGACGCAAGTGATCGGAATAAAGGCCCAATCAGATTGGAAATGCTTCATGTAAACGCGTCAATCGGAAGATTCTGATCCGATCCGGTCCATTTGGAAAGACATTTTAATCTGAAAGAGAGAGGTGGTTTATTCCGATCATTATTCCGAATGCCGTCCGTGTGCACGCCCATTCGGATCCTGTCTGTCTTCCTGATTGGGATAAATTATCTCCGCTGCGCATGTGCGCTACGTCAGCGTGATGCGTTTCTGCCTTTGCGGCAAGCAGAAGCCGAGCTAGCTCCGGACTAGCCGGAAATTTTAAGATTTAAAAAAAGAAAACAACGTGGTGTTTGTTTACAACACAGGCGGAAGTAAATCTTCTTCTTCTTCTGTTATTTCCAGAAAATTAGATGCTTGGTGCACGTATACGCACGTCATGATCGGATCCTTTTATTTAACGTCCATGTAAACGGTGGATTTGGAATTCCGATCAAAACCTCGGTTTTGATCGGAATTGTAGAAATTTGCGCATGTAAACAAAGCCAGTAAGTGTATGGAGGAAACTGTTCAGCAGAGATTCAAGATTGAAAGATTGAAAAAGTTTATTTGTCACATGTCATGTTACAAAACGTCAACATTTTTACTGTAGAGCTTCGGCAACCTGCCCTCCATCTGAGCCGCGTGACGTCCTCGGCCTGTCCTGAGCTAACCTGAACTTCCTCCCTCTCGTCCAGATTCCGTGACCAAGACGTCGACGCCTTCCCTCGGCAAGAACGGGAAGGCCACGGGCCAGCAGGGGGCACCGTGGGAGACCCTGGTGGTGTTTGCCATCAACCTGAAGCAGCTGACCGTGCAGATGAACATGAGCAACGTCATGGGGAACAACACGTGAGTTGGAAAATTGAAAAAAAAAAAAAAACAAGTTGGCAGAGGGGCTTGACGCTTCAACACGCCTCTACAAGATCTACAGTAATATAAAAGATGAGCCCGATTTAGAAATAGCAGTAATTTGGAAGCTTCTCTTTAAATTAACATATGCTTTGTTTCCTCTGCTGGCTTTGTTTCGATGCAGCCTCAGAGTTTCTCTGACCAAAAATCGGCCTCAAACGTTAATTCGCAAATAAATAGAAACAACAGCGTCGTTTTCAGCAGGAGCAGCTCCTGAGATCAATAAATAAAATGCAAGCTAAGTGGGCTTTCATCGACTGAGGTGGCTGCTGATTGTCTTGTTTATTCATGTTTATTGGCCAAATTAAGCCGGTCGACGGGCTGCACGGTTCCACCTGAGAGGCGACCAGTTTGTCTCTCCTGCAGAGTTTCAGCGGTCGTGGGAGGAAGCGACCGAGCGCGGCTGCCTAGCTAACGCGGCCGCTCTGTGTTGTGCATGAGCGAGGCCTCGTCCTGAAGTCTGACACACACACACACACATACACCTCCACCTTTTTGGTTTCACTGCCTCCTCTTCCTCTGCGACTCGGGGCCTAAATTATTTAGCGCCTCGCAGTATTGCTCATAAAAATCACTTTTCCTAAAGGTGTCGCCTTTGTTTCCTGTTTTTGAACACAAAAGCTCAGTCTGGAGTCGTAGCAAACGGTCAAGTAAAAAAGAAATAAAGAGTGTTTTTCTTTTTTCTTTTTTTTCTTCCTTGTCAAGAGACATATAAAACTTGAGCAACGTCTCTGCGTCTCACTCCCCTCTTGTTTATTCCTGGGGTGGCTGCCGGTATCGAGAATCATTTATGTTGCACAGAGTGCAAGGCTCCTGCATTATGCAGCAGCCAGTTATGAGCTATGTTTTTTTTTTTGTTCTTTTTTCCTTTTCATCTGAAAACTCCCCCCATGCTCCCACCCGCAGCTGGACGACCAGCGGGCTGAAGAGTCAGGGAGGACTGTCTGTGGGCAGCAACCGCGACCGGGAGATCAGCATGTCTGTGGGCCTGGGCCGCTCCAAGCTGGACTCCAAGGGCGGCGTGGTGGGCGGCAACATCGACGTCAACACCCTGGAGATGGTCTGTAAGTAAACAAAGCGTCCGGCTCTGAGACCTCCGCTGTGTGTGTTTTCTTGTTAGGTTTTTTTATGCCAGCCGCTCATTAGCGGCTGCTGTTCCTCAGCTCGCCGTAAACCGGCGATGGACCCCGAGCCGCGGGGGTCGCGGCGGCCAGCTCTGGCGCCGCATCAAACACCGCATCCCCCTCGCTCATTTCCACTTCACTGCGACGGTGGACTGGGCTGCCTTTAATTGCCACAGGCCCCCTGTTTTTTTTTGTCAAGCATATCAGGAAGCAATGCACATATTTACATGACGCCTCTGTAAAGTATCTTCCTAGAAGTCTAGTTTTGACTGCAGGCCTGATGCAACTCAGATTCACATTCAGAATACTTTATTAGTCCCAGAGGGCAATTAACTTAACATTCAGTCCTGTCCATAGCAACATTTAAAATAACATAAGAACAAATAAGAAACAGTACATTTGACATCTCAATCATCTCATCATTCATTTACAGTTATTGTGCATTTAGCAGCAGGGTTGTCTGATTCCAACCAGTCACCATCTGCCTTCTCCTCCTCCCAGCCCACATCTCCGAACACCCCAACCAGCAGCCCAGCCACAAGATCCAGATCACCATGGGCTCCACGGAGGCTCGGGTGGACTACATGGGCTCCAGCATCCTGATGGGGGTCTTCAGCAACGCCGACCTGCAGCTGCAGGACGAGTGGAAGGTCAACCTGTGCACGGTGGACACCAGCATGTCGGAGAAGAGGTGATGATTATGACGACGCGCAGTATCACATACGTATGGATATCTGTTCCGCTTGCCCCCTTCACACCGTATCCCCCGCCCACAGTGAGATCTTCGTCCACGGGGACCTGCAGTGGGACATCTTCCAGGTGATCATCTCGCGCTCCACCACGCCGGACCTCATCAAGATCGGCATGAAGCTGCAGGAGTTTTTCACGCAGCAGTTTGACACCAGCAAGAGGGCGCTCTCCACGTGGGGGCCCGGTCCCTACCCTCCCCCGAAGACCCCCGTCATCAACGCTGAGAAGGGAGCCGCGGAGCTTTGTGAGTCTGGTGCAGCCGCCGCTGCTGCTGCTGCTGCTGCTGCTGCTGCTGGGGGAGGAGTTGTTTCAGCGCAGGCAGCGGCGCCCGAGATTTGTCTCAGACGGATGCTCGGCTTCGAGGACGCGACATGATTTGTAATTTTAATGGCCGCTGTAATTTGCGCATCAAACGCTTGACAGTGTGGCAGAACAGTTGAATGGAATCAAACCGCTCTTGAGATTTTTGAAAAAAACAAAACAAAACAAAAACAAAAAGTGGCGGGCGGACGGATGGTTTGCTGAATCTTTCCACCCGTGCGTCTGGTTAAGGGCCCGTGGAAGGTGTTTGGGAAAGGGCAGGCAAAACTTTATTTACGAGCTGAACTTGTTCAGGTTGACCAGTCAGGTTTCAGAATGCCGTCCGGTCCTGCTGCAGCTTTTGTAGCTTCCGTTCTAATGTCTTTAGCAGCAGCTAATGTTTAGAACTTGCCGTCGCTTGTTTGCTGTTTTTCGCTACCTGCACCTGTTTTCACAGAGCAGTTGCCTCTCGCCTTCATTGCAACTTCACCTTTTCCTCCTGCACCCGGACTCCTCTCTATTAAAGGTCCGGTGTGTAAAATTTGGCCTGATTTAGGATTTTCATATTGTTAAAAGCTTAACATACTCCCCAAAAATACATTAATAATAGTATATATTTGCAGTACAATGTAAGTCATTTGGTTTTCCTACCCGTAGAACGGTTCTCAGACATGTTGTATATATAAGAATATACAGAGATCAAAAGTCTTACTTCCAGTTAACTTGCGCCATCATATTTCTAAGGAAGACAGGTGTGGACAATTCACTCTGCCTGATGGTGCAGTTTTTCGTAATTAGCGTGAACGCTCGCATCTCAAAAAAAAACAAAGAAGAGAGTGGACAAGGTATCCAGGTATGGGTGCGCAGGTCACTGTAGTTCACCGGCAAGCTCAGGAGAGGGGCAAAGAGTGAGCGAGAAAGACGCTGCAATCCAAAATGTAACCACTTGATGTCGCTGTTTCTTCCTTAAAATCTCCAAATTTTAAACAGTTAACCTTTAAATACCGGGCTTCCTTAAAAATTTTACACATTGGACCTTTAAAGCTGATTGAAAGTGCTGTCTGTCGTAGTGCGGGGGCGCGGATGAGCAGAATGCCGCAGTTGAAATCCGAGCGAGTGACCTCGCTTTCCCCCCTCGTCTCCACAGACATGGACGCCGCCCACCACCGCCACTGGCCCGGCGTGCTGAAGGTGATCGCCGGCTGCCACATCTCCCTCTTCCAGATGCCTCTGCCCGAGGACGCCGTGCAGCTGGGCGGCTCCATGAGCCTCCACGGCAACCACATGACGCTGGCCTGCTTCCACGGGCCCAACTTCCGATCCAAGTCGTGGGCTTTGTTCCATCTGGAGGAGCCCAACATCGCTTTCTGGACCGAGGCGCAGAAGATCTGGGAGGACGGTGAGAGGGGAAGCGGCCGGCGGCGGTGGAGAGGGAGTGTGTGTGATATTTTTAGCCACACGCGCTCAGTGGGCTTTGTCCGCCTCATCTCACCCAGGCACCAAAGACGACTCCACCTACATCGTCCAGACGCTGGACTTCCACCTGGGCCACAACACCATGGTCACCAAGCCGTGTGGCGCCCTGGAGAGCCCCATGGCCACCATCACCAAGATCACCCGACGGCGGCACGAGAACCCGCCGCACGGCGTCGCCACCGTCAAGGAGTGGTTCGGCTACGTGACGGCCATGAGGAACGAAGGTAGCGAGCGGCCGAAGGAAGCAGATCGTCGTCGAGTTGAAACTTTGTCTCTTTTCTCCTCCTGATGCCCTTCGAACAGCTCAGAATTCCCATGTTGTGAACTTGTTGTGTTTTCATGTGACGTCATATGGCTCAGATGGAGGGCAGGACACTAAGGATCTGTCCAATAGAAAAATAATGCAGATGTTTTGCGTCATTTACAGTTGCTCTAATCGAGGAAAAAGAAAAGTGTTTTTTCCCAAAGTTCCAAAGGTTGTTTGTGTAAAAAGCTCAAAGAAAAGCACTGTATAAAGTGGATTTCAACCCTTCATCTTCTAATGCTGATGCCTGTGTTAGCAGCGACCACTTCATCAGAGGTGTTTTAGCGAGCTAACTGGGGTTTTCACATCTTGAAACAGGCTTTAAATCTGCACAATAAGGACTCTGCTCAACAGTTTCCTCCATAGACTTATTCACCAGCTGCCCTCCATCTGAATTTGCAACCACCTCCATGTGGCATCAAAACCACATGACTGAAACCCAAGTGTTGAAGCCAGAGGAGAAACAAATGTTTGAAGATGGACCTGAGTCGTCGTCGTCGTCGTCGTCCTCTTCTGCGGCTGCCGAGTTTTCACCTCCACCGTGTCGTTGCAGAGCTCAACCTGCTGAGGAACGTGGAGGCCAACAACCAGGAGAGCGGCGCGGTGGCCAAGAGCTCCAGCCTGCTGAGCAGCTTCCGCAGCTCCTCCACCTACAACCACGAGACCGAGACCATCTTCGCCCTTCCCAGAATGCAGCTGGACTTCAAGTCCATCCACGTGCAGGATCCCGACGAGCCCCTGCTGACAGGTGGGCGTCGGCCGCCGCCGCCGTAGCCACTCACACCTCCTTTTATTCCTTGGGTTATTGTTGTTTACATGACCGAGTTGTGCGCCCGTCTCCCAGATTCCAACAGCAAGCCGAAGGTGGAGTGCAGCGTGGTGACGGAGTTCACCGACCACATCTGCGTCACCATGGACGCCGAGCTCATCATGTTCCTGCACGACCTCGTATCCGCCTACCTGAAGGAGAAGGAGAAAGGTTAGTGTGTGCTCACACAGCCTCGACGCCGGCCGCATTCCAATCGGCTTTTTCCTTTCAGTCCCAAAAGAAACAAATAGGCGATGCAGCCTCACATCCTCAATTAAAGCGGTGCCTCGCTGGCTGAATGGAGAGAGAATAGAGGCGGGAGGGCAGGGGGAGGGTTGATTAATCCTGATTAATTGTAGTCGGGGCAGATGGGCGTTTGAATGCGAATGCGGCCGGGAGCTCAACTCTCCGGACGGCGCCGGTGGCCCGTTTCCAGCGCCTATTGTGTCTCCGGAACGTCGGCAATTGAAAGAGAAAAGCGGCGACGCAGCGAGCAGAAGCAGCAGGATTGTTATTGAATCACCTCTTCCTCCTCCTCCTCCTCCTCCTCCTCCTCCTCCACCCCTCCCCATCCTGCTGGTATCTGCAGCACTTTTCGCCCCGCGGATGTTCGTGGCCCGACAGGGTCAGAAGAGCCCCACCGCCCTGCACGACGAGAGCTCGGCGGACAGAGACAAGGACGACGGCATCAACTACACCACGGTGGACTGGAGGGAGTTCATGTGCAACACCTGGCACCTGGAGCCCACGCTCAGGTCAGGAAGAGTTTCACAGCAGCAGAACTTGAAGGGAAAAAACGGATGGAAAGGTTAAAAAAAAAAAAAAGTTTGGATGGCGACCCTGCCCCGTTTTTCACAGCCCTGCATCCACCTCAGGCCAGCTCCCAGGAGGCATATGAGTGCCAGTTTAAAGGCACTCGAGCTGTAAAAAAATAAAAAAAATAATGAAAAAGTCAATTTTAGTCAATTTTAAATTACGACACGTTCAAATCCAGCTGAGGAGAAAATGGAATTTTTATTTTTCTTTTTTTTTTTTGCCTTGGCTCAGTAAAGTCTCGGTGGCCGCAGCAGGTTTTGAACGGTGACCAAACACACAAATCCACCGACGCCTCTGTCACGCACAGCTGTGTGGAAACATATTGGGTCTTAAGAAATACATAAACAAGCCTGCTGCTGAAAATGGAATTGTTTTTGTTCGGCACTGAAGCGAAATTTACACTCAAACATTTCTAATGTCCAGTGGAGAAAAGCAATTGATGTGATTTTTTTTTTCATATAATTTAATGCAATTGAATATTGAAATCCTAATTTCTGCTGAATTTCCCTTTATTGTCACATTCGGACACGTGACATTTCAAAACCCCCAATCAACTTATTCTTCATTCTTTTTTTCTCAGCATCGTTTAGTGTTCGATTTCTTGAGTTCATCATTTATTTTTCTATTCCGAAACAACCCCCCCTCCCTCCTTCAGGCTCATCTCGTGGACGGGCCGGAAGATCGACCCGGTGGGCGTGGACTACATCCTGCAGAAGCTCGGCTTCCACCACGCCCGCACCACCATCCCCAAGTGGCTGCAGCGCGGCGTGATGGACCCGTTGGACAAGGTGCTCTCGGTGCTCATCAAGAAGCTGGGCACGGCGCTGCAGGACGAGAAGGAGAGGAAGGGGCGGGACAAGGAGGAGCACTGAGGACGAGAAGGCTGCCCGCCGTGTCTCTGACCCCCAGCAGCCACTACTGTACAACGTTTCGTTTTGTTTTGTTTTGATGATTAACCTGTGAAAGTCGGCGGCACTGGCCGAAGCGTTTTGCACCGCTGCTGTATTTTTTTTCCCCTGTGTATTTTGATAATGTGCGGCTAGTATTATCCGGTTGCTTTGACGGTGGAGAGCCCCACCTCTTTGACCCTCCTCTTATTGACCTCACTGAAACCGCTTGAAATCATTATTTTTTTCGAGGCTTTCCCATAATTTCATGAGAAATGACTTCTTGAACCATTGCCTTTTTCTCTGTTTCCCATGGAACACATGGTAGATAAGCTTGGTTTTTGTTTTGTTTTTTATAGTTTGAAGCTATTTAAGAGCTGTTCAGCGGCAATGGCAGTGTTCTCAACCTCACTTTTTTTTTATGCTTTTCTTTTGTTTTTTTTGTAATGTGAAACACTCAATAAAGGTGATGAGGTTCTAGCACATAATCCACAAAGATGCAATTTTGGGTTGAACCAAGATACATATTTATGGCTAAATGAACTTTTAAGTTGATTAACGTGTGTGTTAGCTTGTCAAGGATGTCAAGCTGATTTTTGTCCTTTTTTTAAATCCATGCAGTAGAATCTGTAAATAATTGCATTTCTTAAATGTGTTGATTTCCTTGATTAATAATAAAACCACTGGCGATCTTTTAGTTGTCTGTGTGGCAGCTGTTTTTTTTTTTTTAAATCAAAACAAGTAATCGTGATTGGGCTTTTTCACAAAGAAAATTAGTTTTGATTCAGCTCTGCACCGATGGAGTGTGTAAAGGTCTGTTTATTTAGTTTAGTTGTTTTTTTTTTCTTGTATGAAAGCTTCCAGATGTCAGTTTTATTTCAAGCTCCTCAGTTTAATGAGCCGCTGTTTGAAACGAGAAATCTCTGTATCGTCGTTTTTCCAGCTTGTAAAAATGCATCACGTTGTGCCGTGAAGGGTTTCTCAGCAGGAAATGAGCCTCAGATGAGTATTTAGCACCTACGATGGGACTTTGAAGTGGGTGATGCTGTTCATGCCTCCATTTTTTTCTGCTCTCTCTCTCTCTCTCTCAGGTTCTCTCTCTCTCTCTCTGGTCGTCTTCAAGTCCACAGTCGTTTCAGACACCTTGTTCAGTGGCCAGGGAGAAACTGCTTGGACTGTGAGGCCGCCTGTCCAGTTCCCGTCCATCCAGCGGGCTGCGTCCCACTTCTGGCTGACGTGTGTTGGCGGCCGGCAGAGAGCCAAGGGACACAAGGAGGCCTCACTGTGTGATGTCAGCGGTCATGTGGTGGGACCGCACACACACACACACACAAAGCCAAGGCCTGACTTATTTCTTTATTTTTTCCTACCCGACCAGTATTTTAGTATGTGACTATACCGGCACCTCTCGACCCTTTGAAGTGTCTTACTTTCTATTTTACATCACTTTGCCGCCTTTCCTCTCTTCCCTCTCTTCCCTTTCACTCGTCAGCAACTCCCCCGGGGTCCGCTAGCCAAAACCAGTTGACCAGCAGGTGGAGTCAAGAGCCAGTTGGCCCACAGTCTTGGCTCTCCCGCCTAATGACGGCAGCACGGTCCCTCTGCTGAATTATAAAACAGAAAGATGAAGATGGGACTGGAGACATTAAAAAGTCATGACGTGGCCGGAGGTGTTGGAACGCTTCAAACTTCCCGCCGCCGCCGCCGCCGCCATTCCTGGCCCGGCGGCACGGAGCGGACCGCTGCCGCCGCCGCCGCCGCCGACGTTTGAGGGCGAACTGGCACACGGCTGAGCGGCGGCCGACTGCTCAGCACAAGGTGAATGCCAGTTAAAAGATAGATAGATAAATAAATAAATAAAAATCATTATCACGCCGGGGAAGTGTGGCGTCAAGAGGAAAAAGCTGGAAAACCTTTTGAATGATTTATCGGTGGGTACAGAATTTTTCAACAAAAAGACTTTGGGGCTTTGAAGGGAATCAGACATTAGCTGAAGCTTTGACAGTTTCCAGGAAGTGAGTTTTCATCTTTGTTGTGTGTGTGTGGGTCTTGCGTTGTGTTGAAGGCGTGGAGCTGCCAGTGTGGAGAAGTGGGGATTTCATTGCATTGAGCCGTTTATAATTAAAAACATGTCTTACACTGTTTAAAATGGTTTTCTTCGAGTTGAGTCAGTATTTGTACGAAAATGTAGTGGAAACAAATCAATACGAAGTTAAGTCTGTTTACCTGTTTAGGTATACTTATTTGGTATCGGTCAAGCATTTGGTGATATTCACCATTAGCTTGGGCTTACACACAAAAAAAAAACATTTTCTGATAAAATATGAGTCTAAAATATGAAAGCAATTGCTGCTCATTTGTCATTCTTTCAGATGATGCAAGTTTTACCAGCAAGTGGTCATGAGAAGATGCAGATCAACGGCCACGTGAACAACAAGGACCAGGGCACCGACCGTGTGTGCGCGCACCACGTTCACGCGGTAAGGGTCGGGAAGTTATTGGAACCAATAAATCCTCTCTCGTCATCTTTACAACCCTTCAGAATCACTCAGGCCCCCAGTAATGATCCCTCTAAACACCATTATGTCGGCAAACCAAATGATTTCCTTGGGTTTGACTCTGATTCCAAATTGCTTTTTGGGTGAGGCGGTGGGTGAACATACCTCACATCTTTTGGCTCTCTCGCCCTCCCTCCCTCTACAAAGGCCTCGTTAGCTTAACGATGAGCAGGACGAGCTGCGACACGGCACCTTTGCAGCAGAACATTTTTTTTCTTTTTTTTTCTCAGAAAGCCATCTTCAAAGTCGCCTTCTGCCCTTCGTGACAAAAAAAAAAACTGCACCACGTGCGTGACAATAAAGACGTAGGCGGGTTAAATTGAAAAGTGTGCGGTGGCGGCGGCTAAACTGTCTCAATACAAATGAGCAGACGGAGACTCGCGCCACCTTCTGATGAGTTTCTAATTGCTTGTTCCACTTCATCAGCTTCACCTTGATTTAATAACGTGCCATAACGCTGGCTAGCTAGCTGCCATGATGCTCTAATTGTGCATTTAGCAACTCTGCCGGCACTGTGATGCCGCCGCCGCCACGACCAACATGTTCCTTCGACGATGACCATCACCGCCGTGTTGCTATGACGGTCTACCCCCTAAACCCCCACCGCCCTTTGGTGCCACAGCGGCTCCCTTGTGTGCGAGCTGGAACACAGCGGCTCTGTTGCCGGCGCCAAGGCGGCAGGTCTGCTCGGATTGCGGCGTGGCGAGCCAGCTGTTTGAGGCCTGAGCTCTTTTCTTCGGTGCAGTGAAGTTAACTTCCTTTTAACTCTCCGACGTCTCGCCACCTGCATGCTAATCACAGCCGGGCTAAGCTTACATAGGACGGCGTGCTAACGATCAATCCGCGCGTTTGGATAATTTAAAGGTGTTCACCACCATAGAAAAAGAAAAAGATTCTTCCACTTTGCAACTTACAAGACAAACCAAGTTTGAGGTTCCAAAAAAAGGTCTTAGGACTATTGATGGAAATCAAAAATTTTAGCGACCGAACAGTGATGGGTTTGCCTATGTTCATTAACTTCCATCAGTTGCTGCACTGCCCCCATGTGGTTGAGCAAATTTCATACAGATTTTTTAGGCCTTTGCTGAGCCTGAAACCGCACTCTTTGTTTGCAGGTTATTCAAAATCTGGTTTTCGTAAACCACCAGTGAGGTCACAGTGACTCCGCCCATCTTTAAAAATAGATAATCAATGGACAGATGGAACTTTTTTTTTTAACTGTAGTAGTGCTGCAGTTGTATATGCACATATATACACAAGTATATGTATATGTATGTACACATATATATGTATATATATTTCTCTCTGCGGAGATTCCGTTTATCTGCAATAGTGCAAAGTCTCCTCCAACACGTGACACGTTTGCGGCGGCCCCCTGTCAGCGGACCTCGGGCAGAAAACGACTCACGGTGTGACTCGTTTCACGGAGGCGCCGCTGGAGGAGCAGCGAGCTTGTCGCACCGCTGCCCCTCCACCTGTGGCGACTGTCTGAGGGAGGGAGATAACGTCTGCGAGTTCCCCCAGTCAGGCCGCGGCTGGCACCGGTGCAGCCAGCGTCTGTCTAAGATAAGTCTGCGCGCGCGCGCGCACACACACACACACACACACACACACACACACACACACACACACACACGCACACGCTGCTATTGTGTTTTGATGAAATCATCTTTATTTACGGCCCTCGGGACACAAGACGTCTCAGTTTTCTCTTGTTTTGTGTTTTCCTGAACCTCAATCGTGAAGTTATTGCACATAAAAGAAGATCCGTTTTTTTTTTTTCTTCCACTTAATCCAGTTAAAGTTTTAAGAAAGAATCTGTTTTAAATGTGCTGCAACACAAAAACGCAGATCAATGGTCATACATCCCAGAGATGCAGCTGTCAGATCTCTCGCTCAGTCTCAGTTTTCTTCCTGGCCGCAGTGCAGCATTTTTGAAATTTGATGATAAAATTTTAATTGGACCGCTTGAGCACCAAGGTGGGTATGTGGCTCGTTGCAGAGACATCTAGTCTGTCTAGCAGAGCTTTGTGACGGAGACAGTGCGTGTCTATCAATTCTTTTATGGCTCCTAAAAAACCCAAAAAAATGTCCCCGACTGAGAAAAATAGTCGCTGTAGCACAAATGTCAGCGTCGACCTGATGATGCAGGAACAGTTCAGCGACAAAGGTTGAACTGAGCCTCATTATGGGCCTGAGGGTGTTTCTGGGTAATAGAATCTGACTTATTAACAATTTCAATAAAATCTCTTTGCCCTTGAGTTTCAACATTTTCCCCTTACATCGGAGACTAAAATGATCTATATTGTTCTTTTAGAAAGTGTCCATCCGTCCATCCATCCACACCAGCTCCCACAGCAGGGTCGGTTAAGACCACTATCTTCCCAGCAGCCCTTTGAAGTTCCTCATGCTTGATCCCAATTGGCCAAGGCGAGGTTCAGAGCTCCTCCCCTGGGCTGCTGAAAGTGTCGCAATCCGATTCTCCGACTGCCTCCGCAGGATCAACTCTGATCTGGCTGCCCGAACTCTCGCCCCCAGAAATCTCTGGCTGGATCCAGAAATCCTCCCCGCGGAACGACTCACGGTCTCCATGATTTCACCGTTGATTCCTCGACCTGAACCTCGACACTGAATCTCAATGCAGCTGCTTCGCTTTCAGCCGCAAAAGTGCGACAAGACAACCCCCTCAATTCAGTCATGAATGTGTCCTGAACTGGGCCAATGAAATCGCAACCTACAATCTTTGCTCACAGAGAAGTTTGGCACTCGGAGGTTTCAATTTGTCTAGTCCTTCCGACCAAATTAGTTTTTACATGGACTCGGCTTGCTGCTTCCGCTGCTGGTTCCATGCTAGATTAATGAAACGGCTACAAACGTAATTAAACCCATCTGGACAGGAAGTGATGAGTCACTCGCGCCTCCTTTTGTCCATATGGTACATTTTCTGCTCGCTGGGGCAGATCGATCATCTGGAAGGACAAGGCGTCAGATTCTTGTTCGTGAATGTGCAGAGAGAGAGAAACATTTTTTATTGGCCAGCGAATAGAAGAAAGAAAACGTCAGAGAGGAGAAAAAGTTGGTGCCCTTGGGTTGAACTTTTGTTGGGGGGCGGGGGAGGAGGTTGGAGCCTGCCCTTGTTATTGTCTGCTGAGGATTAACATCCGATTAATTTTTAAAGTGGAAAGCAGGGGTTAAAAAAAGGTTGTACATGTGGAGAATGTGGGCTTAATCTACAGTAGCGTCCTTAAAGGCCGAGTGGAGAAGTTAAAGTGGTGCGAAGATACGGAGGGATTAACACGTTTCAGCCAATTCCGCTCGCCGCCACCACAGCCTGCCCCGAAACCCGCCCTCAATACCCGCTATTGTTCAAGAGCCAGATGGAAAAGTTTACATTGTGAATGAACTGCCTGAAATTGCAGACTCCCAAAAAGGAAAAAAAAAATGAAGAAAGCATAAAGATCACCTGAGTCAACCCCGGTGATCAGCTCTTCCAACAAAAGAATAAACTATATATATATATATATATGTATGTATGTATTATATATATATATATATATATATATATATATTTGTAGCACGGTGTTCTCCAGGAAAGGAAATACAATCCTCCTGACAATAAATTACATTGGATGCAAAAGAAGAGGATGAGAGGGGGAGTCGCAACCTCGAGAAAAAGTCAAGCACTTTCAGATGGAACGCCGAGTGGAGAGGAAAGTCACTTTGAAGCTCCGACGGCAGTCGTTTCAAAGCTTCACACGCCGCATTAAAGATGGAACAGCCGAGCAGGCGGCGGCGCTGCGCCAACACCAATCGCTGTTCGGATGCCCTTTTTTCTCCCTGGGCACCTGTTTGCGTCCGGTGATCGAACCGAGTCCGACGGCCGTGATCGGATTCTGCCGGCATTTCACCGGCATCACTTTTTAGTGACAAACGAAAAAAACGCCAAGTAGATCCAACACGTAGATCAGTCTCACAACAACGGCAGAGGATTGAAGGGAAGGGTCGACCTATCAGGAAAAGTTTCTCCCGATACCTCAACCGGATGGCGGACGGAAATCTGAGCCGAGTCTTGTGGAACCTGAACAGACATTTTGCAAGTGTGTTCTGATCCAAGTGGTGAATAATAAAATATTTAATGGCTCCGGCTGAGCAGAGAAAGTCCTGCTGTGCGAGGAGGCCGCACCGTCGCCGGCGATACTGGGTGAACATGTGGCTGGTCATCCTGCTGCTGGAACAAGTCTAGGCGGTCAGAAGGCTGATGCTGTATTCACATTGAACGCGTTGTTGCCGCTGTCTGCCGCGCGGCATGGCGCAGACGGGCGCAGAGCGCTGTGACGACATCTTATCGCGTCCAATAGGAGAGCAGCCGGTTCTGGAGGGGAATAAAGTGCCCAGATGCAGAGCACGGCACCAGTGTTTTAAAGATGTGTTGAAACGTCTCTACATAGAACTGTGCCTGACGATATATGAACATAAAGCTGTTGTTTTGTCATATTTATTAGGGTAGGGACATTATCGCCTTGATTCGCATTTTATTTTATATTCTAGACAACACGGAACGTACTTTGCACGAGTTTCTGGCAAAATGGATAGCGACGTAGCAAGCGGGAGGATGTTGTGCGCAAACGGTGGCACAACGGGTTTTCGTTCCACCGCAGTTATTCAAGCCTCCGGTATCACCTGAATGCAAAACACGTAGCGGCTAGTACGAGCACCGGAGCTAGCGAGAACGTCAGAGCGCCGAGAACCAAGCAGAGTCGCTAACCAGATACATATTTTTTCAGCTAGTCTTGAGCCCCAGAGCTCGGTGTCATATCAAATGTTACACTCGGGACACTGCAAGACACAAGTTTTTCCTCCATCACCGTCTGTCCACTTTTTTCAGAACCGGCTGCTCTCCCATTGGATGCGCCAAGATGTCGTCACAGCGCGCTGAGCCCGAAATACAAATGTTTTAAATCGGGCGCAATGCGTGGCGGCGGCAGGCGCCCACCTTGCGCGCCGCTCAGGTTCACTCTTGCGCCATGGTAGCACGTACACAATGAATGGGTGCGCTGCCGCCACCCTGCGCTAGCCGCGTTCAATTTGAATTCAGCATGAGACCAGCAGCGGGCCAACGGCGATGTCGCAAACAACAAAACGCACACAGCGACGGGCAGCGGGTTGGAAATCAGCTCGCAGTAAAACCTTCAGCCGCATTGATTTTCACGGCCCAGGCCTTGAATTATCCTTACTTCTCAGGTTAAAGAGAGCAAACAAACTCACCGACACACGCACACGCACACACACACACACACACACACACACAAAGAGCAGTCAAATCGAAAGTGGTAACGTGGTCGGCGGTCTGGCGGAGCCGTTTCAATCTGCGCCGCAAACAAATGTCCCGGGGAGCTGCGACCTTGGGCTGAGCTGCACACACACACACACACACACACACACACACACACACACACACACACACACACACACACGTCCTCATTAATATAAACAATGTGTTCCCACGCAGAACATCCAAGATTCGTGTTCCGTTCCCAGATGACGCGCACGCCACTCCTGGCCAGTAGAGGGCCTCGGGGGCGGGGCCTCTGTGGTCACTGGCCCCGCCCATCCACGTTTGAGCAAAAAAAACAAAAAAAAAAAAAACCAGGTGGGGGCGGTTTCTTGGACAGTGATCTGTCCTCATGTCCAAACAAGTCAACAATGAGTCCCGGTTGAATCGTGGCGAACAAACTGCCTAGTCTGAGTTTGGCCGAAGAAGCAAACCGGCCCTTAGCTAAACTCCGCCCTCAGACTGTCATCCTCCAATCCCATAGCCTGGCTGCTCCAGCCAACCGCAGCGTTAACGCTAAAACAACCGACTATTTTCAGTCCTGTTAGCGGTCTTGGCCGAACTCCGTGGACTGAACACGTTGTTGTGACGTCAGTGTTTAGTTATAGCTGTAATACAGGGCGTCACAGGCAGAACTGTCAGTTCCCTCCATTGGTTCAGTTTCTCTCCTTCGGTTTATCAACTGAAGTCTTAAAGTCCTGTTTTTTCTTCTTCTCGGAAATGGCAACGACCCATCCAATTTTGTGCTGACCCCAAATAAAAATACAGTCATCAGCTCTTGGAGGCAGAGCGATGCTGTGTGCACAAATATACATAAATGAATTTGTGTTACAAATTGCTACTGCATGAAAAAAAAACAAAAAACGGTTCAGTTGAAGTGAAGTTGGCAGATTCTCCTGAGCAGAAGTAAACCTGCATTCCAGTATCTTTTGCCTTTTCAACCTTGTTTTGCACGGTAACAAAAGGTATCATGGATTTATTATTATTATTATTATTATTATTATTATTATTATTATTATTATCATCAGGAGCGCTGACTAAGCGCGCATGCAACCGGCGAACGGGTTAACGTCCTGCAGCCCTGACGCAGGAATGGTTAATGGGAGGACAGTGAGCAGCAGCAGCAGCAGCAGCAGCAGTGGCGGCGGCGGCAGCAGGTGGAGAGACATGCAGACTGACGAGCAGCAGCAGCAGCAGCAGACAGTCGGGGACTGATCCTCCACCCGAACGCCCGCCGCCTCCCAGCAGCAGCAGCAGCAGCAGCAGCAGCAGCAGCAGCAGCAGGCATCAGTAGCAGCCCCGCGGGTGAAGCTGATCCGGAGCGGCCGCCTCTCTGCGGCATGCTGCCTCCGTCCGTGGACGCGACCGCCTGGCGCGCGACTTGAGCAACTCTTGGTCCAAGTCGGATGTACAAGCGGCTCTCACGCGGGAGATGAACGTGGCCGGGAAGCAGCAGCCGGAGCTGATCGAGCGACCCGCCAGCCTTTTGGTCCCAACTTGGGTAAGTAACAGCCGTTGTTTATTTATTTATTTATTTATTTTTCCCATTTCCCACCGGTGGAGGCGGTTCGATTCGGCGGCTCCGCTGCCGCTCGATGCACCCCCCGGCAGCAGCGCTGTGCGCGGGGGGGCAGCCAGCCGCTGCTGCCTCGCTGAGCTTGCGCCAAACTTGCTTTTGGGAACAACAAAAAAAGACGCACTTTGACGCTTCCACCCGTCCTCGTACATATGATCGGCATGGCCAGCACGTGAGTGTAGGGATGACAAACATCCATCAGCAAAAAAATAAATACATTTTTTTTTTTTAGCGCGTACTCGGATCCGCTGCGCGACCGCCGACCCGCAGGTGTACAACTTTGAAAATAGGAGGCGGATTGTCTTCGCTCCGGAGCGGAAGCGGCCGATTGGTTTTGGTGCAAAAAAAAAAAAAAACGACTCTGTTTTTGGTTCACGTGTGTCCGCGCTGCACGCGCCGAACCGTGGCAGCCTGCAGGCACAAGAAGTCCTGCAGTGTGTGTGTGTGTGTTTTTTTTAAGACGTTCAGTTCAAATGTCTAAACTGTTCAAACTGCAGTGAGGCTGCTGGCTGGCCAGCTGGGAGGCCAGTTCCTCATCCAGTCACGCTGATTTTCAGCCGTAGACCAACTGTGTTCATAATGTCTTCAGTTTTAAGTTGATTTATATCTTTAAAAGAAATATACGCATGATTCTCAGCCACTTGTGGGTTGCAGACACACACATAAAACAGGTCAGGCTGAAGAACCCTGAGTCCCGTCAATGCTCGGAGCTTCTCACAATAACACATCTGAAGAGCAGGAGTGATTGACTCATTTGCTAGACACAGATTGTGCAGCCAAACTGGATTCACTTCGCTTTTCTTACGAGCTGTTTTTCGAGCGTGGAAATGCAAGGAGAAGTTAGCCAGTTGAGTCATTGACCGTTGATGTTGTGCAGCATTTTCATGGATGATATCCTTCAGTCACTGGGTCGCTTCATATCTCAGCCCTGCTTGCTCTCACATGTGTCTGAAGGTCAGGTTCTGAACGCTCGCCTGCGTCCAAACACGCTCGATCCTCTGCGGGGGGGGGGGGGCGCGAGCGACCCACCGCTGCGCTTTTTGTCTGGGAGCTGAGCTTCGTGTCCGTGTCGTTCGGGACGCTCTTGTTTCTTTTTCATGACTCGTGGCCTCCTGGTGCGCCGCCGTGTGGGCCGACCTCTCGCTTTTAACGCTGCGCCGCGCAGGGAGTGTGCAGAGCAAGACGTGCCTTTGCGAGTGGCTTCACTTTTCACACACGCAGACACGCACGCACACACACACACACACACACACACACGCGCCCTCTGCGATTACCACTGACTGATGCTGGAAATTATGCAGGACGCTGAGTGCTCCCGCCGCGATGTGTCTCTCGCCGCCGTGCTCACTTTGGATCGCCTGCTGTGCACTTTTATGCCGTTTTGATTGTGGCTTCGCTGTAATTAAAGTTTGCTTTATTTTGAAAACGGGCTTTTACCTGCACTAAAAACAGGCTGCCTGCCACTGGAGGGTCGAACAGATGTCTGAATAAGAAAAAAAAAAGAAGCAAATGTTTGGCTATTACTAGTTAATCCACTACTGTAATTAAACTACTTTTTTTTTTTTTAGTAACAGAGTAATGTAACGAGATTACTCTGGCAAAAATGGTAATTATATCATAGTTACTTTATCAAGTAATGTTTCCATTGCTTTTCTGAAACATTTTGCAAGCTAAAAATGTCTTGCTATCCACAAAATGATGTCGCAGATTGACGACGACGCACCAAAACCAGCATGGTGGCGGCAAAGGAAAAAACGGCCATTGCGTTTGATAGCTGGAAATACAAACATTGTTTTGAGGTCATCTCGTCTAAATGGAAGAATAATGTGGTTCGTTGCACGTTATGTGCCGGAAACAAGACGTTCTCAACAGTTACTTTATCTTTTTTGAACTAAAGTAATTAGTAATTGATCACTTATGAAACAAAGTAGTTAAAGAAGTAATTAGAATACTTTTTAAGGAATAATCAGTAATCAGTAGTTGGATTACTTTTATGGAGTAATCCCAACAACACTGATCATGGAAGGGTTTCTTCTTCTTCTTCTTCTTCTTCTTCTTCTTCTTCTTCTTCTTCTTCTTCTTCTTCTTCTTCTTCTTCTTCTTCTTCTTCTTCTTCTTCTTCTTCTTCTTCTTCTTCTTCTCTACGGCCACTTCTTCGTGGCAGCAGCATTGCTGAGATTCTGGCAGATCCATCACAGGGAGATCCATCTCACCAGCTGGTCCTTTTACGACCGGGCCAATCGGCACCCTTCAAAGGGACAAGGGGCGGGGCCACACAGCCAGGCTTCAGTCCTGACCAATGACAGGAAGCTGCGGCTCAAGCACGGTCGGTCGGATCAGAGCCGGACAACATTTCCTCGTGAAACTGAGACAAAATGACAAATTTTCCCCCACTTTGCACTTCTGATTGGTTGGTTGGTCGCCACCGCTGGGCGAAACGCTGCGATGCGCCGCGAGACTGCTGCAGCGGCGGCTCGCAGTGACAGGAAGCCTGAAGCTGTCATCACGCTGCTCCAGCGGCAGGAAGAAGAGAAATGATTTTCATTTTGCTCTCAGGCTCCTTCCTGGACGTACGTGTACGCGAAAGACATCCTGAGGATTTATCTTCCTGCTGCTCCGCCCACGTTCACACAATTTGCCATGGATCCTAATTGTCCTTGAAAGGCCTCTAAAAAAAAATCTGAAAAACCCAAAACAAATGTTGAAGCCTGTTTCTCTGAGACGCGGTCTCAGACGCGGTGATGCCGGTGAATTGAGGTCCCATTCCGAGTGCATGCGAGACGGCGCCTACAGTAAGCTTGTGTGTGTGTGTGTGTGTGTGTGTGTGTGTGTGTTTGAGTAGTGCGTCAGGCCGTATTAGCGCTGTGACGGACAGGCTGCCTGTGCTCCGAGAGGCTCCATCCCCGTCTTAGTTCCACCAGTTTATTTGTCACGACTTGAAAAATCTGCTGCGCTCGTCTCTCCAGAAATAATTCTCTCCCTTTTCTCTCTGCCCTCCGTCCCTCTCTTCATCCCTCCCCCCCTTAAACTTCTGTCGTCGAGTCAGTCGTCCTCGGCAGCATCTAAGCCGTCTGCGCCTGCACGGGACGACGCCTTACAGCTGTTTATCACTGATGTATGAAGAGATAAGGAAAAAAGGGGGATTCTTCTACTTCTTCTCATCCAACTTTCTTCACTTCCTTCTCGAAGTGCCGAGACACGTGACCACTGCCGTCTGTGCACTACCGTGCACGGCAAACAGGAACTCTCCTTTAAAATGTGGCCTGCATCGAAGAAAATGCTTTTTAGCTTTTTAGCCGACAGGGAGTTTTGTAGCTGCAGCGCCATGTTTGTCCACTTGGGGGAAGATTGCTGGGCCAGGCAATTTTCTTTTACTGGTCCTCCTGAGGTCACACCATGGTGTAACGTGACTCCCATTGTCTGTTTGTTTTCAGCATCGCAGCGTCCAGCTGCTCAATTTAGCCGCTCAAAACGTCAAGTACTGCCCCCCCCCGGACAAAGCCTTTCGGCTTCAATTAGCCAAGAGCGCGGCCGCGCTGCTAATCACCACCACCGCAGTTGGGCAGATTCGGGATTGGAAGCCCGTGGCGGCCGCGCCTCCCCCGCTGCGGGACGTTCGTCTTCAGGTTAGATCGTCATCGTGCTGAAGGGTGATCTCGAAATTTTCCGCCTGGCATTTTGGCTGCTGGACACTTTTCGCACCTTTAATGCCGCCACTGCCGCCGCCGCAGGATGCACGGCCACTTTCATGAAAAAAAAAAAAAAAAAAAAAAAAGGTGTCATCCCTGGAGAAGCAAGTGTGCAGCTCAGATGTGTTTGTTCACTCTTCACACGTGTCTCGCTCTCCATTTACCGCTGAGTGATGGCTAAAATTATGCGCTATGCTGAGTTTTTTCCCTTTTTTTTTTACCCTCTGTCACTCCATCACGCAGATTTTTCTTCTTATTCTTCTTCTTCTTGTTCTTTTTCATCCCCCGACACCTGCTGTGCTCTCTCAGGCTGTTTCATTAAAGTCGGGAGCAGTGCGGATCCTGGGAGAAGCAGCACGCAGCGGCGTTCCAGTCGCGAACAGACGCTTTAATTATGCAAGCTTTCTTGTCACGCTAGAGATTTTTTGGCGGACGGCCGTTATTATTTTGGAGTTAAAGTCGGCTTTGCTGTGATTAGACGACATCTCTGAGGCGATGGGTCACGTGGGACCCCCCCCCCCCGCGTTTATTTTTTAATGTCTGGCAGCCGTCTGATTTCAATTTCTATGAGTTGTTTTTGTTTTTGTTTTATAATTCAAAACATCATTCAAGACACTCGGCCATGTGATTCACAAGCCCCACATTGTCACAACTGTCAGAGCTGTTATTTCTGAACTTTGGTCGACTCCAGCATGTTAGCGTTGAAAATGACCCTGGAACGATGCAGATTTCAATGTTTTAGCCCCGTGTTTGTAGCCACCTACTAAAAGTGACGCTTTGCTGGACCTCCCACGTGTTTAGAGGAGCACAGAAACAAGGCGGAGCCTCCTGCCAGCCAGGTGGCGTGGTCGCTAAATTTGGTGTTAGGTGTTAGATTTTTTTGTGACATCACAAAGGGCTGATTACGAGAACCGGGTGTTTCAGGGCACAGTTGAAAAGTGGAGCAAACAGAAGGAGTAAAAATCTGTGATTATGATGTTGATGATGATGATGGTGATGATTGATGATTATCGATGATGATGATGTTGATGATGATGTTGGGTATGGTATTGGATGATGATGGTGGTGATGGTAGTGGATGATGGTGATGGTAGTGGATGATGATGGTGATGGTAGTGGATGATGATGATGATGGTGATGATTGATGATTATCGATGATGATGATGTTGATGATGATGATGGTGATGGTAGTGGATGATGATGATGATGGTAGTGGATGATGATGATGGTGATGATTGATGATTATCGATGATGATGATGGTGGTGATGGTAGTGGATGATGATGGTGGTGGTGATGGCAGTGGATGATGATGATGATGATGATGATGATGATGATGATGATGATGATGATGGTGATGATTGGTGATTATCGATGATGATGATGGTGATGGTAGTGGATGATGATGATGATGATAATGATGATGATGATAATTGATGATGATGTTGATGATGATGGTGGTGATGGTAGTGGATGATGATGATGATGTTGTTTATGCTGATGGTGATGATTGGTGATTATCGATGATGATGATGATGATGATGATGATGATGATGGTGGTGATGGTAGTGGATGAGGATGATGATGATGTTGATGATGAAAACCATTAATGATGAGTGATTGTTTATTGATGAGCGATGAAGATTGATTATTTATCGATTTTGATGATGATGTTGATGAGGATATCATCCAAGTCAACATAGGACCAAGGTCAGATCCGATTAGAGTTCTGGGATTAAAGGATTGTGTGTGTGTGTGTGTGTGTGGGGGGGGGGGCAGTGACATCCATGTCATGTGAGATTTGCAGCCCCCCTGTGGTCACATGTCTGACGGCTTCTCCTGGCAACAGCCCCGGCGGCATAATTATACCCCAGTCGAGTGTGAAAGTCATTTTTTTTTTCTCTCTTTTTTTAACTACAGGAAGTCAATCACGCTTTAACCAAATTGCTTCTTTTTCGAGTCACACAAAGTCATTTTTCCCTACAGCGTCTTATGGAATCAAACAGTTTCTTTTTCTTTTAAGCACCTTTGATTGCAGGGTGACGTGTTGTTTGCGAAGAGTCACATGTTATATGAATGTGAGTCATGACTGCACATGTGAAAACAGGACGTTCAGTGGTGAATCTTGCAGTTTGATGTTGAGTGGAGGATTTTTTTTTTTTCTTCAGAATAACGTCGTCGACACTTGAAAAACAGCCTTATGTTTCCGTCAGTTCGTTTTATTCTTTTATTTCCATTGGAAAAAAAAGGTGCAACGAGATGAAATAAAAAACAGACTGAAGTCGAGTGGTGAAGCACCTCTCCGCTGTTGAGGATAAGTTGCCGTCGCTCGCTTTGAAACGGCTGCTGGAGAGGCAGATGTCGCATCCAAAGCGCCGCGTTAAAACGAAAGAACGCTCAGTGACTCTGAGCGGCCGTCGTTAAATATCACCGTCACATCGCGGCTCCACTTTAATCTCCCGGCGGCGAGCGAAGTCCTGAGAATCGAGCCAAAGGGCAACTGCAGCCTCATATCCGTGTGCCGTTTTAAAGCTCATAATTAGTCCCCATACAATAACGGCGCCGCGCACACGGCCGCGTCCCATTATCCAGCTGGGCAACAGAAGCGGCGGCGGCTAATTAAAGCCTTAATTAGCCGCCGTTTCAACGCCTTTAGAACGTCAGGAGGATTCGCGGCATCGGCGTCCTGACGCATCATAAAACAAGCGCCGGCGCCGTCAGTGTGGGGGAAACCTGCCGCTCGTCTTCCCAGGCAAATGGGAAAAAAAAACAAAAAAAGCAAAAAAGTGCATGTGTGTGCATCATTAATACCCACAGCGTTTCATTAGCATTTTTATTTAGATTCAAGGCGGGAAACTTATGCATTTTAATGGCCTAGTCCTTCTCGCTGTTGAAGAAGTCCACCTTGTCCCACCTCTCCCGGCGTCAGATGGCCGCAATTTTCATTTGAAAGAGAGAAAAAAGAAAAAAGGAAAAAAGAAAGGCATCAAAGGGTGCGTGGTTGTTGTTTTCTCTGACGGGCGTCCTGGAAATGAGAATGAAAGATTTTCAGCTCCTCAAAAACCAGCATTCACCTCCGTTTGTCCGTCCCTCAGGGCCCCCGCGCGGCTCTCAGATGCCTACACGAGTCATTAGCGTGTTTTTTTTTTTTGTCTGTGTTGTGTCTTTTTTCCATGTTGAAAAAGGAGAGAAAAATGTCCGTCTGCCTCGTTCCGACATTGAGGACGAGGCAGATGAAAATTTGCGAGCCGCCTCCTCCTCCGTTTGCACGATAATCTCACACCGGTTGAAGGCGGGAGCCTGTTCAAACACGGCCGCCGCAGCGGGGAGGGCGACCCGAGAGCCGCTCGGCTGGGGGGGTGCAGAGGGGGGGGGCGGAGCTGGAAGATCACGGCAAAGAGGGCTCCTGGTGTTGTTGCGCTTGCGAGTAGAAAGAAAAGGGAAAGAAACAAAAAGCAGGATTTTCCACTCAAACAACCGTGTTTGGCACCGAGCGCTCAGACTTCTGCACAAATCCTGCATTTACATTGCTAATCCGCCTGCGGGGGGCGTGCGTGAGGCTCGCAGCTCGGCCGGTCATGTGATTTCACGTATGTCCGGCGTCGGATCCTCCGGGCTCTGATGTTTGTTTTCTGGTCGCTGGTGTTTGTGTTGAAGGGAAATGTGTCGGTGATCTGCAAATATTAGGCTATCGGCTATCGGCCGAGCTTCGCTTAGCTTAGTTTAGCTTAGCTTGGCAAACAGACGGGGCAAGGTTGCCGAATACGTCTCTGTTGAATTTGCAGAGTAAGCGAGATATTCACTGTGTCCACACAGCCGCTGATTGGCAGCCAACTCTGGCCTTCAGGAGAAACAGCAAAGTGGAATTAACGCCTACAAATGATGCAGAATCTCACTCTATTCGCGCTGAACTTCAAAGTCCATCATTTACTTCTGTGAACCAACCCTCCTCTTCCAGGTCAGTGGGCACACCCCCAGCCAGGGGAACATGTGGAAGGTAGAACTTGTCCTCAGTCCCAGTGGGAGGCAGTAAACAGAGGGCTAACTGTGCTGCTGCTGCTTCTACATGCCTGGAAAGATCTTATTGAGGATGTCTTTTCACCGTGTGGCCAGACTTCCATACGGCGTTCTGTGTCGTACTCTCCCAACTCACTCGCAGCGCAGGGAAAGTGGTCACGATGTCCGGAGGTCTAGATGTCTTTCAAATGAAGGAGGAGGATGTGCTGAAGTTCCTGGCCACAGGAACCCATTTGGGAGGCACCAACTTGGACTTCCAGATGGATCAGTACGTGTCCAAGAGGAAAAGTGATGGTATTTACATCATCAACTTGAAGAAGACATATTTTTTAATCTTTTTTGCGCCCGGCCGCTCTCCCGATGTCTGAGGCTAACAGATAAACTACTTGTGGAGAAATCACTTGATTAAAAAAAATTTTTTGTTGTTGAAGTTTATTATCTGAGGCTGATGATTCAATTTTCCTCGTGAGATTCTAGAATGTGTTGTTTGCCCGAGGTCATTTTTTCATTCCCTTTTTGTTGTTGTTGTTGTTGTTGCTGCTGCTTCTCTTCTGTGGCAGAAGAAACTCTAATTTTGACAGCATTCGAGACAAAGTCTTTTTGATTTTTTTTATCCTTTTTAAGCTGCTCTGCAGGACTCAGTCCATCCAAACTTTTGCAACATTCGTTCTTGTTTTTAGTTTTTTGGAACGTCTGAATGACTGAGAGTCTCCGAGTTGGCAACAGATTAAAAAAAAAAAACCCTTCTTCATCATCAAGCTTTTTTTTCCCCTCAGATCTGTTTTTCACCCTTGTCTGTCCTTCTGTCTTCATCCACATTCCTGTTTTATTTCCTCCCTAACAACTTTAACGTCCAACCCTTTTTTTTTTCCTTTTTTTTTTCTATTTTTCACCTGCAGCAGCTTGTCAGCTGCGTGTGTAGGAGGCGTCCAAAAAAAGTGTGGACAGAGGATTGGCTGTTATTTTCTCAGCCCAAGTCTCTCCGTCCTTCTGGTTGCAAAGGTCCGACTTCAATCCTTCACTCATGGAAGAAGAAGTAAGAAAAAAAAGAAGATAATTCTATAAAAAAAAACAAAACATAAAAAATGCACCTATTTTTCATTTATTCAGCTAATTGGATTGTGAGACGAGAGATAAGTGATCTCTGAACAGCGATGTGATGTTTATTGCATTTTATCATCCTTTTACAGCCACATGAATGAATATTAGATTATTTGTGACTAGCTAATTGTCTTTTTGTTGTTTTTTCTTGTTTTCAATGGATTATGAATCTTTCCCCGTCTTGTGCGAAAACACTCCTCGGGCAAAAGCCAACTCTGTTGGGATTATCTGACGGCAGGAAGCGGGGAAAAGCAATTTTTGAGATATGAGAGATTTTTTTTTTCATCGCGGAGATACGAGGGGCGAGAGTCCGAGGACTGACCTCCCTCAGCGCCTTTCCGATCGCCCCCTGTGATCCTGACGATTAAACTCGCGCCCACGGTGCTGGAAGTGCCCCCGTGAAAATCCTCGATAAAGACTCTCTCCATCGTTCTGCAGAAATGTTCTAATTTCAAAGAGTCAGTTTTAGCCAGAGGGCTGTGAACACAGGGCAAATTTAGAGTGCTGGGCTCTTTCCAATGCGGATGGATGGATTTTCTTGACCATATAGGCTTCTTTTAATCTAATCAGAATATTCATTGACTCATTTGCATGTGTTGCAGCTCTGCATGTGCGTGTTTCTTGATGGCATGACTTGCAAAAAAAGAAAAAAAATGTCTGTGTGTGCAGAATGCAGGCGAGAGAAGTGCAAACGCTCAGCCTGTAAACTTCACGTCTTTGCACTTTTCATGCGGGAGCTTCACTCCTCTGCATACCAAGATATGAGAGATTTTTTTTTGATTTCTTTTCTTTTCTTCTGAGCCGGTTGCTTCTTGTAGTTGAGAGATTTTCCTTTTTAATTAAAAACAATAAACTCCTGTCAAAGGAAAAAAATCTCAGATGCTTGTGGACGATGACAGCTGGCACAACCTCGGGGCAGCTTTAATTAACCTCCACAAAAACAGAGCGAGAAGACAGAATTCTTTTCCCCCCCCGCTGCTTTATCCTTCCTCCTAAACTGACATTTCAGATTTGAGGATCAGATGAAAAAAGGATCTCAGCGCAGCTTAAAATCATAAAGTTCCAAGTCTTTGCTTCCAAATCTGATTCATCCAGCATAAAAAAAGTAAAAAAGTAAAACAATAAAAACAGACTGTACGGCTTAACTGGCCGCGTGTCAAAACATCCTCATCAGTGGGCTGTGATGAGACCTCCAGACTGTGATCTGGTTGTGTCTGCTGTTGATTCTCTAGTGTGTGTGTGACCCAACCATTGAAACTTGCTTGGGTGTTTGTTGGTGCGTTCAGGGGCAATGACTTGAGACGAGATGCTGCTGGAGTTCCTCCTGGCTCTGTGTGTGTGTGTGTGTGTGTGTGTGTGTGTGTGTGTGTGTGTGCAGTGATTACACCACCCTCTCCAACAAGACGGTGCTGGCCACTTTAATTTGAAATCATAAATATTAAACATGAATATTTATGATGTAATAAATATGATAATTAGCGGCAGCGTCGTGTGTGCGCACGCGTGACTTTCCATGAAGCCTTTAAATGCGCATTTTGAAGAACATTCCATTAGAAAATCTTCATAAAAAGGCAATTTAAAGAAAAAACAACTTTCTGTAATTGGCAAAAAAGTTTGTACGCTGGCCCGAGGTGTTTTTGTTTCCTGTCTCTTTGGAATCAGAGATAATTGAGTGCAAAAGAGCTTCCAGGATGAATCGTGATGCAGATGACGTGATAGCAGCGTTCCTGCTGGCCAATATAGGAATAATTAATTGATAGGAATAGATGATGGCGACTTCTTTCCACACTTCGCCTCTGCTACTTCCTGTTGCCCCGCAGCGCCCCCTGTGAGACCACCGGGTTCCGCGCAGCCTCATTTATTGGCTCTAAATCACCTCGTAGGCTCACGTTTTTCTCTCAGAATTTTGCCCGACGCTGATGTTTTCTCTGCCTCTGTCGGTCCCGCCAGTTGCGGGCAAAGTTGAAATTTTGGCAGGTTCCGTCGACTGGCTGCCGACGGTGACAGTGATTGATCTGCAGTGGATAAGTGTGTGTTAGGTGCGTGCGTGTGTGTGAGAGAGGGAGAGAGAGAGAGAGCCAAATCGTTCTGGCTGGCGGCTCCGTCGGTGCGTCACATCTGTGTCTCTCTGTCTGTCTGCGTCACCTGACGCCTGCGATACTTTTCAAGGTCACCCGCCGTCTGCGAAAGTTTCCGCAGCGCCGAGCCCAAGTCCAGAAGTGACGCCGCGTCAGGCGCCATCAAGGTGACTGGAACATGAAATGGGGGGCGTTGTGGCAAATTAGCATAAATCAAACTGCAGTTTCCCCCAATCTGAAGAAGGATGAGGAGGAGGAGGAGGAAGAAGAGAAGTTGGAAGAGGTAAAGGAGGAGGATGAGGAGGGAGAAGGAAGAAGAGGAAGAAGAAGAAGAGGAGGAGGACACTTAAACAAATTGTCTTTTTTTTTTTTTTACCCTTTCTGTCATCTTGAACAAACAGCCTTCACACAGAGCAGCCGCACCGCTGCTATAATCCACTTGGTATTTGCAGAGTCTTCGTCTGTTTAAAATACTCCCACAGCTCGACGGTGACGTGGGGAGACCATTACAGCTGCAGCTCAGCCGCTCCAGTGGCCTCGGCACTCTCGGCTGTTGGAAAGCGGCGGCGGCGGCCGGCTTTGGGCGGAAAAGCGTTTCGCTATTGAGATTTTTGCAGACAAAGTCAGAAAATGTCACAGCAGTAAATCTCCTTTTGTTAAATCAGATTCTGAAGAGGCTTCAACCACCCAGTCCCTGCAACAGGAAGTGGTGCCGGAGTGAGTTTCCTGCAGAGAAACGCAAAATATTCCCTCTCACTTTGCAACAGCTCTTTACTCAACGCTGTGCCGCCGTGGCCAGTGTGTTTGCGTTGCTGCCTTGCGGCTGAAGACGGTCGAGGTCCGTGACACTCGGTGACCCGCCTGCCCCACCCCGACCGGCCCCGGTTCTGCTCCACTGAAGCTTTTTCTTCCTGGTGGCTGAGCAGCTGGGAGCTTCCTGGGCTGTGAATAGAATCGGTGTTAAGTCAGAGACTTTTGACGGGAAATTGATTTTTTTTAAATCTGCAGTCTTGAGCTCCAGCAGCCGTGAAAGGTGGTCATTGGGCATTGGTGGCCATTTACAGTCCCCCTTCGAAATGCTGCTTGCCACCATGCCACTTTTTTTCCCCCTCTTTTTGCCTCCTTTGCCTGAAGTTGAGAAATACTGTAGAAATCTCAAAGCGGTCAATTTTTTTCTCCTGTTTGTTTGTTCGGTTGTTTGTTTCTGGTGCGGCTCCAAGAAGCTTAGTTGGTGGTGTTACACTGGGCTGCCTCCCTAATCCTGCTGCTGCTGCCTCCCACTGGACCTCCAGCCTCTGCAGCCTGAGAGGAGTCACGCTCCTAATTGTGTTGTGTTGTACTTTTTTTTTCCTTTTTTGCTGCGGTTGTCCGACCAGAGAGGCAGTTTGTATTTGTCTTTATTTTTCCCATCTCTCTTTGATCAGGCAGCGTGAGATTATTCGGCCTCAGGAGAAGCAGAATGTTGCTCCGTACAGAACTTGATGTTGCAGCGCCCCCTGTGGGTGCTCCTTCTCTTCCTGCTCCTTGTTTGTTGGCTGGCCAGCCGATCATCTCGTCTATACGTGTGAATCTCCACTTCCCCGCTACCGAGCTTGGCGCTAATGGTAGCGTAGCCTGCTAAAACGCAAGCCTAAATCCTTAATTTCCTGGGATATCAAGAGCGCCATCCTCTGGCTGCAATAGTTCGCACTCACCTCATCTCGTGTTCATGAAACACTGATGGTGCCGTTGCACCTGTTGTGTCCTGATTTTGCTGAGCGGAGCTTCGGTGCTGCTGCGGACCTGCAGGCAGCTGGTTTGTTTTGGTCTCCTGGCACCTCTGCTTTCTCCGCGGATCTTTATGAATGTCTGTATCTTCCTGCAGGGGGTGAAGTTCCATAATGAAGACGACGCCAATGAAGCAAATTAATAGACATTTAATTTGAAAGGCACACAACAACCGAGGGTTCTTTTTTTTAAAGGAAAAAAAAAGAGAGGAAGAAGCCTCTGCGTTTTGATGTAAACAGTGCAGCTTCCTGAAAAGTTAATGACTTTTCTGATTTTTTTCTCTCGCCCCCGGAACAATTCCTGCCTGGCTCTGTGCCGAGCGCCGAACCTTAATGGAGTCGGCAGGGTGTCTTGCTTGTGGACGGAGGGGAACCAGCGGGGCCGAGCCAGGCGAACTTAATTGTTATCTTTCGTCCAGCGAGAGGGTAAACAAAATGTAAAAAACATGAATTACGAAAAAGGAACGCGGCCTTCGCTGGTTGAGTGCCGTGCTGAAACTCGCTCAATAAAAATGCCACTGTGGGCACAGAAAAAAAACATCAGAAAGAAAAGAAACGGGTTTGAGTGACTGACTGTTTGTTATCCAGTTTGCATCGGCGGTGAATTCCTGCGAGTCCCACTTAAGTCTTCAAAAAAGAGAAAGTGAAGGCAGAGCGTCTGCTACCAATTAAGGACAGTGAGTCCCACACGCGCCTAATTAATCTCCCAGCACGCAGCCGGCCGGCCGGCCGACCGACCGCCCTGCTGGACCTAAGTTGTGCCGCCGCCGACTCTCCCACCACAAACACTCCTATCCTCCCGCCGGGGTCGTGGTGGTGGATTGTGGGTTTGTCCCCCAGATTACGTCTTCCTTTCAGGTGCGGTTGATCACCTGTGAGGGTTCTTCTGGTCTGCAGATCCTCCTCTGGCGTCACTCTAACAGCGCTTCTTATTAGCCGCGCGGCGTCGGAGTGGCATGTGAGATTTCCCTGAAGAGGAATCGCTGAGGCTGAAATCCCTCACAGCGCCCCCCCCGACACACACACATCGCTTCGGGAAGCTTTCTAAGTGTCTTTTAAAACTTTTAATGTTCATTCAAGCGCCTTGTCTTCCTTCCTGCTCCTCGATTGTCATCCACTCATTGTCACTTTCACGTCCGGGGAGGTGACAAAGGAAATGGGGTCGTCGCAAAAGTGTGTGTGAAGTCTGTATCAGGGATGGTACAGATGGAAGCCTGGCGCCAATTCCTCTTTATCATATCTGTCATGTTGAAAAGCTCTTTTTTTTTTTATCTTAGTTAAAAGAAAGTTGATAATAGAACGTTCCTCTCTTTTCTGAAAGAGGGACTGTCCTCAAAATACTCAGCTCCATTTCTATTCGTCTGGGTCCGAGGGCAGGAAGTGACGAGCCACACAGGAAGAAACCCGACCGCCGGGCTACCTCTGCCGCTAAAGGGACTAGCATGGCGGCGGCTTCGGCACATCTTTCATGGGACCTGGGTGGTATTCACGCAAAAAGAAGAACAGAAAAATGGCCCCTGAAGCCAACATTGTTTTCACTTCATTACCAGCCGGCTTCAGCAATTATCCACTGTGGCTCATAGCACCGCCTGAAGTGACGCCGAACAATAAAGCCATAACGAGGCAGGCGTTGCTCAGCCATATTTCTTCGCTGCAGCAACAACACTGCACATGCAGCGCAGTGACTCCAATGCTCTTAGTGTTTGCATGACGGCACCTGCCACCGATTATCAGTATGATTATTTCTTGTTTCATTTCTACTTCTGCGTTGCTAGCGGAGAACCCTTGAATCCCCCTGAAGGAGGAGACGTGTGACAATCGAGGTCCTACCAGATCTGTTCAAACGCGCTGCAGACTGGGTGGTGGCGGGGGTGGTGGTGACGGGGGGGGGGTCACGGGGGGCCAGACTCGCCTCCCACCCGCCCGACTGAGGGTTCGTTAATCACACAACTGTCTTTGTTGCCACGATCTGCTGGAGAACGAGCAACACTGTTGCAACGCAGTGCAAGACTGTGGGACATGTGGCCGTCCCCGCCGGCTGCCTGTTATTTTTTGATGACCTCTGCAGTGCTCGGCTTGGTTAACTGGCACCGCTGCCCCCTGCAGGAAGCCGAGGCGGAAGCATTTTCTTAGCGCAAGAAGAAGCCAAAGTCGGCGCAGGGCTAAAGCTTTAATTCATGATTTTATGTATTTTTTTTTGGAGGTTCCTGTAGTTTCGGCTGCACTGTGCACCTGTGAGAGGATAAAAATACTGCAGTCTTTATTTTCTATATTTATTTCCTATCAGTTTGTCCCGGCCGGCAGTCCTCAATCTGCGTCTCTAAGAAACAATTTTTATGCTAATGTGACATATCTTGCTCTTCATTTCCTGTTTTTTTTTGCACCCGCCTCCCACACCAACAAATTACATTTCCCCACCCCCATCTGGAGTTTGATAGGAACGTTTCTTTCATGTGTATAACGAAGGTGAAACTTTCCGCTGAAACCAACGTTGTGTAGCCGCGTTAGCGAGACGTGCGCCCGACGATCTCTGCTTGAGCTCGTGCGCCCGCCGTGTTGAAAGAATCCTCCCCACCGACAGAGTGAATTAACTATACATGTCCACCGTGTGGCGCCCCGCACCGGGGCTGCCTACGCAATAAACTCCCTGAGCCTTTGATTTTCCGCCGGTATTGGCCACGAATTCTCTCCCAGCAGCTCGGCAGAAACCAGGAGGCATCGCGACGCTCGGCAGAGTCTCCTGTTTGTTTGCCGGAATTGATGCTGCGCTGTGATCATTTCGACTTGAAAGCAAAACTTTTTGTCTCCCAAAAGTCCTAAACTGCAAAAAAAAAAAAAAAATTTTTTATTGATTCTGGTTTGAACCGATTAAAAAGTTGGTGTTATATCACAGCAGTCAGATGTTCTTCTGATGCTTTTCGTTTAAATCGGTCCCCGACTCTTTTGTTACTTCACAGTGCAGCTCCGCGCTGATCAATCTGTGGGACGAACTCTTGACTCTGAGTGTCTGTCTCATCTGTTTCTGACCAAGTGGATAAAAAGAAGCCATAAAATAAAAAAAAAATAAAAAAAACTAATCAATTGAAAAGATTCACGGCGCACTTCAGAACTTAGTTCAACTTGGTTTTGTTTCTGATTAAAAGAAACATTTTATTTATTTCTCAAAAATAAAGCAAAACCTTGGTCGAATTTTAAAAACTTGTCATTCAACCACAGAATTCAAATGCACTGAGATTTAAAGGCGGACGACAACAACAACAACAGCCGCGACAAGGCTGATATTTCTGGCAATGTCGATAAAAAGATGCTGTTGTCTCTCTCGTGCTGCTCCAAACCTCTTAGGGACGAGCAAGTCATCAGTCAACAGTAGAAATATCAAAAAAAATAAAACACGCCCTTCAAACCATTTTCCTAAAATTAAGAAAAGACAGAACTGTGATGGGATTCAACCAAACGGCAGCTTTTGACAACAACTTTGACCAAAGAATTATTGACGACGCTTTCTGCACACTTCAATCTTCACAAATACAAGAAGCACTCAACAAAGAGCTTTTGTGCAGGATTGTGTTAGTCGCCTCCGCGTCACCGCGCGGAAAACTGTTGCGTGTGTACGTCGGCGTTTCGGGAAGAAAAAAAAAAAAGGCGCGGTTAGAATGCTCGAAAGTGCTATTAACTTACTTCAGCTTCGATCGCACTACGGACGTGTGTGTGTGTGTGTGTGTGTGTGTGTGTGTGTGTGTGTGTATGCGTGTGTGCGCGCGCTCTCTCGCCCCTGCCAGCGGCGTGATGTGAATGCAAAAAAGGGGTGCGTTTGTCTGCGACGTTAAGGCTTTCTGACAGGTCGTTTAGGGAGAACACGGCGGCAGAGATTGCGCCGAGCCACGAAGCCCCCCTGCCCCTTCTCCCGCAAACCCACCCCACCCCCACCCCTGTTGTTTTTAATCCACGCTCTCGGAATGAGGCTGAAAAGAAGCTCTCCGGAATTTCACTCCGTGGACCCCTGCCGACGAGGTCGCGCACGAGGCAGAATATAGTGTAGCCCATAAGCCCTCCCAGCTGCAGGGGGCAGCACTTTGCTTTTTCCACACACAGAAACATTGTTTATCTTTCATATGTCTCGGCTGCGAAGACGGACTGTGTTTTAGATTTGATCTTCAAGATTTGATCGTTGGATCTCCAAAGCGTTCAGGAGGCTCGCTAAACAGCGGCGCGACGCTTTATTCCCTCCTTGTGCAGTCGGCTAAAAGCTCTGTGAAATATCGTGTGTCAAATTGGTTTTGGAGAGAGCGAGAGAAAAAGAGATCTTGATTGTGTGGATAAAGAAACAGTGAGCAGGAACCCATCTCAGTCGTGTTGGCTGTGTGAGCGAACGCAAACGACAAAAACGGGGAGAAAAGCAGTATAACAAGTCAGCGTGACAGCAGCATCTCCAGGCCTCTAGGGGGAGCTGTGGGCTTAAACCCAGAACAGATGAGAGAACCACCACCGGAACTTTCTGCTTCTCACATTCTTCTTGTCTCACGGGTGGGAGCACAGCACTCCCCCTGGAGTCCGGACGGATCGCTGCGTTGACTTGATATGCATTTTCCTTTTGCGTTTTCTTGTTGTTTGAGCACATGCCGCACGTTTCCATTTTCAAAGTGCGTGTCTGAAGTTTCTCCGGGCCTCAAGGGGGAGCAGTGAGCTTCCATCACACATATGGAGCAGGCGAGGGACCAGCCAGTACCTCATACTTCTGATGCGCGTTTCTCTCGGGTAGGAGACACTCCCCCTAGAGGCTTGGAGGACCTTCCATTCTGCTGACTAGATAAGGACTTTACATTGCAAATGTTCCTCTATATGCAGAAAGTGTTTTTTTTTATGTTTTTCTTTTTAATCAGATTTGCTTATTTAAAATGATGCACAAAAAAAAAGTGAGGCTTTCTGAAGTTCATCCAGGCCTGTAGGGTGAGTGCTAAGCTTGCAACACACATATGGAGCAAGCTAAGGAACTTCTATTGCTTCTCATGTGGGAGGTCGACGCTCTCCCCAGAAGACTGGAGGACCGTGTTGACATGATTTTCCGATTTGTTTTCATATCTACAAAGAATTTTAGTATTTAAAGTGACTTTCTGGGGGAGTGCAGGCAGAGCTTGACACTATCTTGTTTCTTGTGGGCGAAGCCTGGCATGCTCCCTAGGGCCCTGGACAAAAAAAATAAAATAAAAAAATCCCACTAAGTCTACAATCAAAAGCTCTGATTTATTCACCATTTTTGCAGTAAAAAAAAAAAAAAAAAAGCAAGCGTGCCCTTTATTCCAAAGCCTGGCGAAACAGAATTAGTTGACCCCGGCTCACGCACTCATTATCACCTTTTGTACCCGACTCTCAACCCTCCAGAGAGCGTCGTCACAGAAAAGGTCAGCCCCGTGCTGCTCTGCCGCAGAGGAGACATTGCCAGCAAAAGGAACTCAAGGACAACAAAAACCCACAGTCTCAGTTTTGATTTCTGCTCCCCGTTTCATCCTCGTTGGCTGCAAACACTTCCCGATCCGGTCGTTGAGGTTCAAATTAGCATTTTGGGCAGAAGTTATCGAGCTCGGATCAGGGCACATTGGCACGTTAGGTACATTTAAAATTAGCCGTGTTCCGAGGGATCGTTGTGATACGATTTTTCCTCTTTAGTGAAAGTGGGTAAGGCGTTGATGAAACTGGGGGAAGGTGCGGCGTATCGCGCACGGCTCGCAATCAAGTGTGCCGCGGGAGGTTCTAATCAGAGGGGAAATTGGGGAGTAAAACGGGACGAGATGAAAATGGAGCCGGCACCGCCACTGTTAAAGTCTTTTGGGGAAGTTTTAATGAAACCCTGAAACACCTATTAAAAAAAAAACAAAAAAACTTAAGTGCGTTGAAAAAAAAAAGTGAGTTAGCGCTGAGGCCACTGCTGCTGTTGTTTCGGAGGCTGATCTGTATGTGCTGAGTGTTTTGGCGCCACAAACCCACCCACCCACTCACCCACTCTCCACTTTAGGGCTGCACCTCATTCACAGTCAGTTCACTTCAGCTCCACCGCGGTTGCTTTTCCATCAAGCATCGGCCGCCGTCACTTCATTTGTTTATGTGTCAGATCATCCGTCACTCTTATTGACTCCTGCACTTTTGATTTTAATGAAAATCCCCGGGGGGGAGGGGTAATGCGGGGGGGGGGAATGTAAGACGCCGCCTCGAGCGCCGGCCAATCACAGTGTGGGAGAAATGCATAGTGCGTGTGTGTGTGTGTGTGTGCGTGTGTGTGTGTGTGTGTGTGCGTGCGTGCATGCTAGCAGGTTAAAAGTTGATGTTTTCTGGAAGTTTTTGCAGGTTTTGACTGGACGCCGCACTGCAAAGGTGTCCAGTAGAGCTACGCTTACCGCAAAAATGTACCGTATAGATGAATATGGTATAAATGTACGCGCAGTATGGTAAGCAGATGTCTTGGCATATGGCGAGACTACATGATACTAAACACATTGGCAATCCTCACGTTCATTTACTTCAGTAGAATACAAACTAATTTTAAACGGCCTTTAATGTACCAAACTGCTTCTTCTTCTTCTTCTTCTTGTCTGTAGTAGTAGTAGTCGTTGTTCTGTTAATTTTGTGTGTGGTGGACTCTATGTACATGGTTTGACAGTTAACTTTCTGATGACACATGTAGTCATGTCGAATGTTCCACAGCATTAACGCCTGATTTAAATGTATCACAATAGCAGGGAGCACATAAGCTAGCTGAATGCTAATGTAGGCAGCCGGTGTGAAAGTTTCCTTCAAACCAGCTAGCACGTAGACGTTTGCTAGCATGCTGTTGTTTTTCTGAATGTTTAAATGTTTGTGACGTACGTTCTGCTCCGTCATCAGCAAGTTGTTTCGCTGAGGACGTGCGACAGGACTCGGGAACAGTTTTATATTCTCCAACAGTCATGAACTACTACATTGGCAATTTTGGAATTAATCATGGTGCCATGAGGGATGGCAATGTGATTTTGTTAACACCTCCATAACCCTGAAATGAAACAAGACGCCAGCGCTGCCATGGTGGTGTAACTTGGAAATTAAAGTCTGCAGACTCAGGCTTTGAGGTCAGGCCGACTTGGCAGGCGGTTAACTATCAATCATGGCCCCTTTTTTAATTGCGTGAAATCCCAATTTAAAATGCAATTTATCAGAGACATTAACACTTGAACTCTGCCGGTTAGTGATCTGACAAAAAAAAAAAAAAAAAAAAATCATAAAAAATTGAAATGATCATCAATTTTTTTGGCTGGTCAAAAGTTCACACATCTTCAATACGAACGGGGAAGCGCTCAGCCTGGAGGCGTTGACCAGCGGCAGCAGAATGGCAACACTGGCCCGACGCCAGACTTGAAAATGGTCATTGTGTGTATAATTGCCCGACTCGGTGAAATACGCCAAAGCTCTTCTCAAGCCCCGCCTCCACTTCCCCCCAACAGACAAAATCTGGAATTGCCCTGCTGTACAATGAGGAGACCAACAATACCTACGACGTCTGCCTGAAATTGACCAGAGACGCTTTGACCATACAGAAGCTGGATGTGGTTTGCACAAGCGGCGCCGAAACCCAAGTAAATGTAAGTGCGCCAGAGGGCTCCAAGACGCTCATCGAAATTCACGGCCCGTAACTCTCACAATACCGTCTCAATGTCCAATGTCCAATATCTTTTTGCCACTAAGAAACTCCCGTCTTCTAAAGCACAGGACTGTTACACTGCGAAGACAGGCGAACGGCGGCCTGGGCTTGAGCATCCTGGGCATGAGCATATATATATAATATATATATATATATATAAATATTTATATATATATATATATATATATATATATATATATATATATATATATATACATAAATATAGATTTCTGATGTCGGGGAGGAACAAAGTGAGGATGCGAAAGGTTTTGATTTTTTTTTTTTCCTGGGAGGAACGTCAAAGCGCTTATTTTCCCTCTTTTCTGCCTTTCAGGGAGGTGCAGAGCACAACGTTCCCGTGGTTATTTCCAAGATATTCAAGGACCAAGTGGGTAAGAGAGTTTTTGAAAATGCCACTTTTTATTTGCATTTTGGACGGCGAGTGAAGCGTTCAAATGAAGAGCCGGAGCTGTTTAGCCTAGCTTAGCATGTGTGCTCAGCTTGCCCTCTGCTCCCGCTTTATTTTTAGAGACCGAGAAACTGAAAAATATAAAAAAAAATCTTGTTTAAGGAAATACATTTTTCATATTTGTGACACTGGGCAAGGACTTGAATCTAATGCTGACACGAGTTGAATGGCCCTACTAAGCTAGGCTGAAATTGCCTTGATTCCGAATTCTGTTTGGTTGGAAGAGTGAAAATTCCTTCTGGCATTTTGTCAAAATTTTTATGCAAAATCTTAAATTCCAAAGCATTCTTGAGCGTGTTGACAGTCGGCAGAGCGATGGAGGAGATTTATCCTCGGTGCCCTGTTGCCTACATCTGAGCTTCCCGTTCCTCTGTTTAAAGACTTTTTTTCGGGCAATTTACATAAAATTATATCTCCACTTCTCGGGGATCCTATTTTTCCTCCTTTCCGATTTTTTCCCATCCTCCACTCCCCACGGAGATCGGCAAATCTTTGTACAACTGAAGTTTTATTGTTTCCTCTGGCGCCACGAGCGGTGCAAATGAGTTTATATCCTCATTAGCTTTGAATTTCATGCTTCTTGTGTTCTGTCCTCTGAGCCCGTAGGATGTTGCCAGAGATTAGCCGGACCTCGACGCAGACTGCTCCCCCGCACTCCGCCCCCTCCTCCCTGCCATATATCATAGCGCATGAAATGAGCAATTATATTTTTTTTAATGTTTTCATTAACCTCTGACACTTGACGACTGACCCTCTTTGCAGCCGATCAGACGGGGAAGCTGTTCGTCGGGGACGCCGTGCTGCAGGTTGGTGACTTATTTGCTCTGAGGGCGGGTGAGTGAAGGGCAGGAGGTGGGGGAGTCGAGGGAGGCGACGTGCTGTCGGCCCCTCCTACGCTATTGAGAGAGCGTAATTACACTCCAAGGAGGGAGCAGTTCGTCGCGAATCGTCCACGTGATCGAAATCAAATGAGTCTCTTTGACGCACAGCAGATACGTGATATATCGGTCAGACATAATTGTTCCGAATCGCGGTGCGTCTTTTAAATCTAATGAAGCAGCGGACTGAGCAAAAAGGTCACGCTGCAACTCAAAACTTTGTGTTGATGACAAACGTCGTCAAACAGAAATGAAACAAAATGCAGAAATTCATTTAATCCCCTCGGGGCTTAAAAGTTAGTTTGAAGACGTTTTCTGTTTACCCGGACAAAATCAAGTCGATCCGTCGGACTGCACAGCCAATATTAACATTCACATCCAGAGTCCAGATGGGCGATATTAGCAATTGAAGTCCTCTCACCTTCAGCTTTGGGTCACTGCAGTTTTGCTCTCATTTGCGAGCGTTCGTTTCAACAGTAGCACTGCTGAATTTTTACACCTATTAAACACAGTTCTTCTGTTGTGGTTCTCCATTTTTATTTGACTTACTAATCTGAAAGCCAGAGTTGGACTTTCAGACATTCCAGCTGTATCTTCAAGTTGCAGTGCAGTGCACCAGCACTGACAAGTGTTGTCCCCGATTTAGCTGCCATTCTTCTTCTTCTTCTTCTTCTTCTTCTTCTTCTTCTTCTTCTTCTTCTTCTTCTTCTTTCTTCTTCTTCGTCTTCTTCTTCGTCTTCTTCGTCTTCTTCTTCTTCTTCTTCTTCAGTTGTAGAATTGAAAATACACACAAACAGAGTTAATACTTCAATTTAAAAACGAGTGATAGCATGCTAGCTAGCTAGTTAACTAGTGAATAATAGAGTTAGCTAGCGTACAAATGAGTGTTTGAGCTTCAAGGCATTTGAACTGCGACAGGTCGGCGAGATGAATGTCAGTGAAAACCGGCTAAAAGTTAGCTTGTATGCTAACGCAGTTAAACCGTCTCTGCTGGACTTTTTTTTTGCGTTTTGAAGGCTGTCAATAGCACGCTATATTTTTGTGTACTTGTGTACTGTACCCACTGAATCTTAAGTACTTGGTGCAAAAATATGCAATTGACAACACATTTCACATCTTTATTTTTTTATTTTTTGCTCTTTCCTTTTGTTGTTGTCTCTTGGTGCAATGCTGTGATTGCTCCTTTGTGGTTGTTAATTCTAATTTTCTGCACGGTCACTTGCTTCTGTTATTGTGTTCTCGCATCATATCGTTTTTCTGTCTTTTTTTATTTTTTTTTATTACTTTTTCTTTTATTTACGCTGAATGAGCAGGAAGCGGCGAAATCAGGCTTCTCTCTCTCTCTCTCTCTCTCTCTCACTCACTCACTCACTCACTCTCACTCACTCACTTTCTCTCCCACCGTTTTTGAATCTGGCCTTTCTTGTTTTCTCACCCGCTCATCATCCAGGTCAATGGCATCAACGTGGAGCCCTGCACTCATGAGGAAGTGGTGAGTACGAAATGCAAGTAATTTCCTCCTTTAAAAAAAGAAAACTCCACCAAGCCGCTTCATCCTCCTTATCCTTGTCCGTTTGTCACGCCAGACTCCTGCACAGCCGCCTACACACCTTCCTCCCCGGCATCCTCTCATTTACGCCGTGCACCTCCGAAACAGCTGTTCACTGTATTCACCTCCTGCGCCTCGAAGCACATAATGAGCGCTTTCTCTTGAGGAAGGAGAGCAAAAAGCAAAAAAGGGAGTTTTTTTTTTTTTTTTCCCTGGCAGGTTGTCACTTCGGCAGATGCTCAGGCAAAAGACGCGCGAGCCAGGGAAGGAGCTGCCGGCAGATGTTTCTTTTAATGGAGGCTAGGTGCAACGCTGCGCCATCAACATGATAATCAGGCATCTCATTTCCTCCAGCATTTTTTTTTCCATGTTGTGCAAAACTCACCGGTGTTTTCTAGTTGTAAAACGGGTCTCTGTGCTGCCAGCGTCTTTGCTGCTTTTTGCTGCGCTTTTCTCAAAGTTGTGAATATAATGTGCCCCACGTGATGTCACAAGGGGAGCGGATTCCTCAGTGACAACCTGTGATAGGCTTGTGAGCCACACCCTCAGCTCCGCCCCCTGAGACCAACTCTTCCTGACGAGTGGCAGGACCAACAAAGCATCGTTTTTAGCGGTAGGCTGCAAACAGAGGGCTAAATACCGCTGTTTTCCAGGTGATCCTGAGTAGGTCTTTGGGATAATTGAACCTACGAGGCTGCTTCACGACAGGTTAACAGTTTGCCTGGCAAGTGAAGGGTTTCTTCCTTTCGTGCCCAGTATTGACTTTATTTGGGCATAAACAGATTTTTTTAGATGGAGGCTGTCGGCAGAGGGCTAACTACGCTGCTCACCTGGGGATTTGCTGGATGAGTATTCGGAGCCGGGGCCTTGTTTTATCCTGCCATCGGAGCTTCACACCCACGTGAAAACCGGCGACCCGACAACGTTTGAGGACGTCTTTTTATATCAGTCAGGCATCACGTAATGAGACGGTTGGAGGGTAATTAGTTTGTCAGCTGTCAGTCCGCCGCCGTCCACCGCCGGAGAAACGTCTGCCCTCCAGTTCGGCTCGGGCTCAGGCTTTAACTCAATGCTTGCATATTCACAACGTCTCCTCCTCCTCCTCCTCCTCCTCCTCCTCGTCTTTCTTCTTCTCCTCTTTATGCTGCGTTTTCTTTTACCCCGTCTGTGTCTGTACGTCCTGACATGAATGCGGCTCATTACATTATGGAGATGAGGGTTTTATCTCACCGCATCTCTCGCTATCTATCTCCCATCATCCCCACCCCCCACCCCCCTCACCCCTCCCCTGCCCTCCCCCCGTCTCAGGTTCACCTCTTGCGCACTGCAGGAGATGAGGTCACCATCACCGTTCGCTACCTACGAGAGGTTCCATCATTCCTCAAACTGCCGCTGGGTAAGAATCGCTCAGTTCGCCCGCATGCAAACAACTCACAGGCTGCCAATAAAAAGGGGAGTAAACCAAACCAGGGAGGAGACGTCTCAGAATGTTTTTTTTTTGTTTTTTTTTGGAATTGAAATGTGAACGAGGCTCAGTAGGTGAGGATTCATTTCAGAGTGTAATGGCAGAGTCGTCTTGCTCACCCAGCACCCGGAGCTGCAGTTCTCCGCCACTGTAGTTATCTTAGAGAGGTAAAGTTGTTTGTGTTGAGCAGGTTAAATTTCTTTTTTTGTAAAAATGTGACGACGGGGGAGCAACAAGTCGAGAACTCCTTCCTGTTTTGTTTTGTTTTCCGCAGACAACAGCAAAAGTGTTCAGAGTGGAAAATGTTGGCAGTTGAGCAGCTACCCGACAAGTGTAGAAGCAGCTTCGGGAAAAAGAAAAAGCAGCGATTTTCAGACTCGTAGCAGTTTTATTACTGCAACCCACCACCGGGGGGGCAGTAGAGCAGAATTGTGTTGGTAATTGCAATCCATTAATAATGTTGTAAGATTAGGACTAATGTAATGTACATTCTGAGATGGCAGCTTGACCCATTTCTCCTTTTATTTCTACCTATGTCTACTACTGCAACCCACCACTAGGGGGAGCCAAAGGATACGAATAATAACAATTCTTAATTAACAACGTAAAATCATGAATACAGGAAAACGAAATACCAGAAAATATATTTTTAAACTCTAGTTTGTTCCATTACTTTTACTTCACCATCAGGGGGCAGTAGAGGCAGTAGACGCTGTCACGATGTCAAGATAATTATCCGTCGCTCACAAACTCGCCAGTGCGACTATGTCGCTGTTTCTGCCAGTGTCTGTTTGGTAGTTTTCTCCAACTAAGCACTTTTCTCTCTTCCTCCTCTTGCTCCTCCTCCTCCTCCTCCTTGCCTCAGGTTCCCCCGGCCCGCCCTCCGACCACAGCCGAGTGTCCTCGCCACTCTTTGACAGCGGCTTGCATTTAAATGGAAACGGCAACAGCACAGTAAGGAACGTCGTGCCGCTGCCGCTGCCGTTGGTGAGATGTGTGATGTTGTGGGGGTGGGAGGCAAAAAAACATAACAAAACATATCCCGAAGGCTGAAGGAGTTTCAGCACAGAAACATCCATCCAGCCGGATCTGAGCGCCGCCGCCGCGCTTTGTTCTGCTCTCGCTAGTACTCGCCGGTGACTTCAGTGCACATTTGCCCGGCAGGAAGGCAAACACGGCTGCTGCGCCTCCGTGTCTCATGCTGCCGTGACCTCGTCTCGTGCCACCCGTGGCCAGCGGCCTCTCGAGCGGGGTCGGGGGGGGTGACTGGGATGTGTGTGAATGTGACTGGGACCAGTGTGAATGTGACTGGGACCAGTGGAAATGTGACTGGGACCGGCGTGAATGTGACTGGGACCGGCGGGAATGTGACTGGGACCAGCGGGAATGTGACTGGGACCGTCGGGAATGTGACTGGGACCGGCGGGAATGTGACTGGGACCAGCGGGAATGTGACTGGGACCAGCGTGAATGTGACTGGGACCAGTGTGAATGTGACTGGGACCGTCGGGAATGTGACTGGGACCGGCGGGAATGTGACTGGGACCAGTGGAAATGTGACTGGGACCGGTGTGAATGTGACTGGGACCAGTGTGAATGTGACTGGGACCAGTGGGAATGTGACTGGGACCAGTGTGAATGTGACTGGGACCAGTGGGAATGTGACTGGGACCAGTGGGATGTTGCAGCAGGTTTGAAGAAGCAGATTGGAACATCCGTCTTGCCGTCAAACTTCAGTCTGAAGAGTTTTTATAAAGAAACCACTGACTACACTTTTACACACACACTCACAAACACACACCAGTGTTGTGTCACTGGAGCCTTTCTGCATCACTTCACTCAGTATAAAAGCAGCAGCTGCCGTTCCGTACTGTCCGGCAGCTTTGCAGACGTTTAGAAATTTTCAGCTCCTTCAGCAGAGCGAAGCCTCTCTCTCTCTCTCTCTCTCTCTCTCTCTCTCTCTCTCTCTCTCTCTCTCTCTCTCTCTCTCTCTCTCTCTCTCTCTCTCTCTCTCTCTCTCTGTCTCTCTCTCTCTGACTCCCTGTGCTGAACCGAGCCTCATTCAAATCCACTTTGACTTTGACATGGTAATAAAATGTGAGTCATCCACAGCGTCCTCCACTCCTGTTTTTTTTTAAAATTAATTTATTAGTTTTATTTTAAAATGTCAGTGTTCAGAGGGGCCCAACCAGTGTGTTCTCCACCAGAAGCCCTGACCTCCACCAAGTGTGTCGGGCGAGTCTCACAATGATTGTGTCACACGACAGAACCGCCCCAACAGATCTAAACGCACGTTATTGTTCTCAGCCAGAAGAGAAGAAGAACTGAGCTGGGCCCCTACGTTATTTCTTCTTCTCATTATAAATGTTTTTTGATGTTGATGTTCTTTCATCATCCTCCAAAAGCCCCTCAGTCATTGTGCAAGACGGCCAACGTTGAGGCTCTTTTGCTGACTAAATCTTGACCTTCGTTGGTCTTCTGCTCGTGTCCGCAGCGGCGGCAGGATCAATGTGTGGCCAAGAAAAAAAAAAAAAAATTCACATCAAAATAATTCAGTTTGCCCCGAGTCGTCTCGCCTCAGGTCCCTTGAGCCAGCGGGATCTGCGAGTTCTGATGGCCGAGATTACAGGATGATGGCGGTGGAGGAGCAGGTCGGACCTGCTGGCAGAATCTAAAGAAACACGCGGCAGAGTTTGGCTGCCGTCCAAATTCAGAGTCGCTTCAGCCTTCTGGAAAAACAAAACAAACGGATGGATATTTCTTTTTCTCTCACTCCCGTCCTTCTTTGCTTCAGGTGTTATGTATTTTGTCCCCGCCTCCTCCTGGCCTGTGCAGCCCATTTGCTGTTGTGGCCTGAGAAGAACTGCATTTGAAGAAGGTTATCTATAATTAAAGATAAGTTGTGAGGGCTGCAACTCCTGCTCATTTTTATTTTTGGATTAATTATTAATCGGAGGAGGGGGGACGGCACTGAGGCGAGTGGTTTAGCCTTTTTCTTTATAAACAATCTGGAGTCTTTTCATTTAACTCCTCAGCAGGAGACTTATTGAAAAAAAAAAAAGAGTACTTTTTTTTTTTTTTCATTTGCTGCCCTGCAGGTGCATGTTGGGTGTCCGAGGACCCAAGCAAACCTTGGAAGAAAAACCCAACAAATAGATTCATAATGTTCATTTTGTCTTCGTTTTTTTATAGGTTTCGTTGTTTCTTTTTTCAAGACAAGGGTTTTTTTCCCCCACGGTCTTACTTACCTTCTTGATATGTCAGATTTGACAGGTTGACAGGTTGGTCGCGCCTCCATAACATCAGCTGACAAGACGCGTCACACATGTCATCTTGTGACACTTCTGAGGAGGGCGGAAGTTCCGCCGAAACATGTCACGAAGGTAAGACCATGGGAAAAACCCAAAAAGAAATTTTCGTCATCCCGGACATAGAAAAGATGAAGCAACAACAAAATGCAAAACAAAGCTGAAATATTTTTTCACTCTTGTGAAATAAGTCCTATTTATATATTTATTATTATTTTAGAAGTAATTGCTGGTAGTGTTTTTGTTTTGAAGAGCCGCAGTAGATCAAAACAGGCACTTTAATGGTCAGAATATAATTGATAGAGGCCTCCAGATGGAGATTTGCACCAAAGTAGGCCACTCCATAACTTAAGTCTAACCAAGACACACACACACACACACACGCATAAGAAAGAAAATTGCGCGGTGCCGAGACACTCTGTGCCATGTGGAATATTGTGTAGTGGAGAGCGTCATTAAGCCCCGAGGAGCTCAAACCGACTGCTGCTCCTCAACTCCTCTCATTTGTGAGCCGCGCCGAGAAAAACAGGCCCTTTGTTATTATAAAATCTTAGGAAAATTCATTTAATCGGCAATTAAATCTGCTATATTTTTGGATTTTTCTTTGATTGTTTTGATTTTTCGCCTCAAAAATTTCAGTCTGGTTTTTATCTTTTTCTTTTTTTTTTAGATAATTTTCCTCGCAGCGGTCTGATGTGCATTTTTAACGATCCATGAGTGAGTGCAATCTAAAGGTCCTAGACCAATGTTTCTATTTCTCATCACAGCCTCACACCATTAAATAATTAACCCTTGAACTCCCGACCAAAAAACCCTCTGTTTCCAGCCTCCTCCAAGAAATAAAATAAATAAATAAATAAAGGATGGACTTTTCACCTTCGTGGGGGCTTCACTGACCCAGTCAATCCTTTTTCACAATATAGGACCTTTTAAAGCCATATTTTTTTTTTTTGTTAGCGCAGTGGACACACCAAAGGCAGTGTCATGAATGTTTGACGGCCGCCTGTGATGAAAGGGGCTCGTCTGTGGCCTGCAAGACGTCGTTTTGATGATTAAAAAGGACCGTGGGGATAAAACAGCCGTGCGTCCGCGGACTCCTCTGCTACGTAGATAAAAAGGCGCCACCGGTCGGGAAAACATTTCGCCGCCAAAAAAAAAGACTTGGGTTGCGATGAAAGGAGGCGGGGATGAAAAAAACAAAACAAGAAGAAGAGCAAACAGTGAGCCGGAGCGGCGAGGAGGCCGGAGACATGCCTGATCATAAAGACCGTTTTGCCTCATTTGCAATTTTCACCGACGAACCACGTTTGCTTTTTCACACACCTGCCACATGAAAACACCTCATCGCCTGATGGGGGTCATGGGATCTTGGACCAACCGTCCCACGGCGCCGGCAGCGGCTGCACGTTCTGGCCCGAGTGCTCACGAGAGCCATAGCTGGACAGCGAGTTGTCGAGGCGTCGATGGAAAAACAAAATTCACAGAGGAGAAAGGAAAGGATTAAGGCGGACGAGGCAAGATAGATTTTTTTTTATTATTTGATATATATTTTTTTGAAAAACTCACACTGGCAAGAAAAGCACAGCTGGAAGCGTTAAAGGTTATTACGGTGGGAGAGACATCAAGGTCCTGGAGAGGCCCGCTGCCTTCCTGGAAGACCCCCACCTTCAGCTCCCTTCCCAGGCCTGGCGCCCGACCGGCTCTTGGCTCTTGGAGGCTTCTGGTCCAGCCCAAACCCGAGAGCGGGGGGAGTGGCCGGAGGGCAGGTTGGCTGGTGGTGGTGATGGGGGGGCATCGTCGGGGTCGGCAGGCGGGACAAGATGCAAAAAAAAAAAAAAAGGACGAGTGAGTCAGAAATCCCCTCCTCTGAAAACATATTTCTGTTTTATTCCAGAGTCTCTTTCTGACCTACTGATGTCTTTGAATTTTTTTTTTTTTTTTTTTTTTATTTCTGGCCCGTTCGTCTCCCTTGGTGATGGACGATGCAACGTGAGGCCGGTTTGATGAAGCGCCTTATTAAATTAAAGATCAGAAGGTCAGCTGCGCCTCTGATGGCGATATTAAAGGAGCAGTGCCAAATCATTCCGCTCTTTACAACATAAAACCAAAGACGATGTGGTTTTGAATATGCTAAGATGTTTTAATTAAAGTTTCAGGAGTGATGCTTCGCATCTTTTGTGATAATCTTTTTCTATTCAACCGTAGACGAATCTTTAGACACAGCGACGGTTTTCTTCCTAAACCTGTTACTTTTCATCAACGCTCACAAAAGGAAGCAGTGCTGCAGGAGGACGAGGAAGCAATTTCTCCACCGACAGCAGTGCCAATAAAGCCGAATGTGATGAAACCTCAAGAGGAACAGGGTGGCCAGATGAAGCGAGCTTCACTGTTTTTTTCAGTTTGTTTTTTTTGTTTTTTTTGGTCTTCCAGACAAGACAAAAAAAAAAAAAAAAGTGAGGAGGAGGGTTCAAATTGCTCTGTAAGCCTGCCGGACACGAACTATAGCCGGATTTAACGCCATCAAATCTAGAGACAAAGTGCTGGAACGAAGGTGGGAAGTCTCAATTAGGGAGCAGCTTTATTTTTTTGGATTTGCCAAAAAAGAGAAAAGCTGTGCTCTAGTCACATGCAGCAGAAATGTATAAATGAATAGAAATACATTTATACATACATAATGTATGTGTGTGTGTATATATATACATGTATATATATATTTTTAATTAATTGCATTAATGTCCTGAGTTAACTGGCGATTAATCGCAAAGTAAGTGCACATTTTTTACCCTGCTCTATATGTAACTTAACAAAGTATTTATTGTGTTTCTTATACTCTAGGAAAAATTGGAGGCCAATAATAATTCTTTTGTGGAAATATTCTATTTTTATTTTCATTGGAATGTTCCAAAACAACCACATACTTAAACTGTCCAGATACTCTCCAAAAAACAAAAACAAACCCTCAAACCTTGAGGATTTTTAAAAAAGCCAATGCTCCTAACCATTAAGCTTCACAAATAAAACAATTTTTTTTACTTGCGTGCGAGATTGGCCATTTCACTGTGTGTCCCTTGGCGTGCGGGCGCGTACACACACACAAGAGGCACACAAGTGACGCACACAAGCATGTTTGTACGTTTGTTTGTTTCATCTCTCTCGCACTCAGATACTAGATACGGACTAGCCCGGACGCCGAAACGACCGCTGTACGGCGTGAGCTGCGCTGCTTTGAGTCTGGCGTGAACGGCACCGTCGGTTAACAAGGGCGCCAAAAGAAAGCGGGCTCTGTTCCGCACCTATTCGAGGCGGTTCCGTGGCCGGGTTCCGGCCTAACACACGCACGACACGGACAAGTAGAGGGAGCTGTCTGAACAGGAGGGCAGCGGCTCGTGCGCAATATTCGGAGGCGCGGCGCTTCCGCTTCCGGTGTGAACCATATATATATATATATATATATATATATATATATATATATATATATATATATATATATATACACACATATATATAGTTCAGTCTTGTATATATGCAGTTCAGTCTTGGATGGATCACGTCACCTCCCAAGCAGCCAAAAGCTGATTCGGTGCGGACCTCTGTGGCTGAAGCTGCTGTTCTTGTCACTGGAATTCACTCTGACGGTTTCCTCTACCACGCCCGCCCCCCGCCGCGCTCCGCTCTGGAGTTCGCCGAAAACAATTTTGTCCCCGGATGACAGAAAGGGAGCAAAGGGATGATTATTCAGCGGTAATTACCAAACACGTCTGGTTGTTCGGCGCTGATGTGTGACTCACTTTGCCAAAAGTCGGCAGGTTCTCGCTGCGGCCGCCTTCCACAGCTAATCTGATAGTCTGGACACATTTTTTTTTAAGCTATTTGGAGGATCGGCGTGTTGTTTGGCTCCTTTTTTTTTTTCCTCCGCTGAATGCAGTCGTGCCGGCAGCCTGTGAGTGTAATTACTCCAGAGGCTGCGTCACATTGTCGCCATTGTTTGGGGGAGTTTGGGGGATTCCGGCGCCGGCAGGTAATCTGTCGTTGCAGCTGAGTGATCGACTGTTTGATGTCGCCGGAGCTTCTCTGACTTCACCCCCCCCAAGCTTGTAACTCATTAGATAACAATGTGCAGCGCATCCGCTCTCCGTCAGGTGTGGCTGTGATTTGCATTTGAATGTGGCTTTTGACGCATTGTGCTCAGGGGAAAGGAGCCAGCAAATGGCTTTTTTTCTTTTCCTTTTTTTTAGTGATGCGCTCTCGACATCTCTGAAGTCTGACTTCCTGTTTTTTTTTTTAACCCCCCTCAACTCGAGGACACGCTTAAAGCCTTATTAAGGTTAAAGTCCCGAGGGACGCAGCAGCTGATTTTGCTCCGACAAAAGTAAGTTTCAGTGTTTTGGTGAAAACGGTGTTCCGCAGGGAGCATCACTGGGACCATCTGTGCTTCCTTTAGCTCGCTTGAAAGCTGAAAAAAAATATTTCCTGTGCTAGTCAGACAACTTTGTCCCAACAACACAAAGCAGTTTGTCAACGTCTTTGAACCTGATTCCTGCTCCCTCTACTGGCCGTGAAAAGGCTCGACACACCAGAGTGTTTTGCCCTAGTCAGGAACTCAGGCTGCAGGCTGCCTCCCGATCCCCCCACACACAAACCTAGACACACACACACACACACACACACACACACACACACACACACACACCTTTTTCCTCCAAAAAACCCATTAAAAAGAGCTGGTGCAGACATCAGTTGCACCTGCGAGTGTGCGCCCTGATAAAGCGGCTGACACGGGCTCGCAGCAGTCGAGCGCTCGCACTTGAGATTTTATCAGAACGGCTTTCATTCTGTTATTAATGAACATGAGGAGGCATTTTTTCCCCTCCTTGTGTCCATTTTCAGCGGAGGATTGTGTGAAGCGGAGAAACATGGTCAGCTTTTTCTTCTTTTTTAGCCACTGCTGTTTTTTTCTTTTTATTCTGCCGAGCTTAAAATAAATTTGCAGCTCTTTAAAACGGAAAGTAAAATGATTAATGCTTCACAAAAAATACATAGATCAGATTTAGATGCTTTCATTTGTGCCGCTCATAGCGAGACTGATGACAGTTTTGTGATTTCGTTCACAACAAAGAGAACTATTTTTACGTCATTGCTCTTAGTTTGAAGCTGAAAGGACTAAAAATACATTCACCAAACTCCAAGATGTCTCGGCTAATTCAGAGATGATGAACTTGCAGCACTCTCTCGCTGTTCACGGTCCCATTAGCCCTGTGTTTGCAGCTTCCTGCCAAAATGCAACCGTCCGCACCTTCAGAAGGAGACGAAAACAAGGCGGCCTCACCTGTCTGAGGTTGTGGTCTGTCCTCTGAGGTGTCAGTCAGGTATCGGTGCTCTTTGTGACATAACAAAGTGCCAATTTCCAAAACAGCATCTTTTAGGACACCTTTTAAGTTCAGCACGCAAAACAAGTGAAGGCTAAACTTTTCCTATTCCTGGTGAGCTCATTGACTGGACACACTGTATTGTTTGAAAGCAATACAGTTAGATTTTGCATACTTTGCAACTTGAAATTGACTTTAATAACGACTCCACATCATTGCCGCCGCATCTTTATTTTTGCGTCGCCAGTCCGACAGGGAAGCAACACGGTGCCGGATTTACATTTTTATTGTTGCCCTTTTGTTTATTGAGGCTCTCAGCTGGAAGGAGGGAAATAAAATGAGAAGTGAGCGGCGCTGAAGGAAGGAAATGCACGGCCGACTCACATCTGCAGTGCAGGAAGCGTCGTCTGTTTTAGTTTGCTGTCGGTTGTTGATTCGTCCTTGGCAACTCCGAACCTCATCCGTTTTCTTTTGACTCTTGGTCACTTGGGATTTCTGTGCTCCCTGTGTTCCTCGCAGGCCCCGTCGCCGCCCCCGCCCTCGCCCTCAGCTAACGAACCAAAGTACGAGAAGCGCTGGCTGGACGCCGCCTCCCTGCCCTTACCCATGGCCAGAGTGTCCAGGTACAAAGCCGGCGCCGACAAATTAAGGTAAGAGTCGTGATGTCATTGACCTGCTGGGGAGGGGGCAAGGGATGGAAGAGGCGGAGTGCGAGGGGGGCGGGGGGTGTCGCAGCTGTTTGGCTTCAGCCGATGCCTCCGGATGTTAATGCCAATATCTATGCACAGGCATAAGCGGCTTTAAAGGTCATTGCGGCTGCGAAGCTGCAACTCGGGAGGCTTCGACTGCTCCGAATTGTGAATGTGTTGGATGAGTAATTTTTTTTTTTGTTTCGTAGTATCTGGTTCTATTGAATACACATTTGCTGTCAGTCCATCGTGTTTAACAGTCCAAACATTTGTTAAGCACATTTAAAAACAGCAGCTGGTGACTGTTGAGTGTGAAGCAGCTTCAGGTTGCAAAAAAAAAAAAAAAAAAAAAACAAGGCCAAGTTGAATCATCTGTCCGCCTCTATTTCGTTTTGATTTAAAAAGACTAAATATGAGCTTTTAAAAATGTCTGGCGTTGGGGAGGTTTACGAGTTTAGCGCCATCTCCTCGCTCCTGCACCCTCCGGTCTGCAGCCCTCAGCGCTCCTGTAGGAGTCTGCGAGGTTCAAAAGCCAAGTGAGTAGCGAGTCCATGGAAGCATCTTCCAAAAGAAAAATATTCAAGTAACTGGGGGGGTCTGTGCAGGCAGTCAGTAGCCCAGCAGCAGCAGTGTCTGGGACCAGCTGCAGGCGAGACGCCAGGTTAGGTTTAGGCTATAGCTTTAAAAAAAAAAATAAAAAAACAAGAAAGCACTTTGCAATTAACACCAAGAGGATCTATTTTGTCAGGCTCAGTCAATTTTTTTTCCCCTCCCCTCGGAGACGTGATTGGCAGTCGGGAAGTGATGCGGACTGCACTCACCCAGAAGTGGAGCTGTGCTCCACCTTCGGGTCGCATCAGGTCACTGCTCTCCAACAGCCAGGAGAGGCAATAAAGAGAGCCGGCTTCTCTGGTTTCTAGCAGCCATCCGTCTCTTTCTGTTTTCAACAGGAAGTAAATAATGACGGCATTAAGAAAAACAACCCTGTTGTACTTTGTCAGCTCTGACTAAGTAAGTGTGTCGTCCTCTAGCGCAGTTGTTTCCCTTCCCTTCGACAAAAAAAACTAGCAAGAATTTCGTTAATTGACGAAAAATAAAAATAATTAAAAAACTTTTTGTGCTCAAAAGAAAAAATAAGAAAAAAAAGTATGTGTTGGAAGAACTAGTATTTATTCATTTCTAGACGATTTTAGTTCATTTAAAAAATGTTGTTTATCATCTCAAACCCAAACTTTGTTTTGCACCCTTTGTCTGCCTGCGTATGGCAGCAGAGCACCGGCGAGTGAATATTTACTGCAGCTTATTGAAAACTATTATTGTCCCCTTTATCATTATTTTTAATTCAGATTGGAAAATAATTAATGGCCTGAGTGGCTTTCGCTTCCTTATCGCGTCTCACGCAGCAAGAACCTGGTCGTCTTCAGGGTGGGTCTGCCTGCGCCTGGGTTTCAGGTGAATTCCGCCGAATGAATGAAACTGAAAATAAGATGAATGTAAAAAATGGAGCCGTGGGAACTCCGCGGAGGCAATTGAATGCATTCTTAAAGCAGTTTTTACGCACACCGCGGCGGGTAATATAGAATTCGAGCACTTGGCTGCGAACAAAAATGAGAAAAATACATGCCCTGCTGCTGCCGGCCAGACAGGTCAAAGGTCAATCCCTGCCCAGCAGTTTGTTGCTGGAAAGAGAAAAAATATATAATTCTGATCATTTATTGGCCAGCCTGTTTTTTTTACAATTCTTATCGTCTGTTGTCTCACTGGTGTGTACATTTTATTGTATTGTACCATTATTTAATGTAATTATTATTGTCATTGCTGAGGATTATCATTATTATAGCTGACAACGCTGGTTTCCATGGCGTCGTCAACTGGTGTGCGGTGAGAAAATCTTTGTCTCTGATGGTTCTCGGCTCTGCTTCGTCTGTCTGACCAACGCAAAAAACTCTGAGTTCACGCCGACGCCGAGCAGATAATTGGCCTTTGCTCCCCCTCCGGCACTCTGCCCCCGATAACAAGGCCCGGCAAAAGGCGGGAACGTGGCCGGTTAAAGCTCCAAACCTCGGAATGTTTCCGCAAGAAGTTCAGACGTGGCTGCAGACGAATGCCACATCCCCCAAGCCTCAGCTTCTGATTGGCTGCGTGAGCCTCGGCGCCCTGAACGTTTTTTTTCTTCGACAGTCCACCTAATCCGGCGCCCCACACAACCCCACCCCCGCCCCACGATCTCCAGGATCTGGCGCCGTCGACGAGTTGCCCCCCGCCGACATCATCTGATGAGACTTTGTGGTTATTCAGGCTGCGGAGCCGAGGTCGGAGCTCCAGGATTGCTCCGTCGATCCTCCAGCTCCCTGCCGGCCTCCATCCAATCTGTGCAGCACGCAATTCAAATCTGCTCCAGGGGGATTGAGGGAATTCCTGCGTCGGCTCGAGGCGGAAGGGAGTCTGCAAACAAGACGGCGGTGGAACGACCTCTGTGGCGAGGAGGCATCCACACGTTTGTGTGCCTCCACGCATTTTCCTGAGGTGTCAAACAAACCATTTTTTTTCTATTGAGGCTTTTGACTTGCGTTGCTTTGCGATAAAGTTACAAAAAAAAAAAAAAAAACGGAAAGAAGAAAATGTCTCAGCCTAGCACCATCGCGCTCATGGGTTCTTTTTATGCTGCTGAGCAAAAGGCTTGAGTTCCTCCTCCTCCCCCTCCTCCTCCTCCTCATCAGGAACTCCTTATTTCCACCCTTCAGCCTGTCCGCCTGCTTGTCTTTCCTCTGCCGCTGGATTTATTGCTGCCCGGTCAGCAGGAGGCGACGGCGGTGCAGATGAGCGGGAGAATGAAACAGCCGGAGCCTCGGACCTGCGGTGAGAGCGACGAGGCTCCTGGTGTCCGTCGCTGATGAATCTCCCGCCGTCGGAGATCTTCCTCTCGCGCCCGCAGCCCGGCTCCTCCCCATCTCCCACCCGCCGGCCCCTCCCCCACCGACCCCTCGCCTCCCAATCGGGAATCGATCCGCTGCAGCTATTACCTCGTTCATTTCAGGAGCATGTTGTCAACGATAAACGGATAAATGGAGCAGATAAATGAGTCATCTAATGGGCCCCGTGTCTGCACATGCTTGCAAATAAAGTGCGCTGTGTCCGCACAGCGTCACAGCGCCCCCTGTGTCATGTTATTCTGAGTTGTGAATCCCCCTCTTTCAACGCTGCTGCCGGTGGTCCATAAATTAGCTCCTTCCCTTTCTGCTCCCAGCAATAAATAATTAATAATAATAAACATTAGCAGAGCCTGCTAAAGCAATAAAGAAAAATGTAAAATGCCGGTGGCCCCATTACATCGGCTGCATCCTCCTTTGCTGATTGTTGCACTGGAGGACATGCAGGGAGCCGGTTTGTTTTGGTTGCACAAACGGAGCAAAACTGCGACATCTAGTGGCGAAACTCTACTGTGAACAGCCCTTTTAAACTGTCATTTCGACGACATCGGACCGCCTGTCGGCTGACAGCTGCTCCAAAGTGCCGATTCAGGCAGATTCCTTTTTGCTGGACATCTTATACAGAGTCCCGAACGTGCATCAGCGACGCACAGCTGTGGGAAGCCGACCCGGGTCACAAACGTTGCCATGGGACTAATTTGCACCCCTGTCAAAATAAAAGAGAAGAGAAGAGAAGTGCGTTTCAAGTCCGGTGAACCTCATTCTTTGAGAGTCAGCGGCAGAAGAGGTGATTTTAACAAGCCTCTCGCAGGCACAGCGTGAACGGCACGACGCTCGCCAGAGGAAGCGCCGGCGAACGCCGACTTTGTTACTTTGTGCAACTTTGGAGGAAGTGCTGCGCGTCAAGCTGTGCCAGAGCATCGCCGTCCTCCCGCTGCGCCTCCCTCGCTCTTCCTGGGCCTCGTTAGCCTCCGGCTCCCACCGCGCCTTCCTTTTCACCTCGCCACGCGCTCCGCGAATATTAGCAAGCAGAAAATACACCATCCAGAAACCAGAGTCTCCCAGCGCAGGTGCAGATCCGCTGGCCGGAGATGCCTGCTTGCCAAAAACTTCACTGTCTTGCAAAGAGCCCCGGGTTGGACACCAACTCTCCTCAAAGAGGACCCAAATAAAATCAAATTGCCCATTTATTCTGGCAACCAACTTCAAGAGAAGGTCTGCAAGCTGCGGAATTCAGGCGGATGTTGGGAACCGGGATTTTTTTTTTTTGCACCTGGGTGAAAACCTGTGAATGTTGGTCCGTCTCTGCCCTCACGACCTGCCACTGCTATCTGAGGAACAGGAAGTATGCAGTTTCTCTCTTAATTGCTGCCAACCTGCCTTTTTGGTCTTGTTGGGACAGTAAAACTGACAGGAGGTGGGAAAGAGCGGGGGACAATCAGACAACCTTGTGATATAAAAGACGTGATTCAACATTAATTAAGACTCTGAGGATGCGTTAGCACGTCTCCCCCCCACCCCCTCTATAATTAGGTGTGTTGACAGAGAGGCGGCGGTAACCGGCGACTCCGCTCTGCGCTTTCTATCGTCTGATTTTGACCTCTGCGCCCCCCTCCAGGTCCAACTGTTTTGAAGTGTTCGCCGCCAACGGCGCCGCCGCCAATATTCTTCAATTTTGCACCGCGGCAGAAAGCACAGACTGGCTCCAAGCAATATCGACAAACATCAGCGAGTTGACGCAGGAGAAGGTGAGTTGGCCTCCGAACGGGAGCGGCTGGCAGGGTGTCGGCCTTGCGGCGCGAGGTGGAGAGAAAAAAGAGAGAAATAATAAAGAAAGAATAAAATCCGTGATTCCACTCAGTACGTGAGGACAAAGATCTTTATTACAGATGATTCAGATGATTTTTTTTTTTTTTTTTTGGTCTTTTATCCAGAATGGACTCCCATTTTGGCAGCCTGTTTCACATTTCTTCATCTGATTCAATGTTAAAAGATGCAAATTCAAGTGCAGAAATAAATTTGAGTGTCTTACCAAGTTTCATCTCACTCCAAGGTCTTTCGTCCAAGTCGCCACTAGTGCCATTGTAAATTTGATGGTTGGTGAAAATGTCACTGGTCTCTCAAGCAAACTCATTTTTGGGGCTCTGAAACCCATGACTTTTTTTTTTTTTTAATTAAAGAACAGGAAACCAAAATGGAAACAATGAATCCAGATAAATCCAGATATTGTCCACTGCATCCAGGCATCAGGCAGTGTTTTTCCTGCTTTATGAACTGCATGAACTGGAGCGACTCCACTGGGAGACTGAGGAGCAGCTAAATTCCAGTGCAAACATTTGACTTCCTGGGACGACACGGCTGCTGCTCCTCCTCAAGCTCCTCACTGGTCAACACGTCCACACGCATCTTTTTCCCCTAGTGTGCAACTGACAGCCTGCAATGTTATTTTATCCGTATTATTATTATTATTATTATTATTATTATTATTATTATTATTGTTCTTTCTGCCTCTGCTAACCTGGTGAGTCCCGGCTGCAGCTGATCTGACGCTGAGCTTGGTCCAGGGTTGAAACAGTGTCTGCGCAGTGATGCTGATTATTATGCCGCCTCGGCTAAAGTTTCCCCCTTTTTACATAATCTGATCTGGATCTGATGGGACTCGGAGGCTCTCTGCCTCTGTGATCCGCCTCCTGTTCATAACTAGAAACAGTTGAAACGTGTAATAATTCTGTTTCGCCCTAAGCTGATTTTTTTTATTAATTTATTTTTTTTTACATAATTTTTTTTTGAAGCCACGTCGTGCCGCCGCCGCTGTCACCGCCGCGACCGAACCTCTCTGACACGAATCCCCTCCTCTCATGGCTAATTAATGACTGCCGAGCAGGCGTCGGGCACGTGCACGTGCACGTCTCCCCCCTCATTTCCTTCCCATTTTTCCCCTCTGATTGCCGTGCTGATGATGCGGCGACGCACTTTCTTTTTTCTGGCGCCGTTGCAGGGCGGAGTGCACGGCGGCGATCACACAGCTGCATTTTTTCCTTTTCTTTCCAAAAAAACAAAAAGCTAAGAGAGGGATGAATTAACGCGCCGCAACCCCTTCATTATGGGAGGTGGCGGTGTGTGATTGCCAGACGGCCAATCAGGATGCAATTGTGCACCCTCCTCTGGCGGAAGAGCACAACTTTTGTTTTGATGACCTGCGAACCCCCCTCCCCCTTCATGCACACACACATGCAAACACCCCTTAAAGAGACCCGATGACATTTTTCTTTTTTCCGAGCGTCTTCTGCCAGAGTCGAGGGTCACTCGACGCCTCTTGACGGTCTGCGAGAGGCTGACGCTGGAAATCAGGGGGCGGCGGCTCGTCAGGGCCAATCAGTGTGAGAGTGCGCCTGCGGTGATTAGCTTGTTTGTCAATGAGCTACACCACTTTTTTTTTTTTTTTTTGTTAAAGTGGAGAATGGAGTCGTGCGTTGACTGGGCAAGAGCAACATGAGCTGTGATAATCGTTGATTAGTGGTTCACCATGTTTGAGTAAATCCTCCCTCCGGTCCTCTCTTCCGACGGTACTTCCTGTGGCCGCCTAGCGCTGATGTCACTGTGCTCTACGTAGCCTCAAGAAATGCGCTTTGTGGAACCTCCACTAGCATTGGATGTCACGTTTTCATGCGATGATGTGTTTTTAACAGCTTCTTCTTCTTCTTCTTCTTCTTCTTCATCAGATAAAGATGGTCAACAAGTACTGCTCCTCAGACGACCAGGTACGCCATTGTGTCTTTCTGCCTGATCTCTGTTCCACTTGGTCCCTTGACATGAAGTCAAGTCGTTGAAAGTCGTGAGAAAGGGGACAATGGCAGGGGTCAGGGGTCAGATGGAAGCAGGTGATTGGCTGTGTGACCTCACCTGAAAGGGAACACTGAGAGTGGTGGGAAGTCCGTTTCTACTTCCTGTATCTCGACGATGCTACTCTGCTTACTGACTCCTTGATTGTGTTGGAACAAAGTGAATCATCCTGAATTGAACAGAACCGTCCTGCCTCCCCACAGATCATCCACATGGGCTGGACCTGCGAGTGCCCTGAGGGCAGCGCAGCTGGGAAGACGTCAGTCTTCAAGTTCCTGGCACTGAGAGGCCCCTATTTTTCTATCTTCAGAAGCCCCCCGGTAATTATTTCCTCCGTCGGCTTTCCACTCTATTACACACTTTTATTTTCTGCACTGGTAATTCCACAGAGGTCAGGTTGCTCCGATGAGTCACTCAGTCACTGAAAGGTAGATCTTGAAAAAGTTTTCTAGTTGCTTTTCAATTTCAGTCCATTTGATGACTTTTTTTGATCTTGTCTTACTCTGATCTTTCTTTTTATAACAATAATGCCTGATCCTTAAAAAAATAAAATGGCCATGTGAATTCTTCTGTGCTTGATTCCCAGCATATGAAGCATTTTAAACGTTTTGTCTTCTGTGGTTTTGCCAGCGTTCGCCATCATATTCTTCTAGTGGAGTAACCGCAGCAAATGCTCTTCAGTCTCATTTAGCATTTAGCTAGTTAGCATGGGCTCATTTGGTGCAAGAGGCTGTGATAATGTGCTGCAGTGTTTGAACTCTTTCCAACAGCTTTGTTATTTCTTCTTCCTCTGAGCGGAAACCCATCCACCTCTCCCTCTGTAGCATCCACACTAGTCTCTTTAGCAGTAGCTACGGCTTGCAGCCACTTCCTGTATCTCTTCTTCATGTCCAGTTAGGGCCTTTTTGTTTGAAAGGTTGAATGATTGGCTTTTGAAAAAAACCTTTGACCTGAAAACGTTTCAGGTCAAAGTTTGATTTTCAAAATTTCCAAACAAAAATGTTTCACCACCGTTTTGTTCCCAACGATGAGACGCCCCCGACCTCCAGTCTGGGTCCTCCAAGGTCTTTGCCAGCAGTCGCCCTCTGATGAACACTAAACATCACCCGCGGTGAAAGTGCGGGGATGCACTGTGCAGTCGAGCCGTGGCCTCACTTCAGTACTTTTGCAAAGTGTTTCCCATCAGCGCGGGCGCAGAGTCGAATCCATTACATTTTATTGAACACAGGTTCCGGCCTAAAGTGCTTTTGTTGGGGTGCCAGGGCCGGCCAACAAAGGACGAGGACCTTTTGTAGCGTGTTTGTTTGCGATATGACAGCCGCCTCTGTTCTCCCATTAGTATGAAAGCCACAGTAGTGCACGGGGCCGCTCTTTCATCTTCCCACTTCATTTGGCCGCCGCTGCGGCAGGTTAATCGCCTTTACTCCCTGGACGGCCATATTTTAGCAGGCGGCGATTCGGGACGAGTGCGTTTCATTTTTATTTATTTCATTTCTTTATTGATTTTTTTTTTTTTTTTCACCAGCCGTTTGGTCTCCGTCGGCCAGTCCTGCCTGCTGCCGCCGCGCTTTCTTCACGCCTTAACGCCGTTTGACAAGCTAGCGCCGTTTGAAGGCTACAGACTTTTTTTCCAGTGCCAGGACCACAACAGGGTTTAGTCTTCACCTTCACTGCTGTGAATTAAAGAGGGACTTCTGCCCAGTGTTTGGGAAGTTTTCCTCTCTCTTCTTTTTTTTTTTTTTTGCTGTAAAGGCATCTGTAGGTGTAGGTAGATGCCTGGAACGCTGTCAAAGCATGATCTTGGGAATGCGACGTTTATTATTGTATCGTCATCCAATTTTGTCTTGACATCAGGAGATGCATCTGGACATCTTCAGTGAACCAGAAACCACTGTTCAGTTTCTTTTGAGTATTTTTTCGTATTGGAGAAAGCACAAAATTCTTCTTGTTAATATGGATATTTTAAGATGGAATGTCTGAGATCAGCCAAAAAAACGGTTTCGGTAAAATTCTCAGCCGATCATCTCGGAATCAACTAAAGTAGGATGAATCTTCCGAATTCAGAAGGAGTTTTTAAGACATTGTGTTTTTTTTCACACATTTGCACATAATTATTGAATTGTGAAAATGAGCAGCACTGACACAGTTGGCACATTGCATGCTAAGCTAGCTAGGCTAACTGCTTCCAGGCCCACACCTCCTTCCCACACATCCCACCTGCTTATAAGGAGACATGGGATTGGTTGTTGAGTTAAATATTTAAAAAAATAAATAAATAAATAACTTCCAACTCTGAATTGGAGGCTGGAAGAGTGATATCTAGCAGCTGAATTCCTAAACTGTTGGATGTTAAGAAGTGTGTGATGCTCAGCGGGTTTTTTTTTCTTTCATTTTTTTTCTGGAGTCAGAGTGGAGTGTTAGCGGGGGAGGGGACGGTGCCGGCTGAGTGGCGTCAGGGTGCTGCAGGAGGCATCACTGGGTTCGCGCTGGAGCCCAGAGCAGCACTGAAAAACAAAAATGAAAAACAAGACAGTTTAGAATCAGAAGAAAAATAAACACCAGTAAAAGGAGTGCAATCACGAGGTGATGCAAAGCGGGAAAATACGCCTCGGTGTCTCCAGCAGCAACAAAAACAACGGCAAAAAATTAAAGTGGCGGCGGATGAGGGGACGCAATAAACAGTTTAGTGGCGAGCAGCTGCTGAGATGAAAAGTGGCGCTTAACTTGATGCGTCCTAATAAAATGGGGCCAACAAATCACTGAGGAGGTGCGAGCGAAGCCGGCGAGTCGACGGACGTCGTTTTAACAGATTGCATTAAGCGTAATGGAAGCCACGCCGCAATTATTTCCGCAGAGTGAAACAGCGTCTACGCGGTTGGCGGGCTGTGAAATGCCAGACCTGCCCTCTGGCGTTTTTTTTTTTTTTTTTTTTTTTTTTTTGAAATATGGCAACAGACAGTTTACTGCTAGCCTGAGGTAGACAAGCTCCGGGTACGTTAGCATGTGTCTTTGTTGTGAAAGTCCAGTGGACGACCTCCTGCTGGTGAAAGTTAGCGCTGCTGGCTTTAACCCTCATTAAAAACTTTAATTGCTTTGTGTTAATAACCCGCACACACTAGCATGCAGATTTGAGCCCTGGGGAGTTTTTCCTTTATGTTTGTTGATTTTTTTTTTTTATTCCTCATTACAATTTTCGTAACATACACTTTTTGTGTTCCAATACTTATGTACGTTTGGCCTTTCTGCTGCTACTTTCCTCAGAAAATTCCTACATTTGGAGCAATAGATAAATCAGAATCGTTTTTTTAAGTTGGTCAGACTACGACCAAGCCAATCAGTGTCCTTCTGGGCAAAAGAGGCAGAACCACAGCCAGGGTTTAGTGGAGAAAGAAAAACAGGAAGCTGGTGGAGGTGCTAGCAAACAAAGTCCACGTCAGCGTGGATGCTGCAGCGTGACGGTGGTCAGGGGTCTCACGTCAGAGGTCAATGGTCAGTGGTCGGTACTGACTGTGGACTCACTGCCGTTTAACTCTGCTGAGCTGCTGCTGCTGCTACGACGATAACATTGTCGGTGCTTTTCCACACCCTGCCAACGCTCCAGTCATCCCGCTGTGTTTGTCCGTGATGCTGTTGTTCCTCTCTGATGTAAACCCCCCGCCCTCCCCCTCTCCTTTTTTTGTTGCAAAGTTCAGCGTCTGATCTGCTGTCAGCCAGGCGGCGGCGCCCGCTAAGCTACCTGCCTGCCTGCCCGCCGCTCGCATTTGCATTTGAGTCCAAGTCGGCGCCGCTTGTTGCAGCGCGGCCGCCGCGCCGACTCTCACGCCTCTTGATGTTTTGTTTCCTCAGATCAGTGGCGCCGACTGGGGACAGGCTGAAACAACATACAACCTCTATGAGGTTCTCTTCAAGGTCCATAAGGTGCGTTTAAGAGCCGCTGCGGCCAAAGGGTTGCGTGCTACCACGCGGGTGCTGTTTGGACGCGGCTGCGTTGATCTGAGCAGGTGTCGACACAGCAGCGCAGCAAACAGAAGCAGCCTGTTGATTTTCTCCTCCGGGACAAAAGCTCACTCCAGCAGTGTTTTGGCGAGGGTGAAATGTGCCTTCGAGCTGTCGGCTAAAGAAAGAATGAAAAATCACTGTCCCCAATCTCTGTTGCCTGCGTGCCGTTCTGGAAGCTGCCCCTTTGTGATGTCAGAAAGGGCGCTGACACCTCTTCTATGCCGGTGACCCCACCCCCAGTTGGGTGTCGGCTCCGCCCTATAAGACAGCCTCGTTCATCTTCCCCTCTCTGCATGGGGAAGGTCTGTTTTAGCGGAGTGCTGCCAACAGAGGGCTAAATAAACCAAACATCTATAGAGGTTATTTTTTTAGTTTAACTTTGTCAATACACATATATTATATACATTTAGTTCGGAAAGTATTCAGACCCCCTTATATTTGTCTTGTTCATGCACACACAGCACCCAATGTTGTCAGAAAAACACAAGACTTGCAGAATTTTTTGCAGATTTGTTTCAAAATAAACACTGAGATATCACATGGCCAAGTTTAGTTTAGTGAGTTTATTTAGGTCATTTTTCAATATTGTACATGCATTACACATTAAATAAAACAAATGCTTGGCCATAAGTATTGAAACCCTTTGCTGCGACACTTGTATATTTAACTCAGGTGCTGTCCAATTCTTCTGATCATCCTTGAGATGGGCCTACACCTTCACTGGAGTCCAGCTGTGCTTAGTCGTATTGATTGGAATTGATTGGGAAAAGCGCACACCTGTCAACATAAGACCTTACAGCTCACAGTGTAAAGTCAGAGCAAATGAGAATCACGAGGTCAAAGGAACTGACGGAAGAGCTGAGGGACAGAATTGTGGCGAGGCACAGATCTGGCCAAGGCTACAAAGAATGTTGCACTTAAGGTTCCTAAGAGCACAGTGGCCTCCATAAATCCTTAAATGGAAGAAGTTTGGGATGACCAGGGCTCTTCCTCGAACTGAAGAGCCTTGGTGAGAGAGGTAAAGAAGAACCCAAAGATCAGAAAGTTCTAGAATGACAACCATCACCGCAGCCCTCCACCACTCGGGGATAAATGGCCCGACGGAAGCCTCTCCTCCTCAGTGCAAATCCCATGAAAGGCCGCATCGAGTTTGCCAAAAAAAACACACCTGAAGGACTCTGAGAAATAAAATTCTCTGGTCTGATGGGACCAAAATGGAACTTTTTGGTCTTAATTCTAAGCAGTACGTGTGGAGAACACCTGACACTGCTCATCACCTGCCTAATACCATCCCTACAGTGAAGCATGGTGGTGGCAACATCAAGCTGTGGGGATGTTCTTCAGCTGCAGGGACAGGACGACTGGTGGCAATTGAAGGAAAGATGAATGCAGCCAAGCACATTGATATCCTGGACGAAAAACCTTTTCCAGAGAGTTCACGAGCTCAGAATGGGCCGACGGTTCTGTTTCTGTTTGGCATAAAACATAAAGAGCAGAATATGGGACCTTTTTAAAGAATAAAAATGAAAGGACTTCAAAAGCCACTTCACAGCATGCAGTTTTTTTTTTTCTCATTTGCAGCTATGGATGGCAGAGGACTGCTGGCTGCAGGCCAGGCTCTACCTGGGCCTGGAGCACTCGCCCGAGCAGCAGGACAATGACTCCCTGTGCTTCAGCATCCTGGTGGGCCACGGCCATAGCCACACCTTCCGGGTGGAGCTGGCCAGCGACCTGGCCACGTGGGAGAAGTCCTTCCAGAGAGCCGTCTTCCTGGAGGTGCAGCGGATACGGGTGAGTCGGCCGCCCCGCCTCGCCCGTTCCCTCGCCCCGCGTCCGTGCTTCTCCGCCGCCCGCCGACAGGATTCAAAGCGGCGCTCCAAAGCAGAGAGCAGCGAGCTTCCCCGGCCTTGGAGGTTCACGTCGAGCCGTTTGTTGTTTCGTTGTTGGCGGGAAGAAAGGCGGAGGTGCAACTTTTAGCCGTCGACAAAAGGTTTAGACGGAAAAAAAAACAAGTCAAAGGATGAGCTGAGTCCCCCCCTCCTCCCCTCTCCCCCGAGGTGGGAAAAAACAAATCCTCTCGTTTGGTTTGATGTGTAATTGTCTGATGTGAGGAAAGTCGCCTGGCGCCGTACATTTCACAAAACAGCAACTCGACTCTCTGCACATTGCAAGTTGGCAAAGAATACTTTCAAGTTTTACTGTGTGATGACAAAAAAAATCAGGAACATAACTTCTCAGAGGACAGTGTAAACCGCGTCAGGCTAGGAAGCAACCAATCACAGAGGCCAGAGCTCAAACGAGTGTCTGGTCGTGGCGAAGTGAAGCCTCTCCTTTGATAAATCAGCATTGAATTGATTTATTGCTTCAACAGCCAGAAGGTGAAGTGTTGTGTTGACCCGCCCTGTTTCTGATTTGCCTTATTCGGAAAATTAATTGAACTTAAAATTGGAGGGCGAGCAGCAGCGTCCACAAAGGTCATTGTTGCTTTAAACGTGGAATTAGTCCACACGTCAATGGGCCGTATAATTGGCTCTTGGATAAAGAGGAACGGCGACTCTCGTGCGTGCAAGTGTTGCCGTTGTTGTCGAACTCTGTTGTCCGGAGAAAATCTTAAGGAGCGCCGCTTCTGCGATTCTGCAGCAGAAACGGACGTCAAACTCAGTGAATAAGACCAAAATGGAATGTACGTCGACTAAAATGTGATTCGATAAAAAAAGTTAAATAGCTGGTTTTACCAGGCTAAAGGGCAGGAATTATTGCAGCATCGGTGAGTATAGAAATGTAAATTGTTTTCACCATAAGGTTGTGTTCATACACGTTGGACTCATCAGTCTGAGGTTCTGAGTGTGAAATCACCAATGAAATCAGTCATGTTTGTAAACAGTGTTGGCGATTAATCTATTACTAAGTAATCCACTACTGTAATTAAACTACTTTTTTTTAGTAACAGAGTAATGTAATGGGATTACTGTGGCAAAACTGGTAATTATATCATGATTACTTTATCAAGTTACAATTCCATTACTTTTCTGAAATATTTTGCAAAGCTAAAAACAACACTTTATCTTTTTTAAACTATAGTAATTAGTAATTGATTAATTATGAAACAAAGTAGTTAAAGAAGTAATTAGATTACTTTATAAGAAGTAGTCAGTAATCAGTAGTTGGATTACTTTTATGGAGTAATCCCAACAACACTGTTTGTAAATACCTGCTGAAACTGGCCAGCGTCCGCTTAAGAAACACATCAGGAAAAAGGAAAAAACTCTAAATTGTAGTAAAGTATAGTTCACCCAAGAAACAAGGTAAATTGAAAAAAAAAAAAACTAAAACTTCTGAGCTGAAAGTGAGAATTAAAGATTGCAGGGTTTTTTTTTTTTCTTCCTGCAGTGCTGCTTCATTTTGCAGTAAACAGACTGAGTGGAGGAATTATCGATCGGCGATAACGTGGCGTGAACCCGGAGCCGAAGCTGTGTGTGTGTGTGTGTGTGTGTGTGTGTGTGTGTGTGTGTGTGTTGGCTGATAATCACACTGTGGTGCAGCACATTCCAGACTCGGGGTGATAGGCCTGATAAAACTCATTAGAATACCTTTCAGAAGGAGCTTCGCAGCTGCAGAGTCGGGCCGGAAACAGCCTCTGAACTGGCTGAACCTGAGCGTGCGCACGCACACACACACATACACACACACACACATTCACATCATTCATCTCTGCCGAGGGAGTAAAAGTTCACTGCTCAGACTCCACATCTTTCCTTCACATTATAGGCGTATAAATATATATTTCTTTGAGGCCATAACCCGACCTTGGGGGGCGGAGGGCGTGGAGGTGCGGTTGGGTGGACCGGGGGGGGGTCTGAGTCTCCAAATTCTCGACTCTGAAAACAGGCCGACGTCCGCAGCCGTCGCAGCGAGGGAGGAACTCAAACGCCCGTTCAGACTTTTCAAGCCTTCGGAAGCGTCGGCCTTGTGGCCCCGCGGGATTTTTTTTTTTTTTTTTGGGTGCTATTTCACCCGAGTTCCCGCTTCGCGAAATTGCCGGTTGGTCGCCGCAGCGCGGCTGTGAGGCCGCCGGAGTCGGACGCCGTTCGCAAGAATCGCGGAAGCGCACCTCCGCTGGCACTTGATATCTCTCAAGACGTGGTTTGCAATCCAAGGACCGAAATCGCTTTTCTTTTTCCTCTGATTTCTTTTTTTTCTTTCTTTTGTGGAAGCATAGCTCAAAACCAGTCTTTCTTAATGCCTCCGCAGGACGCAGCTGCCCAACAGGAACCTAATGAGCTCCGGGTTGGACGTCACGTATTCTCAAGGCTCTTTTCTTCTTATTTTTTTTTCCTGCTGCGGTGATGTCAGGATGTGAAGATCCAGGTCAGGCCACGCACTCCAAGTCTTGGCGGTCTCTCTGTAGCAACCCCTCCACCCAACACACACACACACACACACAACCACCACCACTCCGTCGCCTGGCGTCTTCAGCAGCTTCTCTTTAAGCCTCTGGCTCTGGACACATGAAAGAACACACACAGCCTTTTATTCGGGGAGTCACGGCGGGGAGGCGTGTCGGCGCCCAACAGTGGGGCTTCTGCAGTTCTACCCAGTTCCCTCCTCATACACACACACACACACACACGCCAAGCGAGTGAACGAGCGCGGCCGAGCGAGCATAACGGCTAAAAACGCTACTCAGCCGGCAGGGATCTGCTGCTCGGGACCCTCCAGTCGGGACATTTATAAATATTACAGAGCAGAACACCTGTCAGAAGAGCTTTGCCTCACTGGCGGGCCGGAATCCTTTCCGGGGTCAACGCAGGAGCCGGATATTTTTAAAGGATGTTCCAAGCCGCCCGTCCCGCGTCGGGGGATATCGCGCCTGAGTCTTATTCCAGCCGGCAGACGGCTGAGTGCAGCAGGACGCAGCACGAGCCTGAGAGACGTCGGAAGCATAATCCCTCCTCCCCTCCTTCCCTCGCTCGTGCGGTCGTTGAGAGTTTAGTCATGATTTTTGCAAGTTAATTCCTGCGGCCAGTGTTTAATTTTGACAGCAAAATTTGATTTAGCTTTAGTCATAGTCTTTTGACTAAAATGTTATTTAGTTTTGGTCATAATTTAATCATCTTAACTGCTTTAGTTTTAGTTGACTAAATATCATAATCATTTCAGTCGACTAAAATTACAGTGGCTTTAGTCGATTCCTGACTTCTTCGCGCCACAGTTTTTAAAAAGTGTCTTATTTTCTTTCATATGATCAAATTTGAAGTGCTGCCAAATTTCCTGTCGTGTCTTCCTCCCCGGTGTTGACATTTGGTCTCAAATTAGTCTGTGCCAGATAATCTGTGAGTGCGTACTACGTAACTTCCTGATCACATTGCTCTGATTGGTTTTCTTCCCAACTCCTCCCGCCACTTTCTAAATCGTCACTTCCTTCCACAAACCAAATGAGCTCTGATTGGATCTCGTCTCTGGCAGACATTTTCCTCTCGTTTTTTTCTTCGTTGACGAAAATGCCAATGCGCCATCGCCTTAGCCCTCGTGAATGAATTTTTATTTAGCTATCGTTTCGTTTTAGTCAGAAAAAAACAAACCTTGTTAACGATAACTCTGATGAAAATTTTTCGTCAAACAAAATTAACAATTGTCTCTCTCTCTGGTCGTCCTCACTGACCTTGCGGGATGACCTTGAGGCTTCACATAGCAGCCAGTGGCTGCATCAGAAATGGCGTCTTGAGTTGGCGAGTCAGTGCGTCCGCCACCTGCTGCAGGGAAGCTTCCTTCACCTTCAGCACAGTTTTGTTTTCAAGTTAAAAATACATAAATAAATAAAAGCATATATATAGCATATACTATTTTTACCCCCCTCACTGGCACTGCTCCCATGTGCCACACAGTCATGGCGCACCTGGCAGGCAGAGCAAAAAGTGGCTTTAATAATGGATGGAGATGATAAAACAGTCGCTTATTCTCATTATAAATGCTGACGGCACCGACTTCCATTTTGCAAGAGCAGAGATGCGCAACAAGCCAAACTCAGAGGGCTCGGCCAGGCTTTCATCATGTAAATCAGACTGTTTTATGACCATTAAAAAGAATAAGGCAATTGTGGGTGAATGATGGATCATTCAGACCTGCCAGTTCAGGATTGGCTGCGTTTTTCTTTCTTTCTTTTCTTTTCTTTTCCCAGAGACCCTGAACTCAATTTAGGTTGTGCAGCTTTTTCCCCCCTCCTCTCAGCTGAGCTCGTCTCTCTGTGATGGATGCAACCAGGCGCACCAGGAGGAAAAAGGGAGTTTCGTCTCCTGGGTGAAGCCTCACATCGGCAGCCAGGTTCCGAGACGACTGGGCGGGGCCTGTCGTGTCGCTGGAAATGTTTGGTTGAAGACGACATGATTGGGACTCAGCTGGCGCTTCGTTTTGTCTGACGCAGAAGGGGGAAAAAAAACAGGAAGCGGGATAAACAGGGTTTGTTGATTCACGGAGCAGTTATTATCCTCAGTCTCCTTTTGTCCCAGTAGAACAAAGTCCTCATTTAAAGCAACACTAGAAGCCTGAATACATCCGAGGGAGCGTTGACAGCAATGAAAAGCGATTAAGGCGGTGAGTGACGATGTTTTGGAGTCGTGTGATGCAAATGCAACGCCCCGATTTCATGTAGAGAAACAAGCCATGCGACTGGCGCTCGCCCCATCTGTTTTCCCTTCTATTTTCCCGGCAGGGAAGGCGAGAATTAGATGGATCCATCCAGAAATTCCCGCTGTCAATATCAACATTGCTATGGTTGTCACATCAATACTAGTTAGCGGCTATTTAAGTTGGAAACTCAGTTTTTTCTTTCTGGTTCAGGTGGGGTTTTTAAAAAATATTTCACAGTCACATGACTCACGGGCACCAAAAGACACATGTTGCCATGTCATGGGATCAATTTTGCAGCATCGGACTGATCTTTCAGTCCTGCGACATTGTCGACGGAACGTCGGTGGTCCTGTGGCATCAGAGGCTGTCGCGGACCTGCAGGGAGCCGCGTTGTTTTGGACGTGCATACGGTTGCAGAAACTACGCCATCTAGTTGTGAAATGACGATGCGGGGCCATTTGCAAATTCGGTGGCGCAGTGGTTAGCGCTGCCGCCTCACGGCAAGAAGGTCGTGGGTTCGATTCCGGGCCTGCGACCTTTCAGTGTGGAGTTTGCATGTCCTCACTGTGTCTGCGTGGGTTCCCTCCAGCTTCCTCCTTCAGTCCAAAAACATGCATGTGATGAATTGGAAGCTCAAAATTGTCCGTAGGTGTGCATGTGAGTGTGAATGGTTGTTTATGTCTATGTGGCCCTGTGATGAACTCGCGATTTGTCCAGAGTGTCACCCTACCTTTGCACCATGACAGCTGGGAGAGGCTCCAGCAGAGCCTCGTGACCCTGAGCTCAGGAAGAAGCGGGTATTTGAAAATGGATGGAATCGTCGTTTCAGTTACTGTCTTCATTCTCAGTCGCCTGTGACCAGAGAATGTGATCGGTGCCATTGGGGCTACCGGTTTGTCGGTACCTGAAAGGAAAAAAAAAATCTGTCGTCCCTGTCAGATTCTTCCCAACGCCTCCGCATAAAGTAGCTCAGAGGATGTCGCCTGCGTGACGGCACGCGCGACTCATCAATAAAGCATCGTCTTGGGCGAAGCCACGGAGGTGGTGACAGACTTCAGCGGGCTCAGGGAATTTGTGTCCACCGGCCAATTAGGAGAGGCCCCCCCGCCCCCGCGGTTGCTGGGAAGGAGCCGAAGCTCCAGGATGCCGACAGGAAGTGCGCGCTGACAGTGGAGCACGACCTACCGTCTGCCTCCCCACTTTTTAGCTGGTATTTATATTTACAGCTTCCGAGGTCCCGCGGGGACACCAGGCAATCGGGTTTTGTCGTTTTTAATCTCGCTGCACCGAGAAGGCGCAATGCGGCCCGATGTTGTCATAAAGCTGCTATTTTGAATCAGTTTTAGACGTCAAGTAGAAAAAAGTCTTGAATTCTTTCAGGAAATCTTTTGGCGTAAACTTTCCAAAATTTCCTCTGGCCCTGTCCTTCTCTGACTGCGCTGAAAAATCCCCAAATCCCGTCGCCGTGATGCCTCGTGCGAACTTGTTGCTCCCCCTAAGTCCAGCGGAGGCTTCAGACCGAGGACAAGGCGCCGCTAAACCTGGGCTATCTCTACCGGAAAGATCATCTCAAATTGATGAAAGTGGATTTTTCACAGCGATTGGTCTTTGTGGGGCTGAGGGAAGGAGGATGAGAGTGGCGGCGAAGGCCGGGAGACGTCACCGGCGGCGCCATTCGGCTGATGGACTGACGAAAGTCAGCCTTGTGAGAGCCGTCGCGGTGACTCGGCGCCTTTGGCCGATTTCAGCCGAGGTGGAGGGACGTGACGCGGACCAGCTCACGACGCCGCGGGATGCCAGATTTGTCTTTGACGTTTCCTGTGCAGCTCTTCTCTGACTCCACCCCGCCTGCATTTTTCTGGGCTTTTCTTTCTAATTTCTCAGTTTTTTTTCCCCTTTTTTCAATCCTTGAATCTGCATGATTTCATTTCTGACACCTGTTTAATTTTTTCAGGACTTAATTCTGTCACACTGAGCCGAGAAGGTTTGGTTTTATATGGAGAGACAGCAAAAGAATAAATTCCTCCTAATTAGCAGAGTTCCGCTGCCACTGTTGTTTTATCCGTCGGGGGGGGGGTCGGCGAGCTGCAGCGAGGGCGGCAACGTCTCCCGCCACGCCGGCTGCGCTCTGAACTCCATAATTGAAATCGCCACGTCCCCCGTTGTGTTCCGCGGTGCGGAGGAAATGAAAGGGGACGGAGAGGAGGAACAGGGGGGAAAAGTCGGGAATACATTTTTTTTTTTTTTTTGCCGTGCCGGTCGAGTGCGACGTTTCTTAGCGTGACCGTCGGCGCTTTCAAGAAACTGAGACTGTGACACATCCGCCTGTCAGCTGGTGCAGCAGCAGCAGCAGCAGCAGCAGCAAAATGGATGTTAGAGATTTATGTCTCCCATAAACGCCTTTGCCGTGTCTTATCGGGGAGCCGCACAGGCTCCACAGAGAACTTCTAAATAAAAAAAACAACCAAAAAAAAAAAGAGGGGGAGGAATCAGATTTGTTCTTGTTCAACGGCTCTTCCAGCTTCGACGTGTCAGGTCGCGACTCTCCACAAGCATAAGAAAGCTGATCTAAGCGGGACTGTAAAACTTGTACAAACAACAAGCGTCCACCTCGTCAGGATTCACAGCTGCAGCACTTTTCCTGTCGTTGATTCCTGTTAAATAATTGTGCCTCCTTTATGGACAAAACAGACGGGTCCTGATCTTCCAATCGGACGTGAGGATCAGAATCAGTAAAAAGAAAAAATGTCCCTAACTGGATTTACTTCCTCTCCGCAGTCTAAAAGCTACCTGTGCAGCAGCCAGGGCAACCTGCTCAGCTTCACTGTCGACTTTGCGTCTGGCTTCACGTGTTCCGAAGGCAATTCCAAGGTAAAAAGCGTCCCGCCAGGTGGGAGGGCGACTGCAGTTTGTCATGATTGCTTTCGAATTTTCTATGGCCTTGTAAAATTGCCTCCAAAATGTCAGTAACCACGCTGGTCTGTGGAAAATAGTGGCAAAAGGAAAACTGTTTTGGATTTGGTGAACTTATCATTATAAACCACTTCATGTGGCTTTTAAAAAAAAATAATAATAATAATATAAGAAATGACAAGTCATTTCTTTCAGTCTACAGTCTATAAGTGTAAACACCAACTATGACAATATGGTCACAAATTGCTCTTGTTTCGTGAAAAATTTGCTAAGTTTTGATAAAACTGTGGCTGTGTTTAAATGGTCTTGCCATCATGTCTCAATATGTCTCCAGAACCTAGTTTCCTTCCTTCCTTTGGCCTAATGAGCACCGCCGTTCTGAAAAGCAGTCCATTGCTGTTGTTTTTTTTCATTGAGCTAAAAAGTCCCAGTTGCCTATTCATCCTCCACCCCTGCAGATGGCGCTGTGGCGATACAAGTTCTCCCAACTCAAAGGCTCATCCGATGACGGCAAGACCAGGGTCAAGCTGCTCTTCAAGAACGCCGAGAGCCAGCAGATAGAGATGAAGGTAAAGGCTTTACGCCACTATAAAACCAACGCTCGCAATGCAATATTGTAGCGGGCTATCGTGTACATGCTGGCCTCACTGCATCGAGGGATAACGTTGACTGTAAGACCACAAGAAGGACTCTGGAGACAGTTCAGGAAGTACTGTGAGGTAATACAGGACGTACTGGGAGGTAGTAATTTATTTTAATTTAATTTATTTGCACCATAATACAGAGACAATACATAGATTAAAAGAAATTTATGTATATATATATATATATATATATATATATATATATATATATATATATATATATATATATATATATATATATATATATATATATATATATATATATATATATATAACAATAATAATACAGAAAGTGATGGAGTGGTAAAAAACCCAAAATGGGCTTATTCAAGGAAACCTCCCCAAGATAGAATAACAAATGAAATAGAATACTCAAAATTCAAACACCAAAAACAACAATGATAATACAAATACCATATTATAAGACAAAAAACAGTATAACATTAAGAGTCAAAGTGAAAGTGAAATAATTAAGGAGACTTAAAACTGACCAAAGATGTAGATGTTTTTACTAAATGAAATTGTCAATTCCAAAGTAATGAACCTCTGTAAAAAAAAGAAAAAAAAGAAAATTGACTTTGTGTCGTACGGCTGCAGGAAGCACTGGGATGTAGTACAGGAAGTACAGAAAGCACTGGGAGGCAGTACAGGAAGTAAAGGAGGCCGTACAGAAGTACAGGAGAGTAGAGAGAGGTATCACAGGGAGCTGCCACCCTGTTTGGGTCCAGGTGCGACAGTCCCAGCGCAGTAACCTGCGTGTCCTCTCTCTCCTCTCTCTGCTTGCCCTTCCAGGAACTGGAGTTTGCTAACCTGACCGCCGTCCTCCACTGCATTCACTCTTTTATCGCTGCCAAAGTGGCCTCCCTGGACCCTCTCTTCATGTGCGGTCAGAGCTTCCACGGAAGCTACACGAACAGCACATAAGTCGTCTTTCTGCTCGCAGCGGCAACTCAGAGTGACGCCCACTGTTAATCCTGCCGCCACTATTTTTTTAAGGCAATTTGTAAGAGGCCCGCAGAGGTAGGTTACCTTTTACAATGACGGGAGGTGGAGGGAAATCGCTGTTTTTAATTTAATAGTTGTGGGTTCACAGCTCTTCCATATATTCTTCATTTTTCTTCTGGGGTTTTTTTTCTCCCATTTCACAAAGTCTCCTTCTCCGCTGAGATGTTCCGCCTGCCGAAAGGCAGAACCTGCAGCCGCACGGCGTTTGATTTGTTTGCCAGCATAGCATAAAATGCTAAATACACCAATTGCTCTAAATCTCATCGGATTTCCCTGACGTCGGCTGAGCAGGTGGATCCCGGTGCGCGCTGGGATCTCTCCTCCTCTCCCTTCACGTTTGTCGGACTTTGCTATGTTGCGGTTGCAGTGTCTCTGAATGTCAAACCGGAACCTCCAGGATACGACAGCTGCCGCCAAGGTTCTGTTGATGTCACCTGGAAGTACAGGGTCCCACTAGAGACTGCAGGAGGTAACTGCACTGGTGTGATTCACAAGTGTTAGCGATGTCATAAAGCTCTACTGTCATTTGTCACAATCAAATCTCCAATTTGAAATTGATCGCTAACACAAATACGGTAAACACAAATTCATCTCACAACCTGGAAGAAAAAATTCAACTGTTCAATTCCATCAAGTCCTTCTTTGACTCCTTTGGCTTGTCGGACATGAAGATCTTATAGTATCACTGGTTGTTTCTCCCCTTAAACACTTTTTCGGACGGCAGAACTTGGACTCAATTGTACGACTGCAATATTTGTTGTTGTTTTTTTAAAGTCAAATGAACAAAAGCAACTGTTGCAACTTGTTGAAAATTGGACATTTCATTGGCAGATTCACTTTACCTGCTCTGCTTCCAGTTGAGTCAAAAAATAAATGAATAAATAAATAACAGATGTCTACAGTTGGTCCATTAAATTTTGTCAATGTGGAAAAATGCATAATTGATGTTTTGTTTTTTGTTTTTTAATAAATAAGTGAGAAGTATCACAGCTGTGTATTCAATTTGTCTGCTTTTTGTGTTTGTGTTTTGTGTTTTGCTAAGACTGTTGGTGAATAAAATTTCAACTTGACTAGCATTAATTACCAAGTTAACCACAGTAAAAAAAAGAAAAAGAAAAAGAGCTAGCTTACTTCCACTTCTCTCCACAAAACAGACAAGACTTATTAAATGGTCCAAGCCATCTCAGAGATTTTACCTGATGGCAACTCTTTTGTTTCTCTCTTTTTTTAGAATATTCCTCTCTGATACACACAGGATGAAGCAAACCATTGACGCAACGCCGTCAATTTGTTAGCGCAGTCGCTAGCGAGCTTTTAAACAAGTAAATAAGTGTGACTGCCGGCACTGCTTGGACAGATGGAATCCTCAGCGCCTCGGGTAGCTAGCGCTCGTTTCTGTCATCCTTGTTTGCCTTACACATGTCGCATAAATGGCAGAATTGTGTTGGCAAGGCTGCAGAGATGATTAATCAGAAAATGAGAACATTTGCAGAAATGTCAGCAGCAAATATCAACCACTCTGTTTTTATTTTTGTAAGATAAGAACGGCTTCCTCATTCAACTCAGTCTTTTGCACGTTAGTTTATTTATGTAGACGCAGAGCCAAACTGATGGGTCTGATTTAAACTGATTTAATTTTCATTCGCGGTCCAGTCTGTTCTTCTGGATGTTAATGTGGCGTTGTCTCACGGCGATGAGTCACAGAGGATTCTGAAAAATTGCCCGTCACTGCTGTTGACTGTGGCCTCTCCTCAACGCGGCCACATGCCAATGGGAGGTGTATTATTTCAAGGCCTGACATGTATGATTAAGTGGTATCTAAAATCAGTCACACCCGTGCACTGAGACGGTGGTTAGTGTTCTGCTAATGACCGTGTGGCTCAGTCAGCTGAAACTAGCAAACTAATCATTACATCAGACAGCGAGGCCCATTTACAAGTGGCCCCACCCTTCACGTGCAACTGCTGCTGTTGGCCAATAGAAACTAAATTATTTCAATGTTTATTTTCAGTGACTTTACTCCACTATGTACAAACAGATATTTTATAACCCTTTATTTTTGTCAATTGGCAATGTGGAAATACCAAAGTTAGTAGGTGTATTTAATTTAGGTGTATTTCTGGTTGTACAGTATGTGCTACCTCCTCTATCGGGTTCAATTCTGGTTCCTCTGTGTCTTGGCGGCCAATTGAGGAAAATTGGAAGAAACTTGGGAGAGAAAGGGAGTTTATACTTTAAAGGGCCCCTATGATGCTTTTCCACTTTTCTGAGCTCTAAATACTGTTATAATGTTGAACCCTATCGTCAAACGATCCGAAATCGTCAAATAATAAGGTTCATGCGTTTGGAAGTGCGTCCTGCCAGTTGCTGAGGTTTTTTTTTTAACACTGGGAACGCATTGACGTGAATGCGTTCCGGATCTCCTTTCATGGCCAAGCTCAGGCACACTCTCGGACTGGTTCCGCCCTGCCCCCGCTCTGCCCCGGAAGTGATGTCGCAGTGCGCTGCTCCAAGAAAATGTTTTTCGGTGTCAAGGAAATTAAATAAATAAATAAATAAAAAATACCGAGCTACTACCGAAGCACCAACGACCACAACGGTCAGAGTGGAACAGAGAAAATGTTGGGGTTTGTTCAGCCTAATGCGGATGCGATGGAACACCGGTCCGGTCGGCAACGGGAGGGAGACGGGCTCGACTCGGCCGGCGGACGACGAGAGAATAACACAGACAAAACAGACCGTTTTCGCGGGGGTGCAGGAAATACGAGGAAACGAGCAGCGAGATATCACAGATCTACAAAGCTTTTAGTGCGGGTAACAGTGTGTTGCTGCTCTGGAGGGGCCAGAAATCAAAGACAAAGGCCCGAAAATTAGTATAATAGGTCACCTTTAAAATACATATATAATGATAGTGGTCTAAGAACTTTTAACGATCTGCAAATCCACTACGATGTAACACATTTGTCGCACTAGGCCCTACACCAGGATTAGTTTCTAAGCTCTATAAATTTATATCTGATCCCAATAATACATTACCAGTGGAAGCCATATGGCTTTGGGGCCTAGGAGGTATAAGCAATGAAGAAGAAATAAGTTGGGACACAGTGTGGACAAATCTGTCTAATCTCAAAATCCCAACCATCAATTTATACATTACATTAAGTTTGCCCACAGAATGTAACTCATTCCCAGGTCATCTAATGAAGATCATTACGTCTCCCAATTGTGGCTCACTGGGGACATATATGCATGTATGTTGGGAATAACCCAGATGTTACTAGATTCTGGAAGCCGATAACGCCATCTTTAAGTCACTTGCTTAAAACTACAATCCCACTATCACCACAGTTGCATCTACTTAGTGACAGCTCCTCTTTAAACCTGTCTTAGCGACAGAGGCAAATTCTATGGACCAGTAGGTAGAAAGGGAAAAAAAAGATCTATACATTGTACAATATATTCACAAAGTGAGTGTCTTACAAAAAAAAAAGATCCAAAATCTAGAGGACTCATGACATCAAATTTTATTGTGTTTAAGAAACAAAAAACATTTCTAATTATTCCATAAGCTGTGCAAAAACAGTTTATGGAATAATTAACGGGATTGCAAAGAGTTTAAAATCATCTGTGCTGTAATAAGGAGGGTTTTCTCTCTCTCTCTCTCTCTCTCTCTCTCTCTGTCTGTCCTCTCTCTCTCCCTCGTACTGGATCATTTTTAATCGCCAGCTGCAGAACCTTTCTCCTCTTTCTGGCCAAGAACCAGACCACAGAATGAAATCTCCATCATTTGCATTCAGGACGTCCTCTGCAGGTCGTCTTTGGAAACTTAGAAATGGATTTTCTGTACTTGCTTTGACAACTCCTTGGGAAAATGCACATTTTCCCCTTTTAGATGTGAATTCTGTTACTCCGAGTGGCTTCGCACTGCACTTGTGCCTGTGCAGGGGCAAGTTTTTCACATTTTAATTGGCCACTGTGTTTTTCAGCAGAGATGGATACAAATGCAATTGTGGACGACCATCTGTAACCTGCAGCCGCGGTAAATTAATCATAACTGCAGAAGCTTTTGACACTGGTGAGTCGCAACCAGATGCCGTAAAGCAGCTTAAAGGGGGAAACGATGTTAAAGGTTACAGTGAATTTTCACTGCATTTAGACTCATTGCTCAGAGCCGGCTAACTACCTTTTTAATCATCATATTTACTTAGCTGTCAGAAAAGGGCCGCAGTCGGTGCTGTACAGATTCATTCGATGACTTCTAAGCATCACTTGTTTTGCTTTCTAAGAATTTTTTTTGTCATTACGGATAAAGTTTTGCTATGGTTCTTTGAACTCAGTCAAGGTCTGGACACACATGCGCGCGTTCGGGGTGGCGTCATCAAGCGCCACTCTGGAGCTCCGCCGCCAACCGGCCGTGACTTTCCCGCTGCGCTCCGTCGGCTTCACGGGGGGCCTCGAGCGCGAGCTGAAGCGTCTCTGACGATGAGGTGGAGGCGGAGTTTCCACGGCAACCTCGAGGTTCCTCCCCCTCTTCCCGCGAGTTGCGCGTCCGTGGACTGCGGTCTGCATCTGATACAACCCTGCGACGACAAGCAAGCGGAGGAGGAGCGGCCAGAGGGAGGACGGAGGCCGAGCGGAAGAATTACCCCTGCTGTTGCAACAAAACTCTTTCGGCTTGAAAGGACGACAGCAGCAGCAGCAGCAGCAGTAACATCAGTGTGTCCCTCTAAGTCTAATTGGTGAAAGCTGCAGCAAAATAATACATAATGGAGTAAAATAATGAAACGCTCTTGCCTCGATTTTATTTATTTATATATCTATTTTTGAAAATATTGATACAAGTGCAAAGCCAATTGTATCAATATTTTCTACATTCGCTGGTTACATTTTTACCAACATCGATGTGCTTTGACTGGCCTTTTGTCCGACGTCCCATTAGTCTGACAAATTTCCAGTTGGTCCGACATCCCATCGGTCCGACAAAATCGGAAAATATAAATAAATATACGACATCGGGTAGGATGGAATCAATTTTGTTATTTTAAATTATTTTAAACTGTTTATAATATAGACGGATTGACAGAATTTGTGTATGGTGAACGGTAGGAATGGAGAATTGGACCAATGCTAACTAGTCCAGTTTGAACTAAGACATCCCATTAGTCCGACGTCCCATTACTCCGATATTCGGAGTAATGGGATGTCGGATTATTGGGACATCGGACCAATGCCACGCTCCCTTCGACTGTAGGTCCGCAGAATCATTTATCAGCTTCTCATTACAAAAGACAATATTAGCAGTTCAATGTCTCATCTGGACATTTGTCAGAAGTTCTTCAGGACTTCGTAGCAGCTAGGAGCCTTTAGAGACGTCCACTCTGGGTGGCGGATTGGACGGAGGGTAGGAAAAGCTCTTTGCCAAGCAGCCATGCGGGGACAAGAGAAACTTCAGACTCTGTGGGCTCACTCAGGCTTCACGCTCCCACTGAAACCTGGCGTCTGACGGCAGACATGGCTCCTCATCTCCTCATTGCGCTGCTCTGCGCTGCACTGCCCGGTTACTTCACCCAGGATGACGGATATTTAAACTGTAAGTAAATACATTGTTTAAAAAAAAAAAATCATTTATGGTTTTGTACTAAATACTTTTTTAAAAATGGTGATGATTTGCCCCAAACATCTGCAGGTGTGTCAACACCCTGAGGTCAAATCAAAACTTCAAACTATAGTTTCGTATGCGGGCAATGTTGACGCGATGAAACGGTGAAACGTTAGCTGCTGATCGGCCGGATGGCCAGTCAGTGAAGAGGTCAATCCTGCGACCTTGGCTGACTCTGTCGCCGCTTTCAGCCACGTCGCTCCGAGAGCTGCTGATCTCTTCCCACCAGGAGGGTCTTCAGATGGTGGCGACGGCCTTCCTCCACCGTGGACGACGGTAACCCGCCCGGGAGTGACTTTCACTGCGTTCCCATGCAAATGTTGCGACTCACCCCTCAGCGTCTGCTGTCCAGGGAGGATCGTGCGGCCCCCGACTCTTCGCAGACGTTTAACTTCCACCGACAAGTCGGGCCCAAGAGCCCGGAGACGTGGAGCGCCGGCGAGCTCTTTCAAACGTCTCTGCAGATCCTGAGGAGCGGAGCGACGACACAGACACATGAAAGGGACGTCAGAGCGGCAGGTAGAACCGCTCAAAGCCACCAAAATCCTGTATTCTCTTGTCCCAAGTTGCAATTAATGCTGAATAATTCAAAGCTCAGGAACGGGGGGCAGATTTCTGCTCACTTTGGCAGTATGTAAATGTAATATGTTATGTACATACATACATATAAATACTGTATGTATGTGAAAAGGAAGGAAAAGGTAGTACTGGTCAAGCTCCACAGTTTCACTGGGAGCTTGACCAGTACTACAGCCTGCCAGTAGGGGAGCCTGTGGGACGTCATTTTGTCCTCCACTCAGCCAATGTTGAGCATGACTCACTTCGGATCGGCTGTTGTCAGAGTTGCCACGCCGGCCGTCCAGCAGGTTATCACCAGAGTGAAACTGGCGCTGGTCCAAACCAGGGTGCCACCCTGTGGTTAGAGCCATAGGTGTTCCCCTGGAACAGGTTCGCCCTGCTCCCACGGCCAGCAGCCAACGTGGTGATGAATGAAAATGCTAAATACACCTCCGTGCTCGCAGGAGCAGGTGAATCCCGGTGCGCGCTGGGATCTCTCCTCCTCTCCCTTCACGTTTGTTGGACTTTGCTATGTTGCGTCCATGAGCGGCTGCAGTGTCTCTGAATGTCAAACCGGAACCTCCAGGATACGACAGCTGCCGCCAAGGTTCTGTTGATGTCACCTGGAAGTACCGGGTCCCACCAGAGGCTGCAGGAGGTAACTGCACTGGTGTGAGTCACCCATGTGAGCGACGTCATAAAGCTCTCCTGTCATTTGTCAGAATCAAATCCCCAATTTGAAACTGATCAGTAACACAAATACGGTAAACACAAATTCATCTCACAACCTGGAAGAAAAAAAATTCAACTGTTCAGTTCCACACGACGTGAAATTCACTTCCATCAAGTCCTTCTTTCACTCCTATGTGTATGACTCCAATGTTGAGCATGACTCACTTCAGATCGGCTGTTGTCAGAGTTGCCACGGCGGCCGTCCAGCAGGTTATCACCAGAGTGAAACTGGCGCTGGTCCAAACCAGGGTGCCACCCTGTGGTTAGAGCCTACAAATTACGCTGGAACAGGTTCGCCCTGCTCCCACGGCCAGCAGCCGACATGGTAATCACCATGTATTTTTTTTTTTATGGTTAAATTCGGTTATGCGAAGTGAGTTATGGTTTTTCAAAGTGAAACCTATAAAACCTGAAGCCGCTGGAGGGATGGAACTCTGTCTCAACTTGTGAAGCTGGTGATTGACTTTTAACAATCCAGATGACGGGTGTTGTTGATGCGTCGATTGTCGTCTTCTGCCGCAGAGCTGGTGTCGTGGCAGGACGTGGAGCTGCTCGCCGCGCTGTCTCGCTGTCCTCCAGCCCCGAGCACCTCCGTGTGCCAACACAGCCACCTGGACAAGTACCGCACCATCTCGGGCCTCTGCAACAACAGGTGTCCAGCTGCCTCCTGACTGCTGCTTCTGTTACTATACAGCAGGTGGCGCAGTAACAGCAAGTCTGCACTAATTCCCGTGCACCATAAAAGCCTGTCATAGTTGCATAGGCAGCGTTACAGCAGTGTGTTGCACCGAGTGAGGATCTGCTGCTGGGGGGAGACCGTTTCATATTTAGCCCTCTGTTTGCAGCCTCCTGCCAAAACTGACACGTTGCTCGACCTTCCACGTGCAGTATGTTGATGGGGGAAAAAAATAAAATTTGGTCTCGGGGTAGGGCAGGGCCAGCACATCGCTGAGGGTGTGGTCACTAATGTAGGAGAGGCACCAGTGCCTTTTGTGACATCACACGGGGCTGATTTCCGGATTCCGAGGATGATGATGTGGAAAATCATCATCCTTCGATGTAAAAGCCTGGTGGAGCAGCGTCACTGAGTCTTCTGCCAGTCACAGCTTTGAGGAGAAAAAAAATACTTTGCTTGTACATTTTTATTTATTTTCTGGCTGTAAAACTTGTTTCTCACCTTAACAAGCTGCAAATGACTGCTGCGTCACAACCATTTTCACATTAATTAGAAAACCTCTCACTTAGCCGCCACGGCTAAATATGTATATAATTACTTTGAACTCTTGATGATCCTTTCAGAGGAAACAAATTGTGTTGATGCTTTCGCAGGGCAGTATTTCTGTTTTTTGTTTTTGTTTTTCGTTATCATGATTCCCTTTTTTTTTTTCAGGCAAAATCCTCTGTGGGGGGCAGCCAACACTCCACTGGTCAGATGGCTTCCGGCTGAATACGAGGACGGGGAGACGGAGCCGAAGGGTTGGAACCGCGGTCGCCTCCACAACGGATTCCAGCTTCCTGCGGTAATCTGCAACATCCTCCCGGCAGAGAAATGACAGTAGCATTGAAGCAGCTACGAACTGCGAACCCCGGCCAATGAACAGACGCCGCAATTTCATTTTCAGTTTTTAACCGTTCATTTTAAGTTTTACTGCCAAAAGGTGCAGCAATTTATCCCCTCTTAGACGATGATGTTTGCATTTTCCCCTTTGTGCCGGTGGCCGGGAAGCGTCGGTTTCAGTCGGGCCTCACGTCCACTCGAGTGGCCGGACGAGCTCCCGAGCTGCAGGTGGAAACCGCCCAGACACAATTCGACTCACTCAAAATTAGCTCGCGGGCTCATAACGCAGAGTGGACCAACTCATCAGACGCGCGTCATTTGTATCAGGGCTCCTCGTACAATAAACAAGCGACGAATCGAGCAAAGCGCTGGAGATAATTAACCAGCTTTGATCTGAACTGTGCCATGTTTCCGTAAGCAGGTCGAGAAAAAGGGGAGAAAAGGGGAAATATCTCGGAGGCTAATCGTGTCGCTCAGCCCGTCTGAATGGCTTGCCAGTTTTGTTTTGCGGGGGATTTGGGGAATAAAGGGGAGCTTATGCAGGCAAATCACAGCTCTTTATAATTTTGTTCCCGTCTTTTTTTCTGAAGCCATGATTCTATTTGTTACATAACTTGATGAATAGAAGAATGAACTAATTTGCGTGAGAAAGAAAAAAAAAAAAGAGAAAGCAATCTTCTGTTATAAACTCTGACTGAGGCATGATTGGCCTTTTACCATCTTATATCATGTGACACACTGGGCGCCATGCTTAACCCAGTTAGGGAAGGTTTGTTTCTGACGTCCGTCTTAGAAATGGCCCAGAGGAGAAGTTTGGAAGAGGGTGGGTTGGGGGGCAGGGAGATGGAGTAGGATTTAGAATGTGATTGGACAGATTCAAAGCCGGCTGGTCCGATGTCTCCATTACCGGTTGAGCCATTTGGTGGGAGCCATATTTAGATTTTCTTCAGTGCCCCCTGAAGAGCAACCCCGCCTCTATCTGTGTTAAGCTAAACTGTATGTGCGGGCCACTCAGGCGTCTGATCGGCTGAAAATGATTACGACGCCGACATCAATTCGGATGTAGAGTGGAGGGTCTCGGTGGTCCCGCTGCTCACATCACCGCTGACAGTGTTAATCCCTGTCGGCAGCCACGGGAAGTCAGCCAGAAAATACTGAGGGGCTCCACGAAGGGGACGGACAATGTCTACTCCCAGCTGCTGGTGGAGTGGGGCCAGTACATTGACCACGACATCACCTTCACCCCGCAGAGCTCCGCCAGCGCCGCCCTGTGGGCGGACCACGACTGTCTGAGCACGTGTGAAAACATGCATCCGTGTTTCCCCATCCAGGTAAAAATGTTTAGGGAGGCGTCCCTCTCTTTCTCTCCTCAACCGGCATAGCGTTGTTCGCATATCTATGTCGACCTTGCGCCAAGGCTGCCAACTTTATCACAACCACATATAAAAGTGTGAAATTCAAATTTTTTTCCCCCGGTAGTGTGAACTGTCGCCTCACAGCGGCAAGGTATTTCATCCTTGCTACAGTTTGCAGTTTTGTTTCGTTAAACTGGCAGCTAAAAGTGAACCAGTCGTAGATGCTTGTACGTCTCTGCTTGTCAGCACTCCAATCAACTGGCGACTTTAATAAAAACGGCCTTAGTTCAATGTTAGTAAAATGGCTGCTGCGAAAGACTCCGAGGTCAGACATGGTACTGCGGAGGCTAGCTAATGGTCGCGGATAGATGCTCACGATCAGTTGCTGTAACACTGCTCAGCTGCGTCAGGCTAATCTGCAAACCGTAGGTAACAATCTGCTCAACTAGTTGGTGAAGAAAGCAAAGAGATGCGCGTTCCCTACATATCTTCTCAGTATTTCTGCATTCAAAAATGAAGATGATGAGCTATTTCCCGTCGCAGACTGAGGACGCCAGCTCCGGCGGGCGGCGCTGCATGCCCTTCTACCGCTCCAGCGCAGCCTGTCCTCTGGACGGCGGGGGGCGCCAGGACGTGGGCCGGGCGGCGCAGAGGCAGCAGACCAACGCCATCACGTCCTTCATCGACGCCTCGCTCGTCTACGGCCACACGGCCGAGCTGGAGAGCTCTCTGCGCGACCTGTCCGGCCTAAGCGGGAAGCTGGCGACCAACGGGCGGTTCCGGGACGGCGGTGGACGCGCCTACCTCCCGTCTGTGGCCACCGTGCCCTCGGCGTGCCACCAGGAGCCACAGAGCGAGAGGGTGGAGTGCTTCAGCGCCGGGGACAGCCGGGTCAGCGAAGGCCTGCCGCTCGCCGCCCTGCACACGCTGTGGCTCAGGGAGCACAACCGCGTGGCCGAGGTGCTGAAACGCATCAATCCTCACTGGAACCCGGAGACAATCTACCAAGAAACTCGCAAGATCGTTGGAGCTTTGCACCAGGTAGGTGACCGCTGGAGCAGCTTTGCATTCCCTTCTTTCTTTTTTCCTTTACCCCACTTTGGTACTGAGCACTGATTGGCTGCTGCATGTTGTGTGTTTTATGGTGCAACATGTATAACTGTAGACTTCAACATCGGCACAGTTCCAGTTTTGTTTTATCTTCCTCTTGCTCACTTAAAGATCGATATATTCCAGAATTCTCCAGCTGCTCTTTCTGATTTTGGAGGCAAATTTGAGCTTTTCTTCTGAGACTGCTTGGAATCAGTGAACAAACACAGATGATCAAATCACTCGTGGGCAGGCTGCCGCTTCCATCGGACATTTTGTGCAATTTATTCTTGCGACTACGCGGTGATGCACAAAGCGATGCACTGCTGCAGTGTTCTTATAGCCTCTCAAAAGATGAGAGCGTGATGTTGTGTGATTTCCTGGATTTCTTTTTTTACATTCTGTCTCACAGTTGAAGTGTACCTATGATGAACATTACAGACGGACACGGGACAACACGCAGAATCGGTGGCTGCCAAATACTTTTTTTGTCCTGGTGTATTCGTACTTTAAAAATAAAAAGGAAAAAAAAATCTCAATTAGTTTTTGAGTCGATGCCAAAATGTTAACATGATTCTGATCACGTGTCAGAGTATCAGGCATCAGAAAAGACACTTTCAGCCGAGGTGCCAGTCAAGTGACTCTCGGCCAGGAAGCCCAAATCACAAATTTCCTGCTCTTACCGTATTCCAACAGCAGCACCGGCACTGCTCAGGCGATCCTGTTTGCACCAGGTTTCCTGGTTTCACTGTCTGTCGGGTCTTCGGCCACAAGTCTTCAGTTGGTCTCAGTATCTCGGTGTGTGTGTCTGTGTTTGTCTGGAGCCACTTGTGTTGCAGTAAACGCAACCGTTGAAGATGCAGGGAGTGGGGATTTATTATTTGGGCAGTGTATATTTCAGGAGGGTAAATTGTGACAGGGCGTTGGAAATGTTTTCAGACTAACAAACCCTGACCGATTTTTTTTTCCCCTGAAAACGCAAGGGTGTTTGTTTTTGCAGTTAAGTGCCAAAAGTTGGAAGTCAGACTGCTGATAAAAATACACCACGGTTTTGGGTTTTTTTTTGTCAGATCAAAGTCCAACATATGCTGCATGTAAAAATGTGGTTATATCAGAGCAGCGCTGCTGCGGCAAAAAAAAAAAAAAAAAAAGGGGCAGTAAATTAGTATTCAAATGGCAGCAGCTGCACAGTGTTAAAGAAAAAAAACATTTTGCAAAGTGGCAGCATGCATTATTATCAGGCGCAGTCCTGGGAAAAAAAATAATAATAATGCAAAATAGATTTGGAAAACTTTGTGCGACATTTCTGGGCAAACCTGAAACAAACTCCTGACAACTGAACTGAGGTTGTTGTTATTGTTGTTGCTGTTGTTGTTGTTACCGCCAGAGAGTCCATGAAGTTTCTGAACTTGAAAGAAAATATATATATATATATATTGAAGCAGATTTATTGATCCCATGAAGGACAACGGCAAGTTCCTCTGAACAGTCTCCGTCGCTCTTCAAATGTTGACGTATTCTTCGACTTCATCGCAGCATCAGTGAGGAGTCGCGGTCGGTCTCGGCCTCTGGCAGACAATCCTCCCTAACGAGGGGCTGCAGTCTGATTGGACGGCACCTCGTCAGACAAGGTGTTTTCACACACGCCGCCTCCCCTCCTGTTTTCATATTCCTGTGTCCGCCGTCGCTCGTCCGCAAAGAAGCAGTTTTCGCTCCACTGGAGGAGTCAGTGTCCTACAATATTCCTCCGATTTTTTTTTTCCTCTTCTGTGTGTGTGTGTGTGTGTGTGTGTGTGTGTGTGGAGGGGGTGGGGGTTGGGGGTTAAGAGATAGATTCTTTACAGAAGTGTCTCAAAATAATTAATATTTGCCTCAGTTGGTGAGTTTGGTTCCAGTTGAGAAAAGAGCACAGATCGTGAACTCTCTCTCTCTCAAACACACACACACACACACACACACACACACACACACACTGCACACGAGCTCAGACGCTTCCTGTCAGAAAACTGTGTAAACTTGTGATTTTCCGTCTCTTATTTTCTCTTGAAAAGCTGCAATAAAAGCTTGTCAAAAACTCTGAAACTAGCTTCTCAACGGCCTATTTCCATTTTTTTTTCTCGTCAAAAACGCCTTGGAAACATCCCAAATTGTTGTTTGCCACTACGAACTACCTATAATCATTTCGCCCTCTGGTTGTAACTTCCTTCCTGCTAAAATGGGGAGATGGTCATTAACCAGAGGGTGATACCGGGGCCCTTTGTGACGTCACCATCGATTTGCAGAACTTGGAAACGACTTCATGCAAAGTGGAGGAAGCGGCGGATGTAGTGCGCCGCGGTGTGTGTCGCTGGCCGGTGACTGCCGGTGGGAAGAGATTCGCTGAGGATTTACATACCGCAGCCATTATCTGACCACCCGAGAAAATCCCTCTATTTGATGGCGACTGAAATGTGAAGCCCTATCTGCTCTGACCAGCCTGCAGACTGGCAGACTGCAGCACTATCGATTTTCTTTTCTTTCCCCCCTTTTTTTTTTTGTGTTTCCCAGGAAGAGGAAAATTCTCTGAGCTGTGAAGGAGCTCCTCTTTTATTGGACAAGGTGCCAGTCATGGCAAAAAGGATTAAAAAAAAAAAAATCAGTTGGTAGCTAGCAGTTGAAGGCAGCCCTTTGCCTAATTACTTATGGGGTGAGGGGCAACCTCACAATAACTAAAACTGTACGTTTATGTCTAATAATGTAAAATTGAAAGAGTTTTCTGACAACCGTTGCGCGAGTGAACTTAACAGATATGTCAAAAGTCAATCATTTTGCATTCTGCAATCCCTTTGTGATGTCACCGAGGGTTCCGCTGCCTTTAGGAAGTTGTTGTCTCCGCCCTCGGAGGCCGTTTTTGTCCCCCTACCAAAGCGAGGAACGGCCATCGGCCTGTTTTAACTTGGTTGTTTTTATTCCGGACAATTATTCATGAGCTGCTCCACTGGAGTCCTAGATGAAAAACAAAGATCTGTAAACATAAATTGGGATGTCGAATGGTGCAGAGATCAGTGGAGTCAAGGAGAGCAATCCCAATATGACGCAATCACAGAACATTTTTCATTTTTCATTTTCCCCGCCTTTTTTTCCCCCCAATACTTGAAAGTGTGCAAGTCAGTGGCAACTTCAAAATGACACTGCCCTTCAGGCCACGATTCTATCCGACGCGCAAATGCCAAATCGTCATTGCACACCGCCACGCAAGACGAAAAGCCAAAACAAGGCAATTCGAAAAAACGAAACAAAAAAAATAAACAGTAACAGGTCAGCATGGCGCTTCACCTTTCAGGAGGTCGCCAGGTGAGGCTTTCAACAGCTTTCCTTCCAACCAGCCGTCTGCGGGCAGCCATTTACGGGAAAAAACAAAGCAAAGCGTGTGTGTGTGTGTGAGAGAGAGAGAAAGAGAGAGAGAGAGATGGGGGTTAAGGAAACCAACAGAAAGGTCAGAAGCCATTAGAGTGCAGCGTATAGACCTGTTCTTTCTGAGACAACAGGAAATAAAAAGCCATGGTGTGCGTGTGTGTGCGTGTGTCTCCACCCAGACCACTGCCCGCTATTGCAGAACTGGGTTTTAACAGACCGATGCTCTGAAATCTTTTCGTGCCCAATATATGTTTCACGGCAGTCGAAATTAAGTCGTCCGTGCAAGGGCCGAGATACTCGCCCTCAACTAGAAGAAATCATCTTGCGTGTCTGGAAATAGCAGAGGAGGAAAAAAAGAAACCAGCGCCGGTTGAATGAATGGAGCATCTGACCAGCAGAGGGCAGTGGAAAACAGCATGTGTTTGCATTGCTGGAAAGGTAGACGAACTGAACTCCTCTCTTGCCACTGGGACATAAGTGTCCATTTATGTACCTTGTTCCCTATAAAATAGATCATGCTGCCTGCTGTTCTCCAAGTTCTTTCGTTAGAATATTGCAATAAATCGTAAACATCAGTGACCGGATGGAGAATAAGATAAAAGATAAAGGTGAGATGCTCGTTCCTCAGTTCACGTCAGTGATGGTCCTGGCCTCGCTGTGGACTTCAGTGCCCCGTGCCTGGCAACTCCTTGTCCCTCCTCACCTGTTCAGCGTGTGTGGTCGCTGTGAACTCAAATGGTCCGGCTCCCCACAGGGCCCCAGAGCAAGACGAAGGAGACATTTATCATCCGCGGCTGCTTCACCCAACGTGGAGGCCCGCCGGTGAAGCCGAGACAGCCCGCAGTCCGGTACGAGTTTAGCGCTGTGAAAATGTCAGGGTGATTAAAAGCAAGTGCAACTGCCACAACAACAACGCACACACACACACACACACAAAAAAAAAATACATAGGTTCAAATGTGAGGCGTTGGCGGAGCGTGTGCGAGGGAGTCTATACGTTTGCGAAGTGCATTAAGATTCGAGCGGCGAACCGAGGCCTTTATAAATAGTCATGAGGACAGATGGAATTCTTTGAGCCGAACTGTGAGGAAACAAATACGCAATCATTCGTCCGAGCGACAGAGATACTCGTCTGCCACAAAGTCCCACGGGGCTCCTTCACTGCTGGAGCTGCACTATTATAGCGTCTTCCTCTTTCCCCCGCCAGGTGATGTCCTTGTCCAGACTTCCTGCGCTGTCACCCCAGAAACGATGATCCGATCCGATTCTTCATCGTCCCTGTTTGCCCCCCCCACCCCCTCCTCCCTCTGTCCTGCAGATCATCACCATGAGAGATTACGTCCCGAAAATCCTCGGCTCCGAGTCCTTTGAACGTCACGTCGGGTCCTACGGGGGATACGACCCGACGACGGACCCGTCGGCCTCCAACGTCTTCGCCACCGCCGCCTTCAGGTTTGGCCACGCCACCGTCCCTCCGGTCCTCAGGAGACTCAACCAGAGCTTCCAGGAGGACGAGCGCTTCCCGCACCTGAGCCTGCACAGCACCTTCTTCAGCCCGTGGAGGATCGTCAGAGAAGGTCAGCGCGCTCTCGCCGACAAAGGGCCGGCCGTAGTTCAGGTCGACCGTGGCCCGGCGGTGAAATGATTGGCCGCACTTGACAGAAAAGTGCAGACACTGATTTTCAACAGAGTATTATGGATCATTGATACCCATTAAGGGACAGGTGATCCTCCGACCCACATGACCCTTCCCCTCTCAGTGGTATTGATAGATAGATAGAGAGATAGAGAGATAGATAGACGGACGGAGACGGATGGATAGATAGATAGATGGATGGATGGACAGACGGATGGATGGACGGACAGATAAATAGACGGATGGATGGACGGACGGACGGATAGATAGACGGATGGATGGACAGACGGATAGACGGACGGACGAATGGTTGGACGGAAGGACAAATAGATAGATGGATAGAAAATTCAGTTTCTCAGCTGCACAATTGTAAATAGCAAAATGTAAAAAAAAAAAAAAAATGATCCTGACCTATCCTGGCATGAACTATTTGGTGTCAGGTCGCCCTTTGCACTGGTTTCGCCATGATTCTAGATACTACGACTCCCCTGAGGTTTCCCACTTTGTCACCAACGGTGAATGATGACAGTGAAATCTTCCCATTAGCTTCAGAAGAATGTTTTGACATTTGAAGTGCTTGCAGAACACACATGATCCGTTGTTAGCCAACCTCCGCTATCTTTCCGTTTTTTCCCTCATCATCAGTGCATATCAACAAAGCCATGTAAAGCAACACAAGTTTAAGACCTTCACATGTCTGGGAAGTTTCTATCTAATCTGCGCCTTTTTTCTCCAGCATGCATGAAATTAGATCTCAGTACTTCAAGTCACAGTGTCTCCATCCTCGGCTTCATGAATAAGATTATGAGTAAGGTTGAAAGTTCCGCTGTGCACACATCCATGCACAATTTGTCTCTGTATCTCTGAGTTGCTATATTACCTTTTGGCATAAACACATCTTTGTTGCATCGGCACTTCAGTGGATTAAAGAGGCTGTGTCACCCACATAAGCTTACCGAGCTGGAGGTTCTTCCTAGGTGCCGTGACGAGCAGCAGCAGCAGCAGCAGCAGCAGCATCATCAGCAGTGTGCACTTCAGCAGAGTCGCCAGCGAGCATTTGAACTTTCATGAAACTATGTGCTGTCATGACAAGCTGGGTGTTCACCCACAGCCGTCCGTTCGCTCTATTTGTTCAGGGGAAATTGTTTGGATGAACATGAGCCCTGCGGGATATGGCAAATCCAAGTTTAGGATTGACAGGCACACCTGCGTGGTGTACGCCATCAAGATGTACGTGCCCTTCAAAGGAAATCGCCCTTGACTCTAACGGTCCTGTTTAAATCTTTTTCTGCCTTTTTTTTTTTTTTTTTCTTTTGAAGAGGAGGCTTGGGGGGGGATTCAGAGCCAGAAGAAGATCCTGTTTGGTTTTTCTTTAGGAACTTCCCAAGGGCAATCCCTGCAGTGCATTAATGGATCCAAGGGAGGTTTTAAATTGGATTTCTGAGTTGTTTTCAGATAGTCGGCATGTTGCTCTTTGGGGCCTTTTAGGGTCAAACAGGTGGGAACTGTGGACCAGGCGCCAGCAGTGAGAGGAAGACAGGAAGCTCCTGCTGGCCAGTAAACAACGGTGGTCCTCAACTGGTGGAGTCTGAAGACCCACAGGACTAAAATTTATTCCACAAAAATAAAAACGCTAGCCCACATTCTATCATTTCACGCAAATAAGTTGAAATGACTGAATATTAAATTGAATTGTGTGTCCTGGATGCCGCAGTGTGTCAGACTGTGAGTGACTCACATATGTATATACATATGTATACAGAATCTGTACATTGCTGTGCCGTGCAGGTGGCATTGAGCCCGTGCTGAGGGGCGGGATCGGAAGCGCGGCGGCGTCCGCCGTTGGCCCCAACGTGGTGACCGAGGAGCTGACGGAGAGGCTGGTCGTCCTCAACGTGCCGTGGCACGTGGACCTGGCATCGCTCAACCTGCAGA